>PVKB01003134.1:0-202118 GCA_004027205.1 Ctenodactylus gundi | reverse complement strand
GCCAGCCACCTTATTTGTTTACATGTGGTTGATGTAAGCTTGAACCCAGCCAAGTCATGTTGCTAGTCCATTCTTGATTCTATATTCTTTGGCCAACTTCTCAGACTAAATCGAAATAGTACCACCTACCACAATCTGCCCCCTGTGGCTTTACACTATTACCCCCTCACTTGCATGAAAAAAAAAAAAACATACCTAATTCATTTTCCAAAAATTCCCTGTCTACCTCCACACCCACAGAACATATGCTTAAGAACAGTGGGCATTTTCAAGTTTTGTTCATGCCCACTGCCTAGCACGACACCTGGCATATGACAGCGATTCACTAAGTGCTTTCGGAATGAATGGGATGGATATTTTAATCTTAACAGAGCCTGGAGCAACAGTCAAAATACACCTATAAACTAAAGCAAATAGGGCACTTAGGCCTTCAAAGACAAAAATAATGGTTACCTCTTTCTTGCTACAGCGCACAGAAGTCTCAATCTATCTTTTCCTTTCCTGCGTATAACCTTTAGAGACTGTCTAGTCCGTGCTTGCTACTAGGTGCACATATCACTAAGCATTTTCTTTTTAAAGGAAGAGATGTGATGCATTTGCTCATGTTCCTCTATCATGACATGTGTCTGCAGGGCATCAGAGGTGCAAATGGACACACTTTACACCTAAGCCACAGTGCCAGGAACCTCTCAACACCAAAGCAAAGCGACAAGCATCTCTAGACACCTACGCTACTGTGGTCTGAGGCTCAAAACTTCCACAGAACCATTTCTACACATTTATCAATTCCAGTCCTAAGAGGAAGGAAGGGCCTTGCGATGAGAGGAGGCCAAAGGGAAAAGTGAAAACCAGGATCTTTAGCCAGAGCTACTAGGGGAACAACTCAGCACATACACACACACCAGAGAAGAGTGGGAGTCTCCTGGATCCCGCCAGCAGCTCCTTCCTCCTACCTTCTTTCTTCCTCCTCTGTTGTTTGGAAAAGTAATGCCCCCAAAAGCTTCATGTAGTTAGATGCTGTAAGAAGCTGAGGCTGGCTAGAAGGGGAAGACACCTGGGCCCAGCTCGTCCCAGAAGGGACCAAGGACCCAGAGGGGTAGAACTGCCCTTCCTACCTTACTTGACTTGCAGTCTGCCATGAGATGAACCACCTTCCTCCAGTTATGCTGCCACCACATGTTTCCCCACCACTGGCAGCCATCTATAAATGGACTGTGTGAGACCTTCTGAAACTGTGAGCTAAAATATCTTTCCTCTCGTAAGTTGCAGATGTTAGGTATTCTGTCCCAGCAAGGAATAACTAAAACACACTTCCTTTTTGCCAAAAGTGAAGTGAAAATCTAAGTAGATTTTCCTGGAGGAGTAAGTAGGGATGCTACATGAAGGAAGGCAGTTAAAGAATCAAGTTTTAAGTGTGGCAAAAGCTGAAGAGCAAACTAGAACCACGATGAGACACCACTCTCTAGTCAAAATAGGTACAGTTCGAAAGAGGAAAATCAGCAAGTGCTCGTGAGGCTGCAGAGGAAGGACGCCTCCTACCCCACTGGCGGGAATGTCACATTAGTACAACTGCCAGGCAGAACAGGCCGGGAGGGCCCGAAAAGGCTGGACGCAGAACCACACAGTGGTCGACCTACTGCCCTACTGGAGTGCATCCAAGGGAAATGAAGCCAGTAGGCTGAAAGGGACGACTGCAAACCCAAGTCTGCTGCGCCACTAGTCACAAGGACAAGGCCTGGAACCAGCCTCGGTGCCCACCAGTGGGTGTGCGGGTGTACAGTGTGGGCTGCATATATACTACGGTATATCGTTCAGCCATGAAAAAGAATGAAATCCTATCCAATCGTTACACAAGGTATACATGTGCTGAAATAATCTCTTTACTGAATAAGTAAGTATGACTGTTATGTATCTGCAAAAAGTAACTAAAAGCCCAAAGTATGGAGAGCTCACATGCCTACTTTTGCCTCCTGCATTGGCTCTTCTCCATTTGCCCAAGAGCCAAACAGTGTGCTGGACCTTGTATCTGGAACTGTCCAAGGAAGGCAACAAACTGCACATGCGCCAAAGAATTAGTATGACAGTAAGCAATTATTAAAAAGGCCAATTCAATTAACAATGGTATTTTAATTCCTTAAGAGCTGATCTAAACATAATGACTACAGAAAGCATCTATTTTTATAGACTTATTCTTTGCAATGGATATGTCTATCTCAAAGAATTAATTAATTGGTCTTGAGGGACATCTTGGTGAATGAAATGCCCTTTTCACAGGCTCTAGAGTGAGACTTGGTTTTTTTCACAGTGAAAAGATTCAGCTCAACAAGACAGCATGCATCACAATTAGCTGATCTACAGAAAAAGCTTTTAGCAAGAGATAAAAGATGCAGATAAAACAGGTCCAAATCCAGGCTGTAGCAATGTGAACAGGTAGCTGGACTAGAGTCACCCGAATCTCTCTGGCTCTTAATTTTGTTAGCCTTTTTTAAAAAGGGATTCACTGGTACATACATGTCTGCATATGTACCAAAATTAAGCTCAAGGATGTCTTGCCCATAGAAGACAATAAATGATACATAAAAAACTATGAACAACATGAACATGTAAAATAGACCTTTTCAAGGATGCAAAACTATGAAAGACTAGGCATAGATCTTAGTAAACATACACAAGAACTTTAAAACTTTATTAAATGCCCTGAAGAGCACTGTAATAAATACAAAGACATTTTGTTTTCATGGATGGTATAGCCAAACCTATAAGCAAACAATTTTCCCCCAAATTAATCCATATGTTAAAATCAATTTTCATCAAAATCTAATGTGATCTGGCAAGCAGATGCTAAAATTCATGCGGTAGACTGAAAGACAGACTAGACGAGGTCCTTTTGATCATATTAATGAAGAAAAAAAGGGAGGATGAGGAAGGAGGGAAGAAGAGGAGAGCCAGCGGCACAGATTCATTCTACTAGCTATAGAGACTCGGTAGTGAGTTGTAATCCATCAAAGCCAGATGGTAACAGGGCAACATAGCCTCAGAGGCCCTGAACTGATGAAAACCTGACATAACACAGAGAACGATGTGAATCATACAGCGGGGAGGATGGAAAGCAAACTACTGAATAAATGGTGCTAGGGCAACCGTTGCCATCGAAAACAACCGAGGTGAACCCCCATCTCACACACACACCACCAAGATTCAAAATGGATTAATGACTGATATGAAAATCAAAACTTTCCAACACTGGAAAGAAAGCACAAGGGAGCATCTTTAAAATGTGTGGAAAGAGAAAGTGCTTGACAGGACACTGAAAGCCCAGGTGATACCAAAAGAAGATAAATCCCACCCCATGGAGACAGAGAAAGAAAGTTCTGCTTGACAATGGACATGCCAGAGAAGCCGCAAAATGGCTAGACTCTGTGACGATGCACAAAAAAGAAATTGTGTCCATATCCTACAAAAGGCTCCCGTAAAGCAGTGAAATAAACCTCTCCCACCCACTGTCGGATGAAGATGGTACAGGAGATTTGAGGAGGGGAAATCCAGAGAGAAAGTAAGTACAGAAAAGCACATTCAGTTTCAGCTGTTGGAGAAAAGTAAATTAAGGCCACAAAAGGCCCTATGGCAGCCCTATCCACATGCTAACATCAGCAGACCTGTGACAACATAGGCTGTAATAGAAACTCCTTTCTTTTCTCTTATTCTTCAAGACAATCCCATTTTTCAGTCCAGGCTGGCCTCAAACTCACAGTAATCCTCCTGCCTCAACCTCCTGAGTGCTGGGACTATAGGTGTGTGCCCGCACCTGGCTTATGGGGTGCTGGGAAATCAAACCCAGGGCAAACACTAGGCAAGCACTCTAACCAGTAAGTTGTGCCCCCAGCCCAGGAATAGAAACTCTTGATACCTTGTATGTGGCTGGAAGATGATGGAACCACTTTAAAAAGCTTTTTAGCTAGACTTACTAAAGTTAAAATTGGGGTCAGGGTATAGCTCAGTAGTAATAAACTTAACCTCACATGCACAGGCGCTGGGTTCAATCCCAGTTCCACTAAATGAATGAATGAATGAATGAATTTAAAGATGAAAATACTTTCTTTTTTTCTTTCTCTCAGTACTTGAGGTTGAACCCAGAGCCTATGAACTCACCAACATTCCCAGCTCATTTTTTTATTCTTATTTTTGATTTAGAGATAGGGTCTCACTAAATTGCTGTAGTGGCTAGGCCAGGCTCAAACATGTAATCCTCCTGTTTCAGCCTCCCAGAGTACTAGGATTTCAGGCCTATGCCACCAGGCCTGGCTTGGGTACACCTTCTTATCCTATATTGTGTTACATTCTATTAAAGAGAGAGGACTTCTAAAAGTCCCATACAAATACACACAAACACATGTATAGCGTAGCGTTATAGGTAGTACCAACACTGAGGAAACAGAACTGACTATCTGTTAGGAAATGGACAAGTCAGCGGTTCTATTCACACCACAGAGATAATTCATTTCAAAAATATTACTCTGCATGAAAAAATTAAATTGCAAAAGGTTATCTACAGGAGGATGTGACTTAAATTTTAAAACAGAAAACAATTCTATATATCATTCACACGTACATTCGTATGTCGGAAACCATCGAACATTCATGAGAACAATGCGCATCACTGTTAGCTAGTATTTCCCCCTGGGAAGGGAAGACCTGAGGGAAAGTGACACAGGAGAGCTGGAGCTGTTCTTGCAATGCTGTAAAAGGTGACACGAAGCAACAGGCAAAATGTTAGTGACAAGTAACAACTAATGAGGGGGTGAACGGCTGTCAGTTACATCCTTTTCTGTGCTTTTTCTTATGCTTGAAACGTGGCTGGTATGGCTCGATTAAAACGTCACTCCAGGGTCTAGAGTTGAATCTCAGTGGTTAGAGCACCTGCCCAGCATGCACGAGGTCCTAAGTTCAGTTCCCCAGCATCACATAAAACTTGCCGTGCATGGTGGTGCTTACCTGCAATCCAAGCACTAGGGAAGCTGACAAAGGAGGATTGTTATGAGGCCAGCTTGGCTACACAGTGAGTTCAACCTGAACTACAGAGGCAGGCCCTGTTTTGGAAAAAAAGATAAAAGTTCCCCAAAAGGCTTATGTATTCCAACGTGGGGCTTCTGGAAGAAGATTAGATCACGGATGTACTAAACTCATCAATGGGCTAATACCTTGATGGGTCATAGCAAGACTTGCTGTTCAGAAGATTGGGCCTGACTGGAGGTGTTGGGTTCCTGGGGGTAAGACTCGCAAAGGTATTTCCTGGTCCCAGCCTCTTCCTCTCTCCTCTGTGTCTTGTCCTGCTCTCTATGCCTCTGACTTTCATGACATGAGCAGCCTTCCTCAGCTGTGCCCGTCCACCCTGCTGTGGAGACAGGCAGCCATGGACTGGAACCTCTGATTCTCAAGAGATAGCTCTCCTCCTTTAGCTGAGAATATCAGGCACTTTGTATAAGCAAAAGAAAAGTGAATGAATAGTACAATGGCCTAATTTTAAAAGTCTCAAATTACTATTTAAATACATTTTTCTTTAAACAAGTGTTATTATAGCACAAAACTCATCTGTCTGAATCAAAGCAGTGATTGAATTTCTTTTATCTATGCATTTCTCTGTAATGAGAGAATTAAAGATAAACGTGTATTTTAAAAACGTGCTGACTTGCACAATCCTGCTCTATTTTTTATTTTTGCCAACAGTTACATTGTTAATTGTTATGTTGTCTTTTTAAAAAGTACCTACTGGTTAAGTCAGTGGTTTCCAAATAAAGGAGCACTTTTTTTTTTTTTTAGAATAGATTTTTTAAAAATCCAATGATGCTTAAAACAGAAAAGAAGACACTATGTTAATATTATTATGTTGGGCTGGAGGAATTGCACAGTGGTTAAAGTGCTTGCCTTGCAAGCGCAAGGCCCTGAGTTCAATTACCCAGCACCACACAAAGCGGGGTGTGATGGTGCACATCTGTAATCCCAGCACTCGGGATGCTGAGGCAGGTAGATTGTCCTGAGTCCAAGGTCAGCCTGGGCTACAGAGTGAGACCTTGTCTCAAAAAATTTAAAAAAAGAAATTAGTATGTTTTATGAGCTTAAGTTTGGAGGTACATATTGTATTGAGGCAGTCAGTGGGAATAATTAACTTTCTCAATAATATAAACTTTTAATAGCCTGTATTTCAGATGATCCTTACAATCATATAACAAGACTCCACATTTAATTGGCTCTTACATTTTGTTATTTCACTTAATGAGGAGGAAATTGCAATATATTCAAATGGGGCACTTATTTTCTACTGCTGTCTAACAAACTGTGATGAATCTATTGTCTTGGTTACTTTCTTTGTTGCTGTGACAAAAATTCCCTGTATCTGAAACTTAAGGGAGGAAAGACTTATTCTACCTCACAGTTTCAGAAGGTCTCAGTCTGCTCCTGGGTGGGCGGCCAGGGTGGAAGTGCAAGTCTGAGGCACAGCAGGGGCCGCCACGTGAGGGAGGAAGGGTGGAGTGGGCATCTGTCCTGCCAGGGCTTGTCCCAGTGATATGTCTCTTCTGACCAGGCTCCACTTCTTAACAGCATATGGTTCCATAAGTATTCTATACTATCCAAAATACACGAGGCTTTGTGGGACACTACAGATACAAACCACAACACCTATCTCACCCAGTTTCCACAGATCAGAAGTCTAGCATGGGCAGTTAGACCCTCTGTTCAGTGTGCCCTGGGTGAAATCAAGATGCCCACGGCTATGTGTTGCTCCTCACATGTAACTGAAAGCCCTTTCCACTCGTGGGCTGTTGCAGAATTCATCACCGCGGATGCATGACTAAGATCCATTTTCCTTGATTTCCTAACTCACTGCTGACGAGGGACCACCCTCAGCTCACAGGGTGCGGCGCTGAGGTCCTCTCTATGGCCTGGTTGTCTGTCCCTCCCTAGGGCCAACAGGAAAACATCTACTTTCTGCTTTTTCTTGTTTTAAAGACCCAGCTGGTTGAATCAGAAGCCACGGGATCATCTCCCTTTTGATTAATCCAAAATCAACTGATTAAAGAACTCAATTACATCTGCAAAATCCTCTTCACCAGCCAATACATGATCACAAGAGTGGTAGAGTCTCTTGATCACAAATTCAGATCCCATTTGCGAGAAGGGCATGTGCACGGCCTGTAAGAGAAGGGTGAAAGTCCTGGAGTCATCCTAGAATTCTGCCCCAGCACACAGGCAGGAGCTATCCAGGGAACATTTTAAGAGCTGAACTTGACAACTCAGGAGTCTTCTAGATGCTTGGAGAAAAACAAAGAGGCCATTTTTCCTTTCAAAGTTGTATAATTTCCAATCTCAATTTTTCTACTGCTGTCCAAGAAATTGCCATAAACCTAAATCTTACAGTTTCTAGAACAATTTAGCCAGATTCTCTGTTCATTCCTTATAAGGAGTGACTAAAAACTAATGTTTAAATTTTCATACCATTAAAAAACACACTGACATTCATCGCCCTCAAAATATTCCCTGTGGCTTCAAAAAGTACTTACCCTACCTTTCTTGCCACATTCTGAAGTGGTTCTGAAGTCCTCTTTCTTTTGGTCTCTCTCTGTAGGCCAGGCTGGTCCTCAACTCACTATGCGGCCCAGGCTGGCCCAAAATTCATGGCAATTCTCCTGCCTCAGCCTCCCGAGTACAAGGATTACAGGTACACACATGTGGCTTATGTGGTACTGAGGAATCAAACTCAGGTCTTTAGCTGCGCTTTGTCATGGCTGCCTCAATGTCCTAAACTCATTCCAAATGTTGACCTTTCATGGACATTTTGACTTTGGGACAGGGACAGAAGTCACACAACCTAGAGTCAGAGAATAAGGCGGATGTGATCACATCATCATGTATGTACAAGCCTGCCTTTCACTGGGTGGCACTTGGCAGCAGTACTCACAGTCTTCTTGACCAAAACTCATAAAGACATGAAAGAAGACTTCCAGAGCTGATTCAGAAAGTGGGAAGCATGATGGGCTCAGTGCTGGCATGACATAGCATATCTGAGGAGTACTAATGGCAGTGTGTCTTTTTACTGTAATTTCAATTTTAAACATTTACTGCATATTGCAGTCACCTCGTGTAAATACTGAAAGTCTGACAGAAAGTACCCAGAACTCACAGAAAGGATTAAAAGCAGGTTTCCTCGTTACTGAACACCTGACACCTCACAGGCCAGTAAGCCACACCTATCCCTGACCTCACGCGTGCCAGGACTCAGGCAGCAGCAGAGAACTGCTCAGATGATTTCTCTTCGTGGGTACGGATTCACGCTTGATTTAAAATGAAAACAGCACAATCTTCCTTCCCAGTCACTGGCACATTTATAAGGACAGCAAATATGTGCACAGGGAGGAGGAAACAGAAGCTTCACACTGCAGTCACCCTGCTGCAAATCAACCGTAACTGGCAGCTGAAAGCAGTGGCAAGGTAGCTGCTTGCCTTGGGCTCCTGCCTGTCGGCTAGCATGTGCAGGATTGGTTCATTTGGGTTTAAATAGTTCGAAATTTATCTTAAAGGGTCACATAAATCAAATCATGTGCAATTCCTAAACCATGTGTGAAAGCCACTGAGATGGGACACTCTTTGCAATGATATTGAAGATCTTGGGTTCAGATCTGTGTGTGTGTGTGTGTGTGTGTGTGTGTGTGTGTGTGTGTGTGCTAAGATAGAAAGAGAGCAAAAGGAAAAGCAAGACAGAGAGGTAGAACCCGGGACCTTCACACTGAGCTACATTTCCAGTCCATTTTTGTTTTTGATTTTGACAGCGTCTTGCTAAGTCATTAACTTAATCATACTGGGCTCAAACTTGCGCACTGCCTGCCTCAGCTTCCCAAAGTGCGAGGATTACTGGCCTGGGGCCGAAGGCCCAGCTCCAGTTGTAACTCTAATACTCTGAACCTATGTGGCCTGAAATCCTAATATTACTAAGACTCCTGGAACCCCTACATGCCTAAATAAAATGAAATGGCCCAGGAAAGTGCTCAGCATCTCAAAGTGCTCAGCTTGTCTAAAAATGGTAACTACACACGTGACCCAATGACATGGCTCCTCTGAGTTATAGTTTAATGTCTACCATTATTTTACAAGGAACTCTAAAAATAAGAGACTTTATCACTGTTTTTAAAAAGGAGAGAGAAAGAGAGAATTTTAAAAGCCCATTTACTAAGAACTAAACAACTGATGCTGGATATTTTTCAGCCATTAAAAAAGTTCGAGAAGTAAATAGGAAATGCAACTCCTTGGGAGAAGCCTGTTGTCAGACACCTTGGAAAGTGTTTGTTTAATATCCACAACACAAAATAAACTGAGAATACTAGCTAGCATGTTTGCTATAGTAAGTTAAAATACAAATTATGAGGCCATGTATAAATCTTCTTACACATTTTATAAATGCAAATACTTACAGACTCAGATGTTTGAAATATTTATACCAGAATGTCAATTTTATCTTACTAATGATTCCAACTCAAATGTATGCTTCTTTTTATTTAAGGTCTTCAATGTGCCTGATGGGCTTGTATAAATGTTTTTAAGATATATTGGAGGGTGCTTCTCTACTTAAAAGCTATTAATACTGGGCAAAAAGAATGCTTTATAAAGCTGCATTAGTATGGCAGCATCCTTTTTAGTTACTTATTTTTAATATCCGAACCTAATTATAGCACTTGCAAGTCTGAAAGGTTTTGTTTTGTTTTGTTTTGTTTTGTTTTTTTGTCCGTCTCGTTTTCTTTTTTGAGGCAGGGTCTCACTCTGTAGTCCAGGCTGGTCCTAAACTCCCTGCAGAGCCCAGGCTGGCCTCGAACTCGCAAACTCATGGCTGAAGTTTGAAGACAGAGTACACAGGAACATAAACAAGGAAGGGACAGGAGGTGTGGCTCAGGCTCAGCGAGACAGCATCTGCTTCACACACCCCAGGCCCTGGGTTCTATCTCCAGCAAGAAAAGTTACAAGGAAAGAAAAAAGAAAGAAAGAAAGAGCAAGAGAGGTAGGTAGACAGAGAGTAGAGAGAGAGTACCATTTTGAGACAAAAGATGACTAGGAACCCAAACAGGGATTCCAGTGAAGGCCAGATACAGTGAAACCAGAGCGAAGTCAAGCAAAGAATTTCAGAAAAGAACAGGGCAGGAGGAGAAAGCTAAATAAGACTAAGGAGGACAAAAAGAGAAGAAATAGATTGAAAATAAAATTGGAAAAGGACAGTATTCCTCTCTGTTCATCTCGTAATGAAATGGAAAATCTAGGATAAAAATCAGGATGAATTGCTTTCAAAGTCTCTTTTTAGTAGCCCCACCTCCCCAGAGGGCAAAATAAGACTCTGCTTGATTGTGCTTGACCACCAAGGTGACCTTGACCTACATCACACCCAGAGGCCGCCAAGGACAGCAACTGACCCATCCTAGTTTCTCAGCAATTCCCTCAGTCAAAGCACCAAAAGCAAAACAACCTGGAAACAACAAAGAGCAGGGCTGGAGGAATGCCACAGAGGTTAAAGTGCTCGCCTAGCAAGCGTAAGGCCTTGAGTTCAGCTCCCCAGCACAGCACACCTGGACATGGTGGTGTATGCCTATAATCCCAATATTGGGAAGCTGAAGCAGAGGATCGCTGTGAGCTCAAGGCCAGCCTGGGCTCCACGGTAAGTTCAGGACCAGCCTGGACTACAGAGCAAGACCCTGACTCCAAAAAAGAAAAGAAAAGAAAAGAAATAACAAAGTGGTCACTGGTTTACAAGCTCAGCTTCTGTCAACGAAGCCCTCACTTTTCTTTGTCAACTTTAATCTCAGGCATGATCAAAGAGGTGAACCAGTTTCCTCAAAAACTACACTCACAAGGAGAAGGTGTTAATACAAAAAGTTACCCCACTGTAGTCTTCCCATCCTCGCCCGCCCGCAAGAAACAAAAGCAGCAGGTCTCTCCTTGGGCTGTGACCTTTTCAATGCAGAGAAGCCTCCCAGCTGCCCCATGTGTTTACAGTAATGCACATTTCTATTTTTCTTACATTATCTCTTCTTCTTCCCCTTAAATTAAAAAGCCGAAAGCTAGCTAAAATAGAGGACACAGTTTCATCTGTGGTAACTTCTGGTAAAGAGTATATTTATCTGATAACTGTTCCTGAAAGAGAAAGGTAGACTGCAGTGTTATTAAAAATCTTCAAGTTTTCTTGGCACTCCTAACAGGCAGAGGAGGGGTTAGGGTCTCTGCCCTTCAGGTCAGCTCAGGCTGTGATGACTGAACAATGGACTCCATAGGACCTCAAGGGCTGTGCCATAAAAAGCCCAGCAAGCCTGGCCCTGTAATCCCAGCACTTTCGGAGGCTGAGTCAGGGGAATTCTAAGACTGAACAACATATGGGCAATTAATTTAGTGATTTAGTGAGAACCTGCCTTAAAATCAAAACTAAAAGAAACAAAAACTGGTTGAGGCTGTAGCTGGGTGTGAAGGCCCTGGACATCACTTCCAGCACCAAAAACAAAGATAGAAACAAACAGCCTAGTAGAAGCTGCCTCTTAAAAAGTGATGGCTCTCAGAAGTGCCTTCCCAGCTGTGGGTCCAGAGGCCAAGTGGTGGTGACAAGTCAGCACTCTGTTTGGCCACATTTTGCTCGTGACCACAGTGGTCAGTGGGTACAATGAATCCCCTCCGATGGGAATACAGTTTGGTGTTATGTTGCTAAGTTGGGGGTGATTTTTCTAAGACAGCAACAGACAACTAGAGCCACACAGGTCAGAAAGATGATCACACGAAAATAACAGATCACGGTAGAAAGAATGGACCACTGAGGCACCATCACCACCACACCACCTTGCCAGGCATACCACCTCTCCTGACACAGGTCCATTCCCCCATTTTCTACCCACTCTGCCCACCTAACTTTCTCCTCCTTCTTTCCGACTTTCTCTTCTTTCATATCCTCCTTTGTACAGGCCTTATACAACTGGGTTACCATGCTAATACTTATAAACTCACCACACAAATATTTACTGAGCACTATTCTAGACACTCAGATAACAAAAATGAGGAATCCAGCTTGTTTATTTGTTTGGAGAGCAAACAGTTTGAGGGAATGGTTTTAGAAAACATTGAACACAACCATTAGTAGTCAAAAAATCATCCTAGGAAATATCTTAAAAATATAATACAACAAATAGAAAATAATAAGCTAAAACCATCAATAATAAAAGAAGCCATTCCAAGTGATCAAATGTCTATTATTTCATGAATCTTTTATTATTTACTCTTCATACACACAAACATATACGTGCAATATACGTGTTGAGTCTTCACCTCAAAACTCTGGATACAGAATCTCCTAGCTATTCAGACCCAAATCTCAATGCCGGAGTACCAAAAAAAAAAAAAAAAAAAAAAAGAAGAAGAAGAAGAAGAATGAAAGTGGGCTTGGAAGATCTGCAGTTCAGTTTCGAGCTGTGGAACATCTGTTATGCGTCACAGAGGCATTCTTGGAACCAACCTTCTATACTGATAACAAGTTTCTGTTTTTCACCCTTGTCCATTTTGCTTGGAAAGGGTGTCTGGAGCTTCCAGGATCATTTGTGGGAAATCCGAGTGTCCCTCACAGGATTCCGAACAAGACACAGTTAAAGTTCCAGCACTTGCGTCTGTCTCCTCATTGTTCTAATAGCTGAACAGGAGAACATGGAATTACCATGACCTCTGGCATTTATCTCTGCCTGCAATTCCAGAAGTTGTCCTATCCTACCAAACACAAGCTGGAGAGAAGGCCGGAGCCAAGAGCTGGCCACGTGTGCAATCATCTTGTTACAGCCTGTATCCAACAGTCGGTGGTAAACATTAAATAACACGTCATAAAACCCACTGACATCTGAGCAATATGGGTGGCAGTCACTGCCCTCCTCTCTCGCGCTCCCTCCCTCTCATCTACGTGACTCAACTGAGGCTGTCTTTTTTCCTTCATCCTCAAATAAGCATATATGCTTCCAAGTCCTCTCCAAAGGAAAAACACCAAGTGATTTAAAATGATAGCTTCCATCCAATTCTCAAACTCTTAATTAGAAAATTCTAAAACCACCCAAAAATGTTTTTAGAGACTTCAGAAAGTCTACTGCCAGTTTAGCTTGAGTCACTAGGAGCCAAGTTACTAGGACAGGAAGGAGTGACACTGACAGAAAAGGGTAGAAGGAATGGCTGGCTGAGGCCAACTCCAGGGCCAGGTAACACAGGGGGCAGGCAGCGCAATCTGAAGGTTGTGTATGTATCTACATGGATGTATGTGTGCTCTGCATGGGAGTGCATGGGTGTGCACACATATGTATTAGTAAGTTGTACTTGATGGATTGAGAAAGAGAGAGAATCCCAAAGTAACACTGGTCGTTTGACAATGGAGATCAAAATATACAGGGAATATATAAATTAAAAAATATGACAGTAAAAGACACATTACCATTAATTCCCCCTGAAAAAAAAAAAAAAAAACTCCCTCTGCATCTGAACACACTTGTCACACTATTTCTCACTTTCTGATGCAATTCTGGAAGTTTCTTTCCTAAGTGTCTTTACGAGGCACTGCAACAGATCTAGCACTGTGTGACTTCTGGCTCATCCCCAAAGTCAGGATGATTATGAAACATAAGAATTTTGAGCGGATTCAGAACATCAAGGCCATGAAGACAGTGCACCTGAAGACACGACAAAGGGCTTCCATGAACTGCTTCAGAAAGTGGCAAGAATGATGGGACACATCTAGGAAACAAAACACAAGCCTGCCTTGAGGTGCCTCCCGCCCTGTTGGAGCCATAACCCTGCCTGCTAGCCCTCCACTACTGAAGTGGGGAAACCCCAATACATTCCTAAAGTAAACAGTAACACAATGAACGGTCTTTTAGATTCTTAACTGAAGAAATCCAAAAGGTAGACTGGGGGGGGGGGGGGGGTGACAGTAAATTCCTCTTAGCTGAACTTCAAGCACAGTTGGCAACTGTAAGTTATTCCAGTGCCTTTCCCGTTGTCTGCTCCAACCTTCTCTTAAGGCCTTGCTGTCAGCATATAACCACAGAATTCGAACTGCAAAGAGCTGCATCCAATCACTATTTGGTTGTTGGAAAACAATCGCTCTGCATAGTGTGACTACCCTAAGCCTTCCCTTTATTTAATAAAAGAGCAGGTGTGTTGGGAGGAGTGTGGAGGGAAGATGCCAGTGAGATTCCCAGCCCCAGATGGAGCTCTGACATGCACGGGCAGCTGACGGTCCTCTACTTCTCTGTGACAGCACCTCCACGAAGCCCCACCCCAAATAAGGAAGTCAAGGGTATCCTATCCTCCAGCTGAAAAACTCACTTCTTCAGAAATGAGTGGTCAAAGAATTTGGAGTAAATTATCTCACAACCATTATCTGGTTCTAAGAGGCTGTTATTACATAAGAACAAAACTGATAAAACTAACTTTTAAAGTGTAGAACCATCTGATCATCTATATAAGATAGTTGGCTTGTAACTGTAAGATACCAGGTGGCTTCCATGATTTATTTCCCTTTCTCTCCTATTCCTGAAATTTGGAGAAAACTTCCTACCTTTGTCCAGATTCTATGCAGCATTTGCCCTAAATAAAAGGTATTTATATCCACGGGACAAGGTTTACATGTTGTTTCAAGATATCTCACAAAGCTTTAGTTTTTTTTATTAACAACAAGTAAACCAGGGATGGTGATATACACTTGTAATCCCAGCACTTGAGAGGCTGAGGCAGAAAGGATTACCATTAGTTCAAGACCAACCAGGACTACACAGTGAGTTCAGAACCAGCCTTAAGTACAGAGCAAGAACCTGTTCCAAAAAAAAAAAAACTTAAGAAGTGCAGATCTTGTAAGTAAATGTATGTGAGAATATGTGCATTTTTTTTGATAAAGGTAACTAGTGTAGGAACCGAGAGCCTAACTACAGTTCTGAACATTGTCTTAACACTGAGTGAGGAGGATCATTAAGATATTTATTCACTCTGAAAATTCTCCCCTGTGAGTCATCTAAAAGCACTAATGTATATTCTGGTTACTGAATTAGCCAGCATCATACATAATGTGTTAAGAGGCTAACTCTTTAAATCTTGCAAAGAAAACTGCATCACACAAAATCTAAAAACAACCTCTGAACACCTACATAGTATGTTCAAAAAAACCTCATGAGATACTATGGGGGAAGAAGAGGACATAGGGATGGAATACGTCACTCAGGTACATGTGCACACGTGTATGTGTAGATGCACATGTGTGTGTGTTTACTTGTATATATTTATTTGTGTAAAGTGCTTGGAATCCTGCCAGAGGAGAAACACAAAAATGACACATGAATAGCTGGCAACAGTCAAAGATAGTGACAAAGAAATGGAGGTGTTGACTAGTTAACAAAGGAAGGAAAGAAACAACAAACATAAGAGAGGGACAGTAGAGATTTAGAAGAAGCCTGAATTAGCAAACTGACCTCTAGGACTAGGGTAACGATTATTTAAGGCTAAACACCAGGGTTTCTTTGCAACTCAAATAGCTTAGGACTGATAGGGAAATGCTTTGGTTTGAATGTGTCCCCTAAAGACCTAATCCCCAGTGGGACATGGCTGGGAGGTGAGGCTAATGAGAGTTAACTGGGCCAGAAGGAAGGGACTATTAAAGGGGCTCTTGCTGTCATATAAGACGTGGGTCAGGGAAGTTAGGAAGGTGGAGAGTGGGCTTGTTACAAAAGCCAGGCCACCCTTCTCCCGCTGTGTCCCACACATATCCTCTGCCTTTCCGTCTCTGCCATGGAAAACACAGCGAGAAAGCTCTGGAAAGATACAGGCCCTTGAAATTGGACTGCCCAGCCTCTAGAACTGTAAGAAATAAATTTCTTCTTCATCAAAAGATACTCAATTAAGCAACACAGCATGGGCAGGAGGGAGCAGTCACTGTCCGAAGGACAGTTATCTAATGATGTGGCTTGCAGGTGCGTGCTTGTTCCTCAGACTCAACTTCCTTGATGGGGGGAGGGGATGTCATCCCACTTCTTAATCTGCAGCACCTACTCTACTGCCTGAAAACACATTAGCAAGAGAAGAGGGTGGATAGAACAGAATCCTTGGTCAGCAAAGTAGACAGAAAAAGAGAAAGAAAAAGCAGACAGATGCACTTGGGCTGAAGCTGAGGGAACCAGATGAAGAGAATAAAATTGAAAATGTTGACTGGAATTGCACTGTGAGACACCAGGACCATCAGGTTAATTATAATTAAGAAGGCTGGGAATCATTCACCTTGGCAACAGCAGAAACCAATCAAATTGTCACCTGGTTCCAGGAAGCACACTGGGATCATGCGGCTTCCAGCCAATAAGAGCTCACAATGGGACTTCACAGCTTAGCCAGAAAGAAGCAGAAAAGCCAGGAGCTGGCCACATTTCCATCAGGGGATTGCTCAGGCATTCCCCTAGGCCCACTTGTTAAAATACCTGAGCCTCAGCCTTGAGCCGGAATATCTGCATTCCCACATCTACCTGTCAGTCTGAGAGCTACTGCTTGGGGAGATGAAAAAATTCCAGGGGAAATTATCACAGCTTTGCTACTTAAATCAGTGGATCCCAACCTCTCTGCCACCAGGGACCAGTTTTAATTCAGTATCATTATCTGAAGAAGGGGTGTTGAGGGGACAGTTGTCCTGTAGAAGGCTGTGTGAGCATTAGGTGTGAAATGGCAGCCACAGCAGCAGGAAGGGAGTGGGGAACAAAGCTCCACCCACTGTCAATAAGCAGCAGCACTACAACCTGACAGAAGCTAGCTGACAGGAGGCGGGGCTTCACTACCAACTCAACTTGGTCACCCTCATCTGTCCCAGATGCCGCGTCCTTCCCAAGCCGCTACTCAGACTAGCATTGGTCTGTGGCCCAGGGTTGGGAGCCCAGGTCTAAAACACAAAGCACTGCAGAATCTCTGTGAACGTGCTGTAAACCACCACTCTGCACCCTTTACAAAGTTAGACTTTAGAGGGTGTGCATTACATCTCAATGATGTTACAAAAATATTTGGGAAAGTTCACATGATATGCAAAGATTTCCCAATGAGAATCAGATGGGTGAAATTATAAACCTAAGTGCCCCGAAAATCATACTTCCAATAATCTTTTGAAATATAACATCTTTCAATCACCACATGTCAACCAGGTGTCAACTCATCTCCCTCCAGAGCAAAACCTCTATGGGTGAACGCTGTGCCCTAATGGGCTTTTCCACCTCAGCACACACTGAACTGTCAAGTCCAGACACTCCCATCTCTCTCTCCCTCACACTCCCATGTCCCCACCATCAGAAAATATTACCCATATTTTTCTTATTTTCCTATAAATATTATTTATATATTAAATTATCAGCACCTGAATCTTAAGTTAACTTTGGTGGAATATTAAAATTGGGTATAAATTAGATGTGCAACTAAATACAAATGTTAACATTACAGCCAGGCCCAGCAGCCCAGGCCTCCTGCAATCCCAGCACTATGAGAAGATGAGGCAGGAAGACTGCAAGTCTGAGTCCAGTCTGGGCAACTTAGCTTAGTGAGATCCCATCTCAAAACTAGAACTAAAAAACTAAGTTGGGGATGTAGCTTAGTGCGAAAGCCCTGGGACAGACACCCAGGAACAGACAAAAAAAGCATTATAACTATAAATTGACAAATTTATCAAGACCATTTTTGAATATAAACAAAATGTGAGGTATTATAACCCTTAACTAAGCTGCCAAGATCCCAGCAAACAGCAAGGCTTCTGAAGGCAGCCCCTTCAATACTTCGTCTGGTCCCATTTTCTCACTGGAATCGAAAGTGTCACTCAGCACTGCTGTCAGTCCTGATGTATATTTCAAATGATCCATGAACGCTTTTTGTCTCCACAGAGAGTGGTTTCCTACCATAGTTTCTACCACAGATTGATAGTATGTTCAGAGAAATCACAGTTCAATCCTCTGTGATCAGACCCAGATAAGTAACATCCCAAAGGCTTCTTGGTGCTGTAATAGGTAAAGCTCAAAATCTCTAATAAGGCTTTCAAATGCCTTGAGCATCCCGGCCTATGTAGCATTCTCCAGCCCCAAATCTCTCTCACCCCAGGCTCTGCCCACCTGTAGCTCTCTGCAGGCCACTCATCTGGCCCATTTTAAAGGCTTCTATTACTCCTCCCTTCTTTCTTCTTGGAACTCTGCTGAAATGTCACTTTCTCCGGGATTCTTACGTTCCAATACTCACCTCTATTCCCTTGCAACCTTTGCTATCACTATAATTGGCTACCACAGGGTAAATACTTATCTGTGTGGCTCAGAAAGGTTGGAATTATCCCTGGAGTGCAGCACAGTGCCTGATATAAAGGTGGGAAGCCGAGTCAAATTTCCTTTGTGCATCCACACATGGCCGTTTCCTTGCAACATAGCCACGTCTTCCGGGAAGCCCCAGATTAGGAGGTATCTGTTTACATGTAGGAGAGTCCCACGTGTGACACCGGCAGGGAAAGACACACAAGCAGCCAACAGAGCATCCATAGAGCATCTGTAGCAGAATTCAGGTGTGGTCACAGGAAAGACAGAAAGAATTCAACAGCAAGACATGGTTCCCGAGGCAGGTGCTAAGGTGTTCACAGGAGAAGGAGACAGCAAAGGAGACAGGAGACATACACAGAGTTGGAACCCCAGAGGAGTGAAAGGACAGGGAGAAGTGAGGAGCAGGACACTGTCCTCTGACCACTCCTGCTGCTGGAGCCAGTCCTGAGCGGGCCATGCAACAGGTGGGGTATGTGAGGGTCACATCTGCGTGATGGCACCTTGCTGAGGAAGACAGTGACTTCTGTGGAAAAATTCTAGGATCTGCTAAAAGAGATAACAGGAAATGCTGCTATCCAGGAAATTTGTCACTTCCCCAGGATTGGGTTGGCTCAAATTAAAATGGGTCTCCTCTAGAGGGCTCTCAAATTGAAGGCTGTAAGGATGAGCATGAACAGGTGTCACTCAAGGGAAGAACAGGTTCTCTGAGGAGGACAGACAGACAGAAACAGAAATCTGAAGCAGAAATTAGCCCCAGAAAATCCTCCTCTGCATCACCTCTAATTCCTTCATGAGATTTCCTCCTTCTTATCTCTGGGCTAAATCCATCATGGAGAACAGTTTAACTTTGTTTACATACAGCTTGGTCTACCAAAGCAAGACAGCCAACTAAATTCCTCATGATAATCTCTCCCAGGATGTGATACACATGTCCCAGAAATACCTGTAAGAGGCCACACAATATTGTCAGTTCAGGGATTCTGGGAAGTTCTGGGGCTGTCTGAGGACAGACGAGATGAGGAAATGACAAAAAAGGAAGAAAGAAGAAAGAAAGAAAGAGAAAGAAGGAAAGAAAAAGAAAAACAGGAATGTCCCCAAATGACTGTGCTTCTTCCCAGAAGCCCCTGGGCCAGCTGTGCAGAGAAGAGCTGGATGAGGCTGGGTTTATCTATACCACTACAAAATAAGGATTTGTAGAAGTAAGATACCCCATCCTTAGTACATTCTGGAGTCGGTCATGGCAGGGAGGGCGAGGGACCATTCTGCATTCACAATAACACCTCAATTATCAACAACTACACAACTGATAATGATTTTTTCACCATGCCCTGTACTTTATAGGGCCCTACCTCACTGCACACTTAAGGTCAAAGAAAGCAAGGATCTCAATGAGATTGCATGACCTCAGACAGTCAAGCAATCCATGCTAAGGAAAAAAAAAAAACCACGTATTTCATGAATCCCAGTAGTAGAAGACGACCAGTTATAATTACCCCCATTTCCCCTCATAAGAATCCAGACGAAACTGGTAACCAGTGCTCCAGTCTGTAAATTCCTGCGCTTAACTCCTCAGGGTGATTACTCTTGGGATCACTGGCCTGATGTCTGCAAAGAAATGGCATCATAAACAGATAGGAGCCAAGACAGTGAATGTGAAGGGTTTCCTGAAGGTGGCAGAGGCCACTTCTGATATGTATGGCCCACACACGTTTACGTCAAATAGCTTCTCTCTGTCTCATTTCCCTGTTAAGGTGAAGACAATGCCTAAGTCATTAGACAGTGATGGAACTAGTGACTAAAGGCTAAGCTCACTCTTCCTTCAAAATCTTGTTCCAAAGACAAACTCCAGCTGTGTGTGGTAGCCTAACATTCTAGGCGGCTGAGGCAGGAGGATCCTAAGTCAGAGTCCAGCCTGGGCAACTCAGTAACTGTCTTAGTTACTTCTTCGTCGCTGTGACTCAATAACGGACACTCATAACTTAGGGAGGAAAGATTTATTTTAGCTTACAGTTTCAGAAGGTCAGAGTCCATTCATGGGTGGGCAGCTGAAAAATGATGAAAGCACAGGCAAGGCTGGAGCAGGGGAATGGCCAGAGCTCCAGTGGCAAAGATCCTCACAACATGGTGGTATAGAGAAAGACTGGGAGGAAGGGTAGAACCAGTACCTGCCCCTCCAGGTCAAGCCCCAAGCATTTGCCCCTTTCCAGCCAGGCTCCACTTCCCCATCCTACACAGTATCTATAAGAACATGAGACTTTAAGGGACACTCCAGATCCAAACCACCACAGTAACTTAGCAAGACCCTGTCCCAAATTACAAATTGAAAAAGGCACAGGGGATATATCTCAGTGTAAAGACCTTGAGTTCAACCTCCAGTCCCTCACCCACCCACGTAAACACACACACACACACACACACACACACACACACACACACACACACGACAAATTTCACAAAACATACAACTCACTTTTCATGTTTTATTCTCTCTTTCAGATATCACTCTGCAATATGTAAGTTTCTCAGGCAGAATTTGAACTTACAAATGGCTGAATCTTAATTTTCTCTAAGGTAGGAATCCCTAAGCCCCAGGCCATAGGCCAGTATCTGTGGGTTCGGGAGGATCAGGCCACTGGGAGAGACAAGCAAAGCTCCACCCCCTATCAGTATGCTCCTATTAGGATCCAACGCCGCTGCTGATCTGACAGGAGGTGGAGCTTTGCTCCTCTGGTCCTTGAGAGAATTGTCTTCAACTCAATCCATCACTGGTGTCAAGAAGGTTGGAGACCACTGTGCTAACTCACACACTGCGCTTCTGCAGAATACTACTTAATGTGACATTTCCCCACTATACTAAAAGCCCTAAGTTAATGGCTTAATGAGTAAAATGAAGATGATTTCAGAAAATGGGTTTCGGCAAATGAGAAAAGCAGTAGAAGTGCCTTCCTGAGGTTCTTGGAGGAGAACCTCCGAGTCCCGCTCAGTCACCTCATCCGCTCCCCCTCTGGGCCAGGGCAGGACAATCCTTCTCCCTCAAAGTGACAGGTGGGAGAGAAGGAGACCATCGGATTTGCAAGTGAAAAGCAGTGAACTGAAGGCATGCCCAAGTTTCAAAAATTAGTCACTGGTTACCATGGTAATGCAAATCCTACCTAACAACTCATGGGCTCTGAGTAACAGAGAGGATGTTGACCATCTTATTTTAAGAATGGAAAAAGGTCTCTATTTTTAGGAACTCTGGCAAGAAACCTGAGGGTCAATGTAGCAGGGCTGGGACCACCCTCACCTCCCGCCTGCTGGCATCTGGCCTTGGGTCTCACACACACATGCACACGCAGCTGTGACTTGGGACAGCTGCAGGCAAAGGGCGATGACATTTTATACATAAACCAAGGGCTGGGACTGGGAAGACGAGCGCTCTCACTCCCTTAACTCAGAATGAAGAAGGGTGTCTGCTGCTGCCCACAGCAGACCCGAGGTCCAACAGCAGATTTAGGTGATCAGTCCCTTCCAAAGACAGCATGAGGAGTTTCCCAGGCAAAGCAAGATTTCCCAGAAAATGACTAAGATGCCTCATAAAATAAACTGTCCCCTGTTCTCAGTAGGATGGATTTTCTGGGTATATATGAAATTTTAATTAGGAAAAAGGAAGCAACATTATATGATGCTACTCTTGTTTAAATTATTCCAAGAAATAGCTGGGCCCAGACATCCTTGATGAAACTTTGCAACACACTGTGATCAGACTATACCTGGCTGGGACACAGGAGCCCTGCTCTTAAAGAAAGAGATCCCAGAGCAGTGTTCCTCTGAATAGTGCCTAAGCAGCAACCGGTAACAGAATGCTGAGGGCCTCCTTAAAATGACAACTAGGACATATCCGAGGCCTACGCCATCTCAATCTCTGGGGCTAAGACTTGAAAATCTGTATGTTTTGTTCTGTTTTATTGGTTTTTGTTTGCAGTACGAGGGATTGTACCGAGGGGCCTTTGCACTGAGCCACATGCCCAGACTTTTCTTAAATGTTTACTTTTGTTTACTTAAATTTTTATCACTAACTTGCTAAATTGCCCAGGCTGGGCTCTAAGTTGGGATCCTCCTGGTTCTGTTTCTCTGAGTGCTGGGATTCTAGGCCTGCACCACTGCACGTGGCTAAAATCTGCAGTGCTTATGTTCTCTAGAGTCAGAGAGCCCCTTCCACAGTGATCTCCTATGAACAAAGGTAACCAGACAACTGCAACAAAAGCCACCACAGCCACTAAGACACAAGACAGTGTACACTGACCAAAAGCAGGGCAACCCGTAACTCGGTGCCTTTTCAACCACAACTCAGGGCAAAAGCCGAAATATAAAATCTACTCGCACTGCAAGGTGGGTGTGTGGAACAAGTACGCATTCTCTATTCTACTTTATTCTCAGTTTTAATGCATTTGCAACCAGCTGAACTGATCTCACTACTTACCCATGGCTGATGAATGAAACCATGGTAATACACTTTGGTGCTAATATTAAACCTTTTTTTACTTATGTCCTCTTTATCTCACAAAGAACAGAATGCAAACAGGTGTAGCATAACATAAATAAAATATATCAATAAAATGAAGCAAAGTGCAGATAAAGGCAGGAAACTGTAGAAGTTTACAAAATGAATCAAACATACAAGATAATGTTCTGCTTCCTAGCAATCAGAGTGGAAGGGACACCATGGTCAGCAGTGAAATTCCCAGTGTCCCTTTGGAAAGAAGAAAGCAATTTCCAAAATGCATTTCTAGGCCTCAGCCACAGTCCCTCCTGCTAACTAAATGTCCCCTAACATTTCCAGGGCAGAAGAGTATGGCACAGGAGGGAAGAGGACACTTCACTGGGCTTCCATCTTCCATAACTAGGTTCAAGATTAAAAACACAGCCACTAAGCTGAGTGCGGTGGCCCAGGCCTGTCATCCCACTGGGCTGGGAAGCTGAGGCAGGATGATCTAAAGTTGGAGCCCTGCCTGGCCAACTTAGTGCAAGTAAACAAACAACGATGGCTGCTCTGGAGACTGCTGACAGGGACAAAGTGGAACAAACAGGACCTGCGGCAGCCTGAGGTCATGGCATACTGCCTGCTCCCAGAGCACCGTCACCCACTTTGGTTCTAGATGGCTATTCTCCGGCTACTCTTTTCCTCCCCACCAGTCCTACTAGGCCATTGCTCCATGAAAACAGAACTGGCCCATGGATTCCAGTGAGCTCCCCCAAACCTGAGCCAAATGCCAACCTATTCAAGAAATTACCAAATGACAGACCCAGAAAGACAAAGATCTAAACCTGCTTCTTGCCTATATGGTCAAGGATGTAACAATGGTCTAGCCATTTGGACTAAATGACTCGGTTTCTTACCTATTAACCAAAAGTTAATAATTTTGCACCACAGGTTAGACTTGGGGAAAAAATACACCAACCGGGTGCTCAATAAAGTCTAGTTTTTCCTTCCTCTCTCCTCTCTCAGTGATCCCCAAGTTTTCGACATCAAGGGCAGCAGGTTTAGATGACAACCACTGTCTCAAGGACCAAGAGAGCAAGCTCCATCTCCTGTCAGACTAATGGTGGTAGAGAGAAGGAGAAGATTAGAACCTCATTGGAGCATGCTGATAGGAGGAGGAACTTAGCCATCTGTCCTGATGACCCTGAGCTGCAGAAGCTAGGAACCTGTGCACTGGTCCTCAACCCAGGGAGTTGCGGAACCTGCAAATCTATCAGTCAGCTCTTAGATTTTGATTTTACTTGCTTCCTGGTACCCATAGTCTTCAGAATCCTTCCCCCTTACCTAACGTTACTAAAGGGAGTTAGAACCACCCAAGACGAAAGTAGCTTCACAAGAGTCTGAGAATATGCTTGGTGCCCACACGATGCCGAGAGAGAGAGAGAGAGAGAGAGAGAGAGAGAGAGAGAGAGAGTCAGTCTAAGAAGAGAGCTGAATCAAGTCATTAAGTATCAAATAAATTCTTTAGCCAAGCAGTAAGAAACAGAGGCCATAACATGTTCACTGTCAGAACACAAATGTAGTGGCTAAGAAGGATTCCAAATATGCTTGGTCTTCACTCTTGAGAAGGCTGAATATGGGTCTTGTTGATACTAAAGCTGTAGTTGTTTGCTTTATACACCCTCTTTTCATGGATGGTAGACACACAATTTAGACTAGTACGTCTAGTCTCAACAGAGGAAACATCAGTCATTACTTACTTTCCTTAAATGTAAGAATACCAGCTTCAACAGCAAGGCTGACCTACCTTTTCTGTGATATAGAAGTTTGAACTATCCGCATGCTGCAGTGCAAAATATTCATGGTTGGCAAGAGACCACCTTAAAAACACAAAAAGAAACCAATCAGAAAAGTGAACACTTTCATTTCTATCAGTTTTATAGGAGCAGGTGAATTAAACAACGTATAATCACAAGTATGACAGTCCCAAACTAAAACACAATGCACTTCCTAAAATGAAATTACATTATTCTACCCCTCACTATCCTGAGACTGATAATTTCATACATGGATTTTCTAGTCTTATTTCTAATCTTTAAGCATTCCATCTTCAAGGCTTGAAGTAGGAGGGATTTAATCATAAATTGAAACATGCTTCCCTATTTTGCGGGATTGAAGCAAAGACAGGAAAATGAGTGTAATTTACATGTTTTGATAATTACAACATTTCAATTGTCTCTCAATTCTAGAGTCCTCAATGAGCATACCTGACGCAGACTGGAATGCTCTGATTAAGTATTCCAGGTCTTACGTAAGTTCCAAGCAATGTTTATTCACGGTTCTGCTTTACAAGGCAAAATATCTCATGCAACTTTCATATGTGCTTTTCCCTTGGATTGGTAGGACAGTCAAAGGGAAGTAAGAAAGCCACATCCTCGTGCAATTCCACGCAGCTGCACAGCTACCCAGGGATGTGCCTTTCAAATTCCTTTATCTTCTGTGGGGACTGGAGTGATGCTTCCATGTCAACCAGATGGAGGGGGTATTAAACCTCAGGATCCTTCTGACTGCTACCTGCTGAGGAACACAAAAGAACACACCTTTCCACAGGAGATAAAACCAAACCACTGTGCACACCACTCCGCCAGGCCCACAGTTTTGCTCTCTGAAGAGTACTGGGAGAAAAAGTGGGTAACACTTACAAGGTAATTCTTAGTGACTTTGGGCAGATCAAGTGGTAAGTTGTGAATGATACTTGTAATCAATATTCACTAATTATACTGTGCATACTATTGGCAACTTCACTGGAAATTTTGCCTGTCAGCTTAAAGCATGGCATGTTTCAGGGGACAGCAAGGAGTACTTACCCATCACATACTTCCTTTATTATGGCAGACAGTGGCTTTTTCTGCAAAACAACAAAACGGGAAATACTACGCATTAGTTTCATTTCATTATTTTAAATTTTTAAAAAGCCGCCTAATAATAAAAATCGAAGCTGAGAGAATGTACAGTTGTTATTCTTAGTTTTTGTCAAGGAAATCTCTTACTTTTTTGCAAGAATTTACAAGCTATCATCAACAAATGTATTAGTGATATATCTTTACCCCTGTGGGCCTTATTTTTAATACTTAGTAGTGTTGATTGAACAAAATAAACATCTTATTTATCAGCAAGAAGATGAAATGCAGCGACACAGCCTGCAGGAGTAAGGTCTAGTGGGAATTCTCCTGGCAAGGCAGGAATCAGGTGAGCAGCCATTTGGTTTTCTGTAATCAAGCGTGGATTCATGTGTTTTTATGAGAATGTGGGATATGTTCTCCCTCCACTGCGCACAGAATTCCTCCCCCAGCTGCAGCCCCTATCACTGCCGATCACGCAGCTGCTCGAGTCAGATACACTCGGGTACCGCAGCCATGACACCAGGTGCCAGGGGTCAAGTGGTGGGGCCTGCAGCTGCACTCTCGGCCTACAGGCGCGGTCATACTCAGCCTGCCCTTCTTCCCTGGCTCCCACTGAAGGAGTGCAGCTTGCCCAGAGATGTTGAAACTCTCCCTGCTTTGCATGTAAACAGACACTGTCTCCTAGGGCAGCGACACACGTGTCAACCAAGGGAACAAGTCAGATAAGAAGCAGATGGGAAAGAGAGGAAGGAAAGTCAGAGAAGCATACTGTGTGGTCCTGGATTTTCAGGTCCACCCTTCAGAGACAATCTATACACTCTGCGGACCAAGGCAGGAGGATCATAAATTCAAGCCAGCCAGGGCAACTTAGTAAAACCACAACTCAACATAAAAAGGAGGCCGGGAGCCACACCTGGTGGCACAGACCTGTAATGCTGGCACTCCAGGAGGGTGAGGTGGGAGGACGGTAAATCTGAGCCCACCATGGGCAAGTCAGTGACCTAGTGAGACCCCATCTCAAAATAAAGAACGATCTGAGGATGTAGCTCAGTACAAAGGCCTGGGTTCAACCCCCAGTACCACAAAAAAACAACCAATCAACAAACCCCTCCACACACAATCTATACGTAACCATGGTTGGCTCCTTTCCCTCTGAAAGGCAAGGTGGTATCAGGAAAGATTCAGAACGGGGGGTCCAGTCAGACCCAAGCTCAGCTAACTCTTCTGCAGTACAACCTACCACTGCCTTTATCTGCTGAATCTCAATTAGCTGCTTCATAAAATGGGAAGGGACCTCCATATTTCTCAGGGCTATTTTGCAAATTAGTTATCTTTATTTAAATAGGAATGAATTTAAAAGAGCAAAAGACTCCTTAAAAGGTGAGGCTCCTGGCCCTCTCACATCATTGAGGTACTTCCTCTTAAAATCTGGACATAAATCCACTCTGCTTTTTGGGCACAAATAAGCCCTGCCCACTCGGTTGTGAATCCCGACACCGTCCACACGGTCCTCTCGGAGGGTCTCTCTCACACTGTGAGCAGTGTCCCCAGGAGACCACCCCCGGCCCTGCCACCGCCAAAAATTTCATAATCCGTGTCTAATCTGTGACTGCCCTGCCTACAACTATAAATGCAATGGGCAGAGAAAAGGGAACCAAAGTCTTTATAGGTTTAAAGATTTGCTTTTTATTTAAACATTTCAATACATTTTGATTTTTAGTTGGCACTAAGTAATCAACTGTACATAAATACAGAGTCCACTGTGACACTTGTGTACCACCTGTCATGATCTGGTTAGGGTCAGTATGGCAAATCTCTCCCTTCAATGCACATTATTTTTCTCTCAATTTTTCTACCAGATATTTTGAAATAGTCAATTAATTATTGTCAACTGTATCCTACCACGCTACAGACAATTACAAGTTATTCCTGTACGGCTGGAGTGGAGCTCAGCAGTGGAGTGTATGCTTAGTGTAGAATGTACAAGGTCTTGAATTCTATCCCCAGCACTAGAAAAAAAATATATTCCCCCTAATCAAATGCGTCTCTGTGCCCAGGAACAACCTTTCCTCCACCCCAGGGCCCCCTCCATCCTTTCTAGACTATTCCCTTCTCCACTTCCATGAGAGCAGTATCTTAGCTTCCATATTTTAAATAAAAATAGGCATGATTTGTCTTGCTGAGTCTGACGATGTCACTTGTAATTTCCTCCATGAGAACTGAGGGGACTGAGTGACAGAAATATTTGGGAACATCCTGAGTCAATCTCCTTTCAAGTAAGATTAGAAAGAGTAATGGGATCCACAGAGAAGTCACATATGACAGAGTCCTATGTCACGGCTGGATCCGGAATGTCCCCCAAAAGCCTCCTGTTCGGAGGGTGATTCAACCTTGAGTGGATCCTTGGTATCTTACACTGTTCGCTGTTCAGAGGTGGGGGCGTGGGAATAGGCAAATTTCTGGGCTTGGCCTGGAGGGAGAACTCCCTCGCCAGCTCCAGGTTTTATTCTCTCTGCTTCCAGTCTGCTGGGAGCAACAGCTTCTCTCCATCTACACCTCTGCCACGGGCTTCCACTGCTGCCCGCTGCCCAGGAATGGGCTGAGATCTCTCGCAACTGTGAGCTAAAGTAAATCCTTCCTCTCCTAAGTTGTGGGTACCAGGTATTCTGTTCTAAAAGTCACTAAGACACCCTAGGTTTTGGCCAGGTTCTGGTCACTGGTTATGGCTCAGGCTGTGAGTTGAGAGGAAGACGTGTTCTTATAACTGAACACTGAAGGAGGGGCTGAGGGTGCAGCTCAGTGGTTGAAGGGCTTGTGTAGCATGCACAAAGTCCTGGGTTTGATTCTCCAGCAACACATAAATTTAGCCAGGCATGGTAATAATGCACACCTGTCGTCCCTGCACTCAGGAGACTGAGTCAGAACACTGCTGTTACTATCATGAACTATGTAGTGAGCTCAGGAGCAGCACGGACTAAAGAGTGAAACCCTGTGTCAAAAATAAATAGACAAACAAACTTTATGAACAAATCTTTTCCCATAGAGGAGAATTTTTCCAGGTGTGGGGAACAGGCCTATAATCCCAATACTCCAGGAATAGGCCTGTAATCCCAACACTCCAGGAGGCTGAGGCAGGAAGATTGCAAGTTCAAGTCCAGCTTGAGCAACTTGATGACTTAGCAATAACCTGTCTCAAAAATCAAAAGTAAAAAAGATAGGCTGAGGACATAGTTTATTGTGAAGGCCCTAGGTTCAAAACCCAGTATCACCAATAAATAAATAAATAGATTTATACTTCCAGCTGCTGGTAGAGACCCTTCCTAGATACCAGTACATGATGGGACCCCACCAAAGCATCTTCCAGCTCCAAATCTACTTCTGCTCTCAAAAATAAAACATAACACTGGGGCTGGGTTTCAGTCTTAAATTACACTGAAGCAACAGATCAAGTCAAAGTAGCGTTGTTGCTGAAGTGGGTCAAAGCACGCAAAGGTATTATTCCAGAATTAAACTTCATAGTTAGGTTCCCTCAGAGAACCAATTGGGTTTTCATTCAAGCCTGATCCACAGAGAAGACAAAAAGTGTCTGGGATACTGTTATATCCAGAACATTCTGAAGTCAGGTATCTGAAAAGAATAAAGACCCAAAGCTTAGACAGTCGATAAAGACTAAAGAAAAATGCTATTGTGCACAGGAAAAGGAAGGGTGGTTAAGTGAACAGCCATAATGTAGCTTAGCCAATTAAAATACGAGACCTCTAAGAACGCGCCCTATGGCCCACTCCAGGCCCTTCTTTGCCTGTGCCATCCCACCCAAAGCCTGATCTCACCTCCCTCTTCCCATCGGCCTGGCTAAGCACCGCTCCTTCTTTAAACCTTTCCAGAGCCTTCTATCAGTGAGCACACTATTTATAACTCTTCCTTCCATAAAGCCCAAGAAAAACTTCTCTGTTCCTCTTGTAACTCTACCTTCTGAACTCCAAATTTTCATTCTTGCCTCTTTGCATCTACCCATCTATCTACCTGTCTATGTCTCTGTATGATGCAGGGGACTGATCCCAGAGCCTTCACGCTGAGCACATCCCAAACCCTATTGATTTAATTATTTTAGAGACAAACTCTCACTGAGTCATTAAGTTGCCTAGGCTGTCCTTGAACTGATGATGCTCCTGTCTCAGCCTCTCAGAGTGTTGAGACTACAGCAGTATGCCACCGCACTGCACCTGTGCTAAGCCCAGAGTTGTGATCCCAAACGCTGTCATGCAAATCTTTGCCCATTAGAACATTTGAACTGCCTTCAGTCAACCTGCGAAATGCTTGAGCAAAGAGGTCCACTTTCGCAATTCCCTAGCCCTCCATCCACCCCAACACAGCTGTCCAGGCCTCCTCTTAGCCCTCCAAGTGCGCCATCCTGCCATAACTCCCGTACTATTACTGTGACACCACTGTCACCCAGAAAGACCATAAGACTTCATTTCTTCACTCTCTGACCTAATTTCCTGACATGTTTTGCAGACTTCCAGCACTCCTCGACCGGTACCCCTCCTCTCTCCCACCCGCCAGTGACTCCTCAGGCTCTCACCTCACCACCGTCCATTCTGCTGCCCAGTCCCGCCCTTCCTGAACACTGTTCTGCATTAGTAACTGCCGCCATTCTAGCCACCCATCCCGCTGGCAGAAGAGCCCTGACTCCCACCCAGAGTTCCTGACTCCCCACGTCAATTTCCTGGTTCCTCCAGGCACATTCCAAATGACCTGTGTTTGCCTCCTCCTGCTTCTGCACCCTGTTCCGTCACAGAGTCATTTACGACACACCAAGTCTTGTCATCTTTTTTCCCCACAACCTCTTTCCCTTTTCCCCTTTCCAGATCTTTCCCGCCATCACCTTTGTTCTCAGGATCCCACCACCACACCTCTGCTTATAAATCTCTCTATCTCTAGCCTTGTTCTTCCCAGTTCCCATGTCAACCATAATTAGACATATCAGGCTGGGTCCAGCGGCACTTCTCTATAATCCCAGCACCCTGGAAGGCTGAGGCAGGAGGATCAAAAGTCTAAGCCCCAACTCAACAACTTAGTAAGACTCTGTCTCAAAATTAAAAATCAAAAAGGAACTGGGGGGGGGGGGGGGGAGTTCAGTGTGAAAACCCTAGGCTCGATTCTCCAGTACCACAAAAAATAAAAATAACATATAGACTTTTACCACAAACTTGGCTTCTGTCACTCTTTTTTAGTGAATTCCTAATGACTATTACCTGCAAAGCACAATATCCTAGCTGGTCTTGCAAAGCTTTCCACAGTCTGGTCTCCATGCTCCTAGATTCTGTGGGACACACACATGACACAGTCTCCACAGTTTCACTTCTGCCATCTGCTCTACTGAAACCACCTTCTTTCTGCCTCCAACACTGACTTTTCCCCACCATTCAGCAGCCATGCCAGTCACACTGCCCTTGAGCACACAGCCTCCATCTCCCCAGGGAGACATAATTATTCCCTCTTTGTACTTAGCACACTAACTGAGTACTTGATGTGTCTGTGTTTTCTTCTTGTCCTATGAGAACAAGCCACGGTAATTCATCTCTGTAACATGCCCTCCCTTCATCCCTCAATATGGTTACGAGAGCCACTCTGGTCACCGGAGCAGATATACTTCTGCTAAATGAAATATTCGTACAGTCACAAATTTCCTTTAAAAGCAGAAATAGAAGCTGGGGGTACAGCTCAGCAGTGTAGTGCTTGTCCAGGATGCCCGAGGCCCTGGGTTCTAGTCCCAAATTTGTGTAAACTAAACTAAACCAAATAAAAACAATAAATGAAATAAGTAAAATAACTAATAACTACATAAAATAGAAAAACAAAGCCAACTGTTTTTAAAGAATAGCTGGACCGCGCAGATGTTTCTTACTTTCTGACACCTGCGTGCTGCTGGGTGGCAGCTGCTGGCCGTGTACTGTCACATACACAGAAGATGAGGTGGCTCCCTGCACAGAAACAGTTTCCTAGGAGTTTTGCAACGAGCGCTTAGGAAGAAGCAACGAGCCAGCTTAGGAAGAACATTAGTCAGCAGATGATAAAATAGATCCCATCTTTAAGGGCCCATCACCATGCACAGACAGGACGAAATAGGTGAGCGGCCCTGCTCCAAGCAAGGAGACTAACGGAGACCCCACAACAGATGGTTCCAGCTGGGCACAGCTCCTTGTCTCACTTCCTGTTTACCACACTCAGTTTGACATGAGCCTGTCACCTGACCAGCAAGTTCCAAGCCAAACACCACCTCTGCCTTGTCTATTAACAACCTCCTAGAGGTTGCATAAGATACTTGTTTCAAGTCAAGCCCGGTGGTGGAGGCCTGTGATCCCAACACTCTGGGAGGCTGACGCAGGAAGAGAGCAAAATTGAGTTCAGTCTGGGCAACTTTAGGGGCTGAGACCTTATTTCAAGATCAAAAATTTTAAAAGTGGCTGGGGATCTAGCTCAGTATGAAGGCCTTGGGCGCCATCACCAGGGCCTAATAGTGCCTAACAGTGCCTACTACAGTAATGCTTGTTTCTACCCATGTTAGTTCTCCAAGACCCAGAGTAAGTGACCCAAGTAACACACTGATTCCTTCCTGCGGGCTCACTGAGGGATCTCCCTGTCACTCCCTTGAGAGGCAAGACCCAGGAAAAAGGAACATTTGGTCTAAAATATGAAAACAGGCTCTTCACTCTGTGACCTCATAACCCCAAAAGGAATGAAAAATTAATTTGTAAATTCTATTTGAAAATACTTGCATTTAGAATACCAAGGCAAAGTTACTATAGCACTGCCTGAGTGTGCTTTCTTCCTTAAGTAAAAATTGCATCTACTACATCCTTAAATGTTTTTGTTTTGAAGGTCAAAATTACCTTATGTGATTCAGCAATGAGCTAGGAAGAGCAGGAGTGTTTCTCGGTATAATCGACAGGGTTACAAGTGGCCAGATTAACGTGCATGGTGGCCCCACTGTCTTTTGCCACAATGGGAGTATCTTGCAGGCTATATAAGTATTTCTTCACTTTATATTATTGTGGGAAAATTTTAATGTTTGCAAAATCATTTTCTTTGTTACATGAAGTATGAATTTTTTTTTTTTTTTTTTTGAAGACTAGTTCTCACTCTGTAAGTCCAGGCTGGTCCTGAACTCACTATGTATAGCCTTGCCTCAAATTCTCTTGCCTCAGCCTCCAGAGTGCTATAATTATAACTAATATGTATGTGATGCTGGGGAATCAAACCCAGGGCCTTGAGCATGCTATCCAGACACTGAGCTATGCTCCCAGCCCCAGAAGTAGGCATTTTTGTATGAATCTGATTGACAATAGTTCAAAAGTTATACTAAAGAAGTTAGCTTTATTTCCCCCTTGTGATACCAAGGATAGAGCCCAAGCTCTTCATACTGAGCTACATCCTCAGCCCGTTTCTGAGACAAGGTTTCAGCACGTTGCCAAGTTGCTCAGGCTACGCTCCAGCTTGGCAAACTCTTATGCTGGGATCCCAGGCCTGCACTACCACGCATGGCTAAGTTAGGTCTCTTTTGAAGGATTTATTCATCCTTTAAGAAAAAAACTTTTCTTAGACTCCCAAAGTGGTCATTTAATGTAACTGACCAAAGACAGTAAATCCAGAAAGCAAATTTCTGATAAAAATAGAGTTTTACCTACTTTGCATGGAATGGGCTAGTTTCACGAAAATGACCCAATTTCTTCCCAGTTCACTTCTAGCCCACCTCTCTGGCTATCGTCTCGACTCCTTACACTGAGAGCACTGGTCTTTTGCTTTCCTGCCTGTGCTTTTGCTCCTTGCCAGTAACAAAGGAGCAGTGTTGCAAATTTCAGAATCCATGTCTCCCAATAGAGTCCTCTTCTCAGACTGGACTCTACAGGACCCCTTGCACCAACCTACGGACTGACATGCACGACCTGCCACCCCTGCACCCCTTCCAGCTTAACATGTCTTCCTTTTTTTTTTATTTTTGAGATAGGGACACACTCTATAGTACAGGCCAGTTCTGAGCTCACTATGTAGCTCAGAATAGCCTTGAACTCACAACAATTCTCCTGCCTTGGCCTCCCAATTGGTACGTTTATAGGTATGCACCATCACACCCTGATTATAAGGTACTGGGGAATTGAACTCAGGTACTTAGCAAGTACTTTAACCGCTGAGCTATTCCTCCATCCCCTTTATTTCTTTCTTTAATGTTGTAGTTCTGGGGCTTGAGCAGAGAGCACTCACACTGAGCTACATCCCCAGCCCATTTATATATGATTTTTGAGGTAAGATTTCACTAAGTCTCTAAACAGCCCAGGTTGGGCTCAAACTTGGAATTCCCCTCCCTCAGCTTCAAAGTGCTGGGATTGTAGGCTTGTGCCACCAGGCCTACCTCCTTGGCCTAGTTTTGTGTTATTTTTTAGGACAGAATTTCACCCTGTAGTCCAAGGGGGTCCTGAACTCACTATGTAGCCCAGACTGGCCTTGAATGCACAGCAATCCTCTGTCTCAGCCTTCTGGGTGCTAGGATTACAAGTGTGTGCCACCACACCCAGTTTATGTGATACTGAGTTATTGAACACAGGGCTTTGGATCTGGTGGGCAAGCACTTTAACCACGAGCCACACTCCAGCCCCTCACCCCATTTTTATTTGTAATTTTGAGGCAGGGTCTTGCTAATCTCTAAATTGCCCAGACAGGGCTGGAACTTGCAGTCCTCCTGTCTCAACTTCCCAGAGTGCTGGGATTACAGGCTTGTGCCACCAGGCTTAGCAACACTCTTCCTCACTGACCCAGATTCTCCTTTGCCCCCTTTATTTAATCTCTCCAAAAACACATTCACTGTTCCTTTAAGGTCACATGTCCCTTTAAGGAATTAGAGCCTCCCTTAAGGAGTCCCCATGTGTTTAAATTAGGGGGAGGCCAGGTCAGCCCACCAGGAGTCTCTTCCCAGGAGAGCCCCTCCACCAGCTGCTGCTCCAACCAGTAGCTCTGGTTTCTCAGACACCTGTCTTTGTCCCTGTCCCCAGGTCACCTGGCCTGTGGACTCTATTTGGCCCCACACACACCTTGAATTTCTCCAGCATGTGCTGCAAGTATTTCTGCCTTGACACCTGTCTACCGGAGCTGAAGGCACCCTAGCGGATGCATACAACACCTGTTAGCGACCTCACACCACCTGCTGTAACATGAGCGCCTGCTGGAGCATGAGCATCAGCCAGCAAGAGCACCCACCTCCGTAGGAAGCGCATCAGTTGCTAATGTATTTAATGGTGTGAAAAAAAAAAAATGCTCCTGGCTTGATAATAAGTGAACAGACACCTGCAAACCATTTAGGACGAGACTGGTTGGTTTGTTTTCTCATCAATTGCTGGTTTCTTGTCTATCTTCCCTCAACTAAGAGCCCTTGAATGGCTTTTTAGAAAAACACTTCTTAGGATCTAATGGCCATTTCTGGAACCCCCGGCTCGGTGGCCTCAGGCGTACTACTTCTTGGTGCTTCTGTTTTCCCTTCTGAAGTGAGGACGGGAACAGTCCTGCGCGGGCTGTAAGAGTTGATGCTACATAAAAAGGCAGGGCGTACAAGGTTTCTACTAACAGATTCTTTCATTTCTTAAATTTCCTGTTTGAACAGTTTGTAGTTTAAAACAACAGCTGAAAGAAAATGAATGAATAAATGAATGAATATCCAGCCCCTTTTCCCTCCTTACATGACTGCGGCCCCCACTGCTGCCTTTGACCCTTGCCTCATTCTTTCCGCCCCCCCACCCCCAGGGTTGAACCCAGGGTCCTGTCACTGATGACATACCTGGACTTTTTTGGGGTCTCATTAAGCTGAGCTGCTCAAGCTGGGCTCCAACTGGCAATTCTCCTGCCTCAGCCTTCCAGTGTGCTGAGATTTCTGGCCTGTGCCACTAGACCTAGGTATGTTCCCTATTCTTAAACTCCTGTTGTGTGTTTTGCCAATGAGCGACACTTGCTCTGAAGGCAGGGCTGCCTCTGAGAAGCACTGTGACCTCTAGGGGCATGGCTACCAGGCCTTCGTAAGCTGTGCCACTACACTAATGAACACGGATTAAGGGGATTAAGCGCACATCTTTGTTTTCATACTTCTGGCTTCCTTCCTTTAGTTCTCCCAGCTTCTTTCTGACCACCAGTGAGGCTCAGGCAGGCAGGTGGAGGTGGCACACAGCAGACACGGATGCAACCCCCGTAACCATCCACTACCTGCTTTCACAAGGCCATCCTCTCAGAGTCCTTTCACTGCAAAACTATGCTCCACCAAGACTTTTTTGGTCCTGGGGAAAAAAAAAACAAAACAAAACAAAACAAAAACCACACCAAACTTTCTCCCGTGCTTTAAAAGAATCTGATGGATGCTTTAGCCTAAAGCTCAGAGGCGGTACAACACAGCACTTGGGCGTCTCCTTTGCTTTCACGGTTGGTAATTCACTGAACATATTCTGCACAGCAGTCCTTTGTGATGTTGGCCCGGGAAGAAAAGAAACCAGCTTCCAATGTCAGGGTCCCACTGAGGAAGAACATGCATGTGGGCTCTGGGTCATACAGTATGACAGGGGAAACTTTAATGTACAGTAACCCACGCAGGGCCCAGTGGGGACTCATGACAGTGTCAAGCTGCGTGGCTTTATTTCTCTCCCGTGGTGTCTCCACTCCACACTCGTGCTCCACACCCTTTCAGCATGCAGAGATCTGACGGACAGCACACACTTTTCCTAATCACAGTCCAGCGGGTCTGAAGCAGAACACAACGCTACACATTTCCCAGGAAAAATTAGCTTCTTGCAAAGTGTGTACAGTTGCAATGGACCAACGTGAGACTCTAGTAATTATCAAAAATGACTGAGGGGCTCGCGACAGCCTCCCCGAAGTTTTAAAATCACATTATCACGTTCATTTTGGAAACAGAAAGATGACAGGCAATAACATCTTGTCCTTGACAGATGATGACTTGTTTCAAAAATGGCTTATGAAGAAGGACTTGTTTCAGTGTCATAAAACTAATTAAATATGAGATTTTACCAAGAGAAAGTGCAAACTTAACTGTCATAAAAATCACTGGGCCATGAATATGAGCAAAGATATAAATAATTAGCACTTAAATGTATTAGGTGGGTCAAAGCCAGGCAGACAACCTTCTCTCTGAGATAGTCTAACAGTCCAACAGTAGCAACTGTACTTCCCTTTAACTAAAATGGAAACAAAAATTATAAAAGACAGTACAGTGATTGGGCCAGAGGAAAAGCAGAGATTAGAGCACTTGCCTAGCAAGCCAAAGGCCATGAGTCCGATTCCTAGCATCATATAAACTGTGTGGGTGTGGTGGTGCATGCCTGTAATAAATGCACTCAGGAGATTGAAGCAGGAGGATGGCTGTGTGTTCGATATCAGCCTGGGGGCTACATAGTGTAGTGAGTTCAGGACGAGCCTGGACTACAGAGTAAGGCCAACACTGTCCCAAAAGAAAGAAAGAAAGAAAGAAGTAAAGAAAGAAAGAAAGAAAGAAAGAGAAAGAAAAGAAATATTATATATAGTCCAGGCTGATCCTGAACTCACTATGTAACCCAGGATGATCTTGAACTCGCTGCAAACCTCCTGCCTCAGCCTCCTGAGTGCTGGGATTACAGGGATGGGCCTCAGGGCCTTACACATGCTAGGCAAGCATTTTAACCACTGAGCTCTGCCCCCAGTCCCTACTTGTACAATTATGATACATTGTGATTCTCCTTCCTAGTCCTTGGTTATTTTATACTGCTCCATATCAGTATTGCCATGGGTATAAGGAATAACCCTTTTCTCTAAAATTTCATTATCCCTGACAGCAACAGAGACCCTAATCCCTGTGTCTCTGTCAACCTTCCTAATGCCCACCTTTTCCAAGAAGTCCTTGCAGGTGACTCCAGGCTCCCCGGCGGGCAGGCCGGCATAATCCCCCATGTCCTTCAGTCAAGTGTTCTCTTCTATGAATGAAGTCACACTGGTGGCCAATTTAGGTCTCGTGGTCTGTTTACCTTCATCCATGTGAAATAATCCACGATAACTGTGTCAAGTTCATGTGTGGAAGACTCGCTGTGTTCATGGCATGGTTTAAAAATAAAGTCAGAGTAGAGATAAAATAGACTAAGTAGAAGCATCTGTCCCCTCTGATGGACGGGCCTTATCAGATGGGGTGGGTAAAGCCAGATAAATTGTGCAGGCAAAGTCAGCCGAGGGTCAGTTTAAACACGGGATTACAAAGGCTTGTTGGCCGCAGAGACACCAGGGCTGAAAGCAGGACAGCAGTCAGCGACGGAGGAGGGGAGCAGACTCCCTACCCCATCTCTCTCTTCTCTGGACCGCTGGTCTCTGTGTCTGTGGGTGGACACACCTCTGCTGGTTCAGCAGTTTTCCTTTGTCTTCTTTTCTTTTTCTGTTTTGCTTTTTTCTCTTTTTCCTTTTTTGCACTCAACTGCCAAGGCCAGACTCAAATTCGCGATCCTCCTACCTCACTGTCCCACACTGCTGGGATTATGAGCTTGTGCCACCAGGCCTGGGTTTGTTTATTTGTTTGCTTGTTTTTTTTTTTTTTTAACTTTTAAGATAGTGTCTTCCCAAGTCACTAAGCTTCCCAGGCTGGGCTCAAGCTTGCAATCCTCCTTCCTCAGCCTCCTGGGGAGCTAAGATTCCATGCCCAGCTCATTGTTCTGTTCTAGTGGGTATGAACTGCTGATAAATCTTGGCACCAAGTAGTGAGTACACTGGGGGCTTCCAAGTCTTAAACAGATGTCTCATTACTGTGGATGGCAGCAACCTGAGGCGGGATGACAGCTCTGGAAAACCATTGTGCGGGTTTTGCCAGAACAGCTAATGATGAGCACAGCATCACCCACCTTCTCCTTAACACATCACCAACGCACACTTCACGGTCCATCACGGGGCCAATGTTCCCAACAGAGATCGATCACGCTAGGCTACTATTTGCTGACTACCACAAATGCCTTGCAACATGGTATTTATGACCAAGTCTTTGTATTAAGAAAATCATGTGAGGATACTGAGATGTTATGTAACATGCTCAAAGTCTCATGGCGCAGGTAACGAGGTCTGAATTTGAACCCAGACCTGGATGCTTCTAGAATACATTCTTTATTTCTATCCTAAAACTAGAATCTTTGAAACCAAGTACAACAAGCTCAGGTATCTAAGCTAGTATGTGACAGGAAAGATGCTGGCATGCCGGGTGTCTTGGTGCTTGGAAGATGGGAGATTCTCAATAAACTTTATTTAAAGCACAAGGTTGTATCACTGCCTTGAGAATAGGAGGTGATCCTTTCTCATGCATGAGCCACAGAAATCTTGATGGAATCCTACCGTGGTACCACTGAAACATGTAACCCATCCATGCCTAAGGGGAAGGACTCTCCCTGCTCCAGCTCTCTCCATGTTCCACACCCAAATCACACCCTCCAATCCACCTTCTCCAACCCGGCCGCATCAACTTATATACAAAATTCTCATATACGCTCAAATGCAAATCTTGCTTCAAAACTCTCCCTCCGGGCTCAACATGTATTCTTCTTCTTGTTTTCCAGGATATAAATTTGTCCGGAGCATTCTGTCCTCTTGGTCTTTGATGTGTTTTTAGTCCCCTGTCCTGCCAGCTCCATCTAAGGTGACTGTGAGCCTCCCCCTTTACTCTGCCTCTGGATGTAAAGAAGTAATTAAAAATAGACACTCCTTGGATTTCCTCAGGGAGTTTTGGCTGAAGTTACAGAACACAAAGGCACGTAACTAAACGGAAGCTCCTGATTCACGTGGAGGAGGTAACAATGTCACATGAATGAGAAAAAGTAGTTCAACAGACAAGCTAGAAGCAGTAAGTCCCACAGACAACTCTTGAAGGTTTGGACACATCAGAGGATTTTAGAAAATAGAGTGACATCATCAGTTCTGCTGTCTCAAAGAATAGTGGATCTGCTGGAGGCTGAGCCACAGGTGAGCAGAAAACTGGCCATTGTGTCAAAACCCACACCCATCTGTTAGTCTTCCATGGAGACTGTAAGTGTACCTGCATGCTCCTCCAGTGTCACAACCTATCTTGGTAGTTGTCACCACCATCCATCCAGCTGTCCCTGTAAGAAACTCTGGCATCATCCTTCACACCACATGCTAGCTCCACACGTCACCACTAGCCAATCTCCTATCAAATTAACCTTCTCAGATGTCTCAAGCAACAGATACCTTATCTCTGTCCCTCTTTCTGGTCACCATCCCAGGCTGGGACAATCATTCTCATTCTATCTTACCTCTCATAAACAATTCTTAAACTGGGCCCACCTAAAAGTACAAATCACCACATCGTTCCCTGCTCAGACACTGTGCGTGAGAAAGCTTCTACCCAACCAACAGGCCAAGCCGAGGGCCCCAGCTCTTCTCAGCATCAACTCTGTGTTCCCTTCCAAAAAGGTGCAAGAACAGAGAAGTGCTCTGAGTACTGCCTCTTCTCCATTTACCTCTGGATGTGGAGAACCACCAACTAAACATGAGCAGCATCCCGTGGGCCCAGCCTTTGCCACGTGGCTTGCCACACATCTCTCCCACTCTATCTCCTGAGCTACTTCTGGATAGACACCTTATTTTCATCTTCCGATGTACCAGTTCTCACCTTTGCCACCTCCATTGTACAGTTACTTTATATGCGGGTGCTTTTCTGTTGCTCTACTTGGTTTGCCTTTACGTTATAACTGCTAGACATACAGTTTTCATTTCCAAAACCTAACTGGGATTTTTCATGTCCACTTTACTTGTACTGAGTTTATATCCAGCTACTTTCTGTTCACAATCCCTTGTTTGTATTTCACTCTCCCTCTTTCTCTCTCTCTCTCTCCCCCTCCCTTTCTCTTTCTCTCCCTCTTTCTCTTTCTTTCTCTTTCTCTCCCTCTCTCTTTCTCTCTTTCTCTTTCTTTCTCCTCTCTCTCTCTCTCTCTCTCTCTCTCTCTCTCTCTCTCTCTCTCTCTCTCTGCATGTCTATGTTTTATTGGGAACTGAACCCAGGGCATCCTTGCAACACTTCACCCTTTTTTAACTTTTTAATTTTTTATGTAGAGAGAGAGTCCCTGTATTGCCCAATCTGGGCCTGAATTCATGATCCTCCCATATCAGCCTCCTAGAGTGTTGGGATTACACATGGGCACTAACACTTCCAACCTTTCCTTTTTAAAGTTTATTCTTTGAGGATGCCTGGCACTCTGCATTTTTAAGTTCTGCAATCCTGCCTATGTTCCTATGCATTGATCTGTTAGGGCAGCAGCAACAGATATGAAAAACAGAAATCCCAAATACAGATAAGTTTTTCTATAGTAACTGATTAAACAGAAAAGCTAAAGGAAAGAGACACAAAAAGACTCCAGGTTCAGTTTGAACAAACGGGATGGATGGTAACATCTGTCAGTCAGAAAAGCAAATATGTAATAAATAAATAAATAAATAAATAAAAATAAAAATGCTGCACAAGTTTGGGACTGGGAAGACCAACAAAGCATGAGTGAGTTAGAGGCACAAGGGGATCTGGATGGACGAGGCAAACAGGCAGGTGGGCAGTTACTCACATGGGCCAAGGAGTCAAAAAGAAGAGATGGCTGCAAATTTAAGCCTCTTATCACAGGAGGCTGATAAACCCACACAGATTACTGCGAACGTGTTGCAGAGCAGAGAGTTGTCCACTGTCATTTTGAAAGTAAATATGGCTCCTGGAGTGAGCTGACTTTGGCTATGGGTAGCTTTGATGGGAGGACCACATCATTCTTCCTGAAGTCAAGTCATAAAACGAAAGATACATTTAAAGCACAGGGCAAGGGTGAGGGGAGGGATGTCCTTACAACAACCACTTATTTTCAAAATTAAACTGTCCCTATTGATAGGTAGAACACTAACATCACCTATCTCCTTTGCTCAACTGACATACGCCACATGCCAGCAGGCACTGAGCCAGGCACAGGGGACTCAGTGGGCCTATGCAGAACTTCACACAATGAGTCAAAACACTGGCAGATGCCACAGGTGTGCAGGCCTGGTAGCACAGTCCCATAATCTTAGCACTCTGAAAGGCTGAGACAGGAAGATCCACAAGGTACAGCTCAATCTGGCCAAGTTGAACTTACCAACTTATAGGATTCGAATAAATATAGAAACAAGAGGTATTAATTTCCAGCTAAAAGAAGTCACATTTGTGAAGGCTCTGAAGAAGAAAGGGATTGTGTTCACGCAGAGAGCAAAAATACCCATGAGATGAGACCCAGAGAAGGAAGCCACAGTGCCTCAAAACAGGCTCCTGAATCAGGACAGGCAGGGGACAGCAACGTTCTGGAAACCACAGCAAGAAAGCGTGGGGCACATTCCAGGTGCAATGAGGGAGGTGTGGATCAATGCCAAGCCTGGGAGAAGGGTTGGAAGAGCTGGAGCCAGGCCTGGGTTCTCCTTGATGCTCCTGTGGTCACCCAGCATACACAAGCTGGCACAGTGGTAGTGAGGCGGACGGACATGGCCAGAATCCAGTGCACGGAGGCAGGGGCTGCGCAGGGCTGGCTGTGTGAGGGGGTGTGCTGGAGAAGGTGGAGGCACGCCTGGCCCGGGTGCTGTTCACCAAGACAGCCCAGCTGGCCCGTGGGAGGATTTGCTGATGAAAGATCCCGGAGAAGCACGCGTTGTGTGTCCCTCAGGCCACACTCATTTCCTCAGAGTTCCCCACTCCGCTGCACATTCTGTCAACATAGCCCTAGGGACGAAGGACAAGCTGCCTTCATCTAGAACAAGCTGCCCGATTCTGGGAACTCCGCATCATCTTTCATACTGAAATCTACATGTGCACTGTGATCAAACAACACAGAGAATGCTTAAAAAATTTTTAAATATACAAGAATAAAAAACACACTGCCATTTGTTCCCCTTAAAATCCTCCCCTTGCTTTGACTATACTCACTCCATCATTTTTGCCACTTTCCAGAGCATTTCTGCAAGTCCTCCCTCTGACCGTCTCTCATTGAACTGTCCAGGCTGTCCTGACAGCTGAATCAATTCCAGGTGTTTACCTTTAACGGCTATTTTGACTTTAAGAAAAAGCCAGACACCACAAGGAACCAGATCTGGTAAATAAGGTAGGTGAGGACACGCCAGCCTGTCTTTTCAAGCCTGCCTTTCTGTTAGATGACACTTGGAAGCAGTGATCACTGCATTTTTGAACATGCTTCGTAAGTCACTCAAGAAAGGACTTCCAGAACTGCTTCAGAATGTGGCAAGAATGATCACGTACGTGTGTTCAAGTTGAAAGGACATACACCGAGGGGGTTAATGGCAACATGTCTGCTACTGTATTAGATGTTTCTAATTTAAACATTCACTGCCTATATGATCATATCTTGTTCATTCGTTCATTCATATCCCACTAGAGATCTCCCACTGACCTCACAGGTAAATGAAGTACAAAGCGTGGCATGCACCAAAGAGTCAAGAAACGTAGGAGGCCTCAGTCACCAAATCTCAAAAATAAAAAAAACACTGTTGGTACATGACTGTCACTTATTGCCCTAACTTCCCTCAGCAACGGCACCGCAACAGGAAGGACAACGGCAGAGGACAGCCATGTCTCCCTGCCTGGAACACAAACTAAACCATTTGCGCGGTCCATTTGCAGATTGGAAAGCAGCGTGCGCGGGGAGCTCGTCCCTGCTTCACTCCACTCAGCCATCAGCCCAGGAGAGAAAATCACAGCCGCTTTCTCTTCCAAAGCATGGCACATTCTAGTGCTTGAGGACATTACGGACTCTCCTCCAAGAAGAAAGGCTGTGACCAGAACAGGAAGTAGCGCAGTCACTTCATTCTAAAGGAAGTTTCAGAAATAGCTGCTACATTACCAACTCCAGCAGTTGCAAAAGCCAAAAGGAGCGAGACCATTGCTCCACCGTGGTCTCTCTGCGCAGAGATCATCACGCAACAAGGGTGCAGCGCACCCAGGCTCATCATCCCTTGCTTATAGGGCACCAAGAGAGCTTGTGAGGATGTCATGTGTAGTCTTGGTAAGTACAAGGAGGCTGAGAATTATTGAGACCATTCTTTTTCTGATGGGGAAACTGAGGTACTATCTTTGAGACTCATTGGTAGGTGCCACAGGAGCCAGAGGTACTACCAGCAGAAAAAAGGAAGAATTCCAGGGCTTCACCACAGTGATTTCCAAATACAGGTCCAAAACTAAGTCCATAAGCATCTCACTAGGGAGCTTAATCAAAACGTGAATTACTGGGCCTTGAACACTTACAAAGTAATCCTCTATGGATCTGCTGTATATTTTATCAGCGAATCTGATGCAGGACCAAGAGTAGGAGCCCTGATCTAGTCTATTCATAACGGGAGGAAATTCTGCCCACAGCCCAGGAGATAATGTAGCAATATCAGGAGATACTTTTGATTGTCACATTTGGGGATGGGATGCCACCGGCATCTACAGAGTTATGGCCAGGTTGTGGCTAAAATGCTGCCAAGCGTGGGGCTGCCCTCACAATCATGAACCTCCAGAGCCAAGTGACAACAGTGCTAACATTAGGAACATCTGATCTAATGCAACCACTTAGGAAAAACGAGACAAAACAAAAAACAACAGGAAAGGGAAAAAAATTACAAGGAAATTGTGTGACTTCTAATTTCTGCACTACAAGATTAGAACCCACTTCTCAAGATTTTCTGACCCATTTTCTCTATCACATGGGCTGTTAAAAGACCCACCTGACTCCTCGTCTCTTTATCTAGAGCGCAAGAGTCTCTCTGCTTCTTTTCACCAAGCAGTTAGCGCTGAAACGTCCTGTGCTATGGTCTTTCAGGCTAAAGAGCTGCCTTTCCTGCATTCAAGGGAAAGTTCATTTTACTGGTTCCAGTCTCGCCTGAAACATGAGAAGCTTGTTCTATTTTATGAACCAGATGGAAGAATTATAATTGGCTTTTAATGGTTACATTGTTAGGCACATCTCGCAGCATTACCAGGACACTGAGAAGGATTTATACATACGGCCATTGAAACTTCTGAAGCATTAAATTTGTTCCTGGTTCCATGCAAGGTACCAGGCTAAGTTCCCTGCCTAGGAGTCCTGCTCTGTCCAAAGCAAAAGAAGCTGTCACGGCTCCAGGGTTTTCAGACAATCTAGACAATTTACTTGATTTCTCCTGCTATTAAAAGAAAAATGCAGTCTTTGCTCTTGGAGGGCAACATGTCACTAAACCACTCACTGTTTGTAGATGGAGCGGGCAGGCTCTGCAAGGACGCAGGCATCTGCTCAAACCAGACTGGTGTCCCTGGTGGGAACCAGAGAACAGGGACATAAGAGATGGAGAGACCAAAGGAGAAGTGACAACCAGAAAGGTCGCACAACTGAGTAAACCATGCCCGCACTCTCCTGTCAACGGAGCTGGGCCCCAATCAGCACCTTCCAGTGAACACGCCCATCAACCTGTGAAGAGCTGCGAAAACAGGAACACTAAAGCCGGCCTTGGAGCTGACAAAACCTATCTGGAAGCTCTCACGTCGCCTGGCTCTTCCTATGTCCTCGTCACACAGCAGTTACTGCTATTATCGCCACTGCTGGTATGACTATGTGCAGAAGGAACAAGCCTCCAAATGTCAAGTTTAAAAAAAAAAAAACTTGAATTTCTTCACTCAATTAATGAGATTTTAAAAGGTCTTGTGTAAATCAAACTTATGAAAATTGAAAATTATATCTTAAATATGCTATAGGAATATTTAATTGAGGAAAACCACAGGTACTCATTTTATACATTTTTATTCAAAAACATGAACAACTGTGGGTTTTCTTTTTTTTTTTTTTAGGAAAATAAAACCATCACCTATACATGGTGAGGGGCTTTTTTGTATAAAGTATTATACAAATTTGTATTATACAAATTTTTTGTACGAAGAATAAAAAATGAAGAATATCATCCTACCTATCTTCCTGCTCAGAATTCAAACCTATGCCAGAAACCCAGAAATAGAGGACACCATGGTGGGCAGAGGACAGGAAAGCCTGCAACCCACTGGTTGGCCACCAGACACTTATAATCTATGTTGAGAGATGTGCACACATCAAAAGATATGCAAAATTACCTTGCATGCAGAATACATTACTGCAAGTGCAACCAACAATCAAGGAAAATGGTTTAACAAAATAGGAGGCTGGAGAAGTGACAGCATCATAATATGACCATAGAAGGTGTGAGCACAAAAGCACCCCTCCACAGGCAGTGTTGAGTAAAGCCAGGACTCAGAGTCATGGCGAGCAGGAAAGGCAGGAGAAGGACTTCAGGCTGCTGTACTGTTAGAAGGAGGCTCCAGGAGATGAGAAAGTCTGTAAATACTCAAGAGCACATGTCTAAAGGAGCAGCATCTACAAAACAAGAGGGCACCTGAAAGTTGCATACCATCCTTGCAAATACCTGGACTCCAGACAATATTTGGGGAAAAGAAGGAAGGATGCAGAGCCACACTGGTGAAGGGAGCTGGCACTTAGGCAGAGGTGATACTTATCGTCTTGAGAGAACATGGAATCTCCGGCCAAGTGTGTCCATAAAGAACACACAGACTAGGAGGGCTGAGCATGGAGGCTGGGAAAAGATTCAGGTGGAAGGAGGCAGAAAAGGACCATGAACAACTAACTACATAGAATAATAAAACTGGTGCTGAGTGGAAAGAGGGCCGGAAGACAACCATGGGCAACTTTACCCACTGTGGCCAAAATGGGGAACAAATCAAGGTAAGTGTGGACCTGAGCAAACCAGAACACTCAGGTGGCATCAGCGAGGACAGTTCTGAGGACCACAAAATATCATTCATCCAAAGATCAAGCAGACACCAAATACTATGTGCGGTACACTCAGAATACCTAGGATGGAAAAACATGGGCTAAATTATCCATTAGCAAAGGAGAGTTCCAGGAGAAGGAGGATTTTCTACAGCAGGAATGGGAGAATTCTCCATTCCTATTATAAGAAATATCATGGGGAAATTATTCAAATAAGCACTTCCTGTCAAAAACACACTAAGTAAAAACAATAAACTGGAGCCTTTAAGGGTGACTAGGTCATGAGATGAAGCCTTACCAAGGAGGCTGGGCACAGTGTGCCTGTGCCTTCTACAGTGTGTAGACACAAGGAAGGCGTCACCCATGAGGAGCAAGTCCCTGTTAGATGACGAATCTACTGGTTCCTTAACCTTGGACTTCCCAGCCTCCTGAACTGTGAACAATAACTCTCTGGTTTTAAAATTACCCAAGTTAGAGTATTTTGTTGTGGCAGCTGAAGAAACAAAGGTTTCACCCCCGGTTTCAGTGTCTCTGGAGCAAGTCCCTTGTGCTGACCCTTAGTAGCTCCTGTTGTTAATGGGCTTGGACTTCGCAATGCTTGACTGAGAAATCTGCAACTCAGTAAATAGTAAATCAACAAGAACAGTGGACCCGAGAGCCCTCTGACTTCTGTATACAGAGAGAGCCATCATCCTTAACCTCAAGTAGCCCCTTGAGATTAAAACGCACAACAGATGGCGAAGGCCAGAGAACACGCCAATAGCCAGCTAGCTGATAACTCCTCAGAGAGTTTCATGTGACACAGCAGAGTCTGCTGACAAAAAGGCCCTGGGGACAATGCCTGCTGAGTGGAAACACTGAACTATCTCCTCAAAATTTACCAAGTAGGCCAAGCCAGTGGTGCAGTCCTACAATCCCAGCATTCAGAGGCTGAGGCAGGAGGGTCACAAGTCTGAGCTCAGTCCAGGCAATTCAGTGACTCAGCAATAGCTAGTCTCAAAAAGAAATTTAAAAAAAAAATGAATTTGGGGTGGAGCTCACTGTGAAAGGCCTGGACACACAGGCACTGTCGGAGTATGGCTGAGCAGGATCCAGCCCTCAGTAAGATTATCTCCATTCAAGGAACACCTCCTTCTACTAATTCATTCATGAAATCTCTGCAGATTATGCAAGGATTGCTCAAAAGACACTGAGGAAGCAGCACTCAGAAACAAAGCCACGCCAAATCTAATGACCAGTTGGTTCTCAAACTGTCAGAACCCCCTGCACTGAACGCTTCTGGTGCTCCTCACAGATCCATGCTAAAGCTCTCACCCCTGGTGGACAGAACCAAAAAATCTCTGCATCTAGGGCTGGGTCCACACCCTCTGTGCAAACTTTGCAGTGATTCCTGCAAACTCTAGAGGTTGAAGACCCCTGGGTCAAATTGAGTCATTATCAACACAGTCTGGTGCTGGAGGAATGCCACAGCAGTTCAACAGCAAAGCCGTGAGTTCAATAATCCAGCACCACATAAAGCTGGGCATGGTGGTTCACGCCTATAATCTCAGCACTCAAGAGTGAACTGTCCTGAGTCCAAGGATAGCCTGGGTTACACCAGTGAGTTCAGGACCGGCCTGGGCTACAGATAAGAGAGCCTGTCTCAAAAAAGAGAAAAAGAATTTATATAACAACACAGTCTGGTAAGCAGAGAGTTAGTCAAGGTATCAGGAGAACACAAGGTAGCAATGCCTAACTGGGCCTCTGAAAACAGCTTTGAGAGAAATAAGAGCTATTCAGGTTAAAAGGAAACAAAGAGCTTTCTAAACAAAGCTAACACACAGGAGAGGTTCTGTGATACTTGCTGAACAAAGGAGAAGTGAAGGAGGAAACTCAGGTAGCTATCAGTGTTTGAAATCTGTATCACACCGCAAATACATCGGGCAACCGAAAAATAGGGCGAGGGTTTAAATTCTTAAAACTTGCAGAGTAGGTACGTTCAAAGCAAGGGAACATTCTGAGGGGGACACGTGGCCATGTTCCTTACACAGTTATCGTGCTTTATGATTACTCCTGGTTGATCACACATTAACTGCGATTTCTGCCAAATGATGGTATGACGTTGTGTCCTCATCCACCTTATTCACAGAGTCTGGTGTTGTGAGATTTCTAACTCTTCCCCAGAGTCAAAATGACCATGAGAGGTTCTCACTACTGAACAGATTCACCAGGCAACAACAGGGCAACCAAAGATACTCAGGAAGCAGGACTTTGAGAACTGCCTCAGCAAGCAGCAAGAACAATGACGTAAGAGGATTAGAAGTAGGTGGAGTACCCGAGGGAGATCAGTAGGACTATGTCTTTCACTGTCATCTTTTAATGTAAACATTCACATACTCTGTGACCATATGCCCACATTTCCAAGTCTCATGCCACACTGATTCCGACACAGGGCCACCGAGGCTATGGCAGTCTCCTTCCACCTGTAGCTACCTCTCTCATTAGAGTCTGGTTGAGTCTGCCTGCCTAGTTCTTTGCCTTTGTCTCAATATGACACCATAGGTGCATAATTTAGCCAACTGCTTAAACGTTCAGTCTTACGAGGAAGGGAGGACTGGGGTGTGTTGCTGGCTGACAAGTCACGAAATTTCCCTAGCTGCAACATTCTCATCTATAAAAGCAGAATAATCACCAACAGTGAAACAAACGCAAACACCACTTGCCTCCTGACAGCTTGCAACAAGACAGGCGCAACTGCAGTTCTCGAGCGCTCATGCCCAATGCAAAACCCCACTCCATTCAGTCGGGTACACCAGAGAGATCCAACTCACAGGGCTTCCTATAGAGTAGCAGTCCTGAACTCTAAAATGCCCCAAAAGATAAAGTCTGAGAATTGTTCAAGACAGATAAAAACCAAAGCAACAGGACAATAAACAGTACAAAATCATAATTCTACATAGGATATCAGACTGTACAGAAAACAGCCCACAAGTTCCTTATGGGACAACGGATGAATGTGACTTAACTACTCACTGATGATAACATTACACCAGTGCTCAGCCTCCTGGTTTTCATATATGTACTATAGTTAAGTAAGGGAATGATTTTCCCACCTGTAGGAAATACACAATGAGTATTAGGGGCAAAGAGGGGTGGGGTTAACAAGATCATCCCAGGTAATTCAGAGAAGGCTTGGGTAAGGAAGCCGTTGTGCTATTCTTTCAGTTACTCTGTGTCTAAAATTATATCAACCTGAAGGTACTGCTCAAAACTGTCAGACCACGGAAAGCAAAGGAGGACTCGGACACTATGAAAGACTAGAGGGGACCCAGGAAGGCCAAATACAATGCGCTGAGTATTCCTGGATCGGATCCTGGAGGACAAAGGACATCAGTGGAAAAACTAGTCAGTAAACTCCAAAAGAAGTCTGTAGTTTAGATAATGTAACATGGTGGTGCTTGTTTCTTTTTCTCTTTCATGCTTGGTGATGGGGTTTGAGCAGAGGGCCTTCTCACTGAACTACATCCCCACCCTTCTTATTTTTCCTTTGCAGACAGAGTCTTGCTACTACATTAAATTGCTAAAGCTGAGCCCAAACTTGCTATCCTCTGCCTTAGCCTCTCAGAGTGCTGAGATTATGGGCGTGTACCACCATGCCAGGATGGCAATGTTGCTGTCTCAGTTTTGAGAAATGAAGATTTATTAATATGCTAATATTTGGGGAAACTGAGAAAAGAACATAAATGTAAATGTATACAATCTTTGCAATTTTCTATAAATCTTGAAATTAATCCAAAATAAAAGATTATTTTTAAAGGTGATGAAAATACATACCTACCTATCTACACACATACATTCACACACAAAGAGAGAAAGAGAGATAGCAAAGCAATCCCCAAAGGAAAGAGCTTGCCTAGCAGTCATAAGGTTCTATGGAGCTACCTAGAGCAAGTACCCCAGTACACAGTTCAGCACCTCTCTGATTTAGGTATACTCAGGGATCTCCTGTAAATCTTGTTAAAATCAGACCTGCATCAAGACATTTATGTAAAACCTGAGAATCTTGCCTCCAAAGGGCAAACACGTGAGGCCTAGGCACCTAGTCTTCTGCCCCATCTACTGATCGGGCCAAGCAATAAGGCCCTAGGGCCCAGGCTACCCACAGTGCAGCCTCCCACAAGCTCAAGACTTCCACATCATGTCTTTACTTGTGCTGTTCTGGCTGCCTAGATGTCTTGAATCAATTTAAAACATTTCCCTTCCATGGTCATTTTGACTTGATAAAGAGTCAAAATTTGCATAGTGCCAGATCCAGTAAGTAAGCAGCGGAGGACACAATGCAACAGTTTTTCCAACCTATCTCTCCATCGGATGGCACTTGACGGCTACATTCAACAAATTTTTGATCAGACCAAACAAACACAACCCCAGGGAGGTCTTCCAGAAGTGCAAACTGCTTCAGAAAGTACCAAGTTGATAAGGGAGTTCAATGACGGGGAGGGCATTTTTTGAGGGGATTCATGGCCATATTGTTTTAATTTGAACACTCACCATATGTTGTGACCTCCCTGGGTATGTGAGAGACCAGCTCCCATCTCTTACAAGCCATGGCTCTCTCAGACTGAGACCGAAACTGACCCTGACTGCGTTTCCTTCATCTTCACTCAGTACTCCTACATTCTTTTTTTAAGGTAAAGTCTCACCTCTGTCAAATCACATATGAAAAAGGATATTTGTTGCCTGACAAACATATATAAAACTGTTTGTTTCTACTTTTCTCTCTGCATGGGTTGCTGTTAAAGTCACAAAAAACGCTCACCTCAGAGATCAATTATGTCAGCAATGACACTTTTTTTACAATAATCCCCCCAAAAATGTACCCTTTCTTACATTCAAATTTAAATTCAACTAACTGATTTGATCTACACAGTTGATTTTCATGATGTCTTTGGATTCACAGGGGTCTTCAACCAGATTATAATAAAATCTGACCAGAAAAAAACTGTAACACATAATTATAAAGCAGTATTGGGATGTAAAGATTGGAGTTGCCATGGTATTCTAATTTTGAAAATGTAGAAAGCCATCTAGACTCCTGTATTATATGCTTTTTGAAACCTATAATGGTATATTAAGTCTCAACTCTTTTATCCTTCAGTCATTTTCTGTAGAATGACTACAGTAAATTGAGTATAAAAATAACCTTCCCGAGACAATCTGTAATCAAATGGTGAATGAGAACCACACCACCCCATTATGAAGATCTAAGCTAAAGGATATCTCTCTTCCAACCCTGTTATCATATTTTTCATTCGACAAATATTTACTGAGGATGTATTCCATACCAGACAATACACTAAATGCAGTCAATTTTACACTAAATATAAACCCACATTTGGCTGGGATCCAAGACTGACCCCCCCCCATGCTAATTTCATTATAAAGCTGTTAATATAACAAAGTGCCAATATACCTGTTGGCTGCCTCTGCAAAAAAAAAGAAAAAGGCAAAGAAAAAAGTGATTCAAAATTAAGCCTATGTGATCTGTGTTACAGCAATCTGCACATATTTGTGATGGATGGCAGGGTTGAGCTGCGGTGTCTCCAGTGTCAACTGCTCTGCGCCCAGTCCCTGGGCTTCCCACCTCCCTCTGTTTCAGACACAAAGACTCTGCGGACACAGTCCACATCGGACATACAATGCTACCCATCGCCAAGGCACGGGACACCGAAATAAAGCCACACCGCAAGTACGACTGTACAGTTTTCCAAACAGACAGAGAGAGGAAGGGGGAAATAAGGGCTTTCCAGAGTCTATAAACATTCCATGTTATAAAGGAAACAACAAAACAATAGGAAAAATCAGCCACCCCCACACGGTGGGCATCACCGACCTGATCGATCTCCATGAGCTTGGGGTAGGCACCCGGCCACTCTATGGCCACCTTGACGATGTCCGCGGGGGGCGGCATGGTAACCGGGCCCCAAGGAGGTCTAGAGCCGCTTGAACCGAAGATCCTACGGCGTGGACGGCCACACGTGTCTAGACCTAGCGGAGAATGACAGAGAAAGAGAAGTCGCTCAGTACAGATGCAGGGCCAGTTTCTGCTTCATCACTTCCTGTTTTCACTGGTGGTTTGGGTTTGAAAAACGGCTCCCTCCGACGCCGGGTGCCGAAGGCACAGGGCGCAGCCAATGGCACCAGGGGCTCCCGAGGAAAGAAGGGGACAGGGAGGACCCTGCAAGGCCCATGAGTCAGAGTCCCCAGGGCCTGGTTCCTGCAAATGCTCAGTGGCATGCAGGCAACCCTTTACTCCGGATTCTGCTCCCAAACAGTGCCCGGCCCGGGGTCAGGTGAGGGGGGATTCGCGCGTTCTCCAGACGCACACGTGATCACTGGCCAACAGACTCCGGAAGGACAGATTGCCCAGGAAGCCAGGGTCAGGAAACAGCTTTTATTTAAAGCCTTTTCTGTGTGTCACAAATAGGCCTCCGCACTATAGCAACCAGGGCACCAGGAGGAAGGAGAACCGGCCCAGGAGTTCACACACAGGCGCACGCCCCTCTCCCCAGGGCCAGCCATCCAGTGCTCCAGCGTGCCGCCGCCTGGACGTCAGGCTGGAGGGCCCCGAGTCTCACTACAGTGGTCAGTGCTGCTCACACAAAAATCATCTGCTGTCTCTCTCTTTTCTCTTTTTTTTCTTTGTTTCTTTCTTCCAAATATTTATTTATTCACTCATTCACTATTTATTGAGTGGTACCAGGGAGCAGAGGGAGCAGCTTTTTTTTTTTTTTTTTTTTTTTTTTTTTTGAGACAGAGCCCTACTCATTTGCTAAGTTGTCCAGGTTGAACTCAAATCTGAGATCCTTCTGCCTCTGCCTCCCAGTGCGCTGAGATTACAGACCTGTGTCACCAGGTCCGGTTTTGCATTTAATATTTTAAGCAGGTGAAATGGCCAGGTGATTAAATGTGCATGTCTCTGTGTGTATGAAGGTATGCGGTACAGTCCCCCTCCCCCACATCCCACCTGATACGCACTTAGACCCTCCCGCCCACAGCTACCCAACCCTTAGCAGATTCTTCTGTATCCCTCCAGAAATCCTCAAGTACGGAAGCTAAACAAAAAAATACATTATGCCATTTTCCCTTATTTATGTAAAAGGAAGCATTCTGTACTTTTTTCCATTTATCAATAGTATATCTTTTAATTTTTCTTTCCTTTTTTTGAGACAGGGTTTCACTCTGTAGCTCAGGCTGGTCCTGAACTCACTGTGGAGCCCAGGATGGCACTGGACTCATGGCAATCCTCCTGCCTCAGCCTCCCAAGTGCTAGATTACAGGTATGCATCACCACACCCAGCTTACGCGGTGCTGGGGAATCAAACTCTGGGCTTTGCGCCTTGAAAGCAATTTAACTGCTGTGTCATTCCTCCAACCCCACGATAGTATGTCTTTTAAACTAGGTGTACACAACACGTAGACTGCTGGTATTTTAGTCCTTGTTTTTTGTTTAGTTGGTTGGTTTGTTTTTGTCTTTAGAAGAGAAATTGTCTTGGCCCAAGAGTAAAATATACAATGTAAATAATGTATATAAGTATTAAAATTTTACTTCAATATAACTACAGTATATAAAGATTAAAATGTCAATGATACTTTAAAGTATGTATTAAAATTTTAAATTTCTACTTTTATATATGTGTTAAAATTTACTTTCAAATTTTTTTCTAAAAACATTGTTACAGTGTGGATTTGGAATGTTCCCTAAAGTCGTCAAGCATTTGGGAGGTGACTGGAGTCAACTGGATGGAGTGAATTAATCTCCTGGTGACCTCCTGTGCTTCGAGGAGGTGCAGCTTGGTCAGGGGGATGGGTCACTGGAGGCATAAATGGAAGAGTACATATCCTTCACGCATCTGCTTGCTCTCCGGTTCCTGTTATGATGCAGTGAACAACTTTTCCAGCTATGGCCCCTGCTGTGCCCCTGAACCTTCGCTGGCCAACCATGACCAAAATGCAACCTATCAACTGTGAGCTAAAATAAAACCCTTCTCCTCTAAGTTGTGGGTGTTGAATATAGTGCCCCAGGAATGGGAAAGGACTGAGACAGACAAAGAAAAATCTAGGAAGGGAAAGGCTATGGGCCTCAGGTTGGACATACCTATAAATCTAAATCTTACATTGCTACTACACATAGAACTCCCTTTTCACAGCTGCACAATAGTCTACTGTGTGGAACCAGGCTTCTGCTGTGGGATGTTTTCATGATTTCTGCCTTTGACTATTCTAAGCAAACAGTTAACAGATAGACTTGTGCATACATCATTGTGCACATGCGAAAGAATATCCTTACAATATATTCACAGAAGTTGAATTTCTGGGCAAAGGGGTACGTGCAATTTTAAATTCTGTTAGCCATTTCCAAATGCCTCCTGGCAGCTGTACCTCTACACCCCTCCAGCCGTGTGTGAGGCTGCTGACTCACGGGCATCTTCGCCAACAGTTTCTACAAGCCTGACAGGCTGAAATCCATATACGTCAAGGTGCTTGTGGGCTCATGTTTTTGTGAGTGTGAGGTTGTTCACAAGGAAACACCACACGTCCACTTTCCCAGAAGTCAACCAGCCCTCCACCCTTTTCAAGAGGGTCGTCGGTGGGGTTTCTGTAGATGTTGTTTGTTGAAAAAGTACTCTGCATGAACATTTTCATCAGCCATGAATATCTGGTTCTTTATCAGGCCAGCACAGCACAAACACCTCGTCAGCGTCCATCCCAGATCTCAGGAGCCACTGGACATCACCGGGAAGACACAGAGAACAGACTGACTAATGGAAGCCTCAGAAGCCTTGCTGACAGTGGTCCTTATACAAATAACTTCAGCAGCACTGACAAGGAAGGAAATGAATCCAAACAAAACCACTGCTCCTTTAGCCAGGGACCCGGGAAGCCAGCTGGGGGTCAATCAGTGACAACCAGCAAGTGTGAAATTACAAGCCAGGTGCAGAGTTGCTTGTCAACAAATAATTATTAAGCCTCTAATTTGCACCAGGCCTATTCTCCCCGCTGACCAGAGGGCAGCAATCTAGGTAATAGAGAACAGCAAGGGGCACAGAGGACAGGAAGGAGACACTGCACAGAGGACGTGTATCACGTAGGATTGAGAAATACAATCAATGTTTAAAATTTTTAGACATTACAGTAGAAGATACAGTACCACTAATGCCCTTTCAAATATGCCCCCTTGCTTTGAACAGATGTCCCTAATTGTTCTTGCCTCCTTCCAAAGCAGCTCCAGAGGCCCTCTTTCCTGAGTCTTTATGTATACTGCCATGGCTACCTGAATACCCTGAATCAATTTAAAATGTTAACCCTCCGTGCTCATTTCAACTTGGGGGAAGACAAGAAGATGGTGCCAGATCTGGTGAGTAGGGTGACTGAAGATGCACTGTGATGCTTTTACTAGCCTGCTGAGCAGTATTCACCGAATTGCTGATCACAGCTTGTAATGAAACTCAAGAAAGAGGTCTTCAGAAACAGACAACAACGGGATAAGCATGTTTGAAGCTACGGGGAGTATTTTGAGGGGAACTGAAAACAAAATATCTTCTACTGTAGTAACTTTTATTTAAAATTTACTGTGTATTTGCCTCCCCCGCTTTCTGTCAGGGATGGGTGGGTAAGGGGAGTAGAGCAGAAGCTCATCAAATAAGAAACCCAAGGAAAGCGCCACAGGAGTAGGATTCACATAAGGGCCTCCAAAAGATGAAAAAGTGGACACTGTGCAAGTCATGACCTTGGACAGGGCCGCAAAGTGCAAAGCCCCGAGGCAGGAACATATCCTGACTGCTTCAGCAATAGGCAGGTGCCAAGGCCAACTAGGGCAGGGCTAGAGGAGTAAGAACATGCTTTCCAGCAGTGGTTGACTCGCAACTTTGTGAGGTCACCGCCTGTCCCCTCTACCTCCGCGGCCTTCTGCCATACTCCTTGGCTTGTGACTTTGAGAAAAGGAAGTTCATGTCTGTGCACATCTAGTAAGACTATCAACAATTTTGCCTTCGATTTGAGAAACTTAAATGTTCTATCACGGTCATTAACCAGGACAACGATAACTGCTGTTGTGTGTACAGTTCTCCAGACTGGAAAACAATACACTCTCCAACAACCCAGGCCTTGTTCAGTAACTGTGGTATATCTGTGCAAACACAAGCAAACAATCAGGCTTTCTCTTCGTCACCTCCTCATTGGAAGAGCCATGGATTCTGTCTGTACCGCTTCAGCTCAGGATGCAAAGTCAACCATTTACGCTTAAAAAAGAAAAAAGAAACCTCTAAGGTGAATGCAGGCTGTGTAGGACTATAAGATGACACTATTCCAAAGAAAGAACACACAACCCTGCTGTCTACAGAATAGATAATAAAAATGAAAAACGAGGGCTGGAGGAATGACACAGCGGTTAAAGTGCTTGGCCTGAGTTCAATTCCCCAACACCACATAAAGCTGGGCATGGTGGCATGTAATCCCAGCATTTGGGCGGCTGAGGCAGGCAGATTGTCCTGAGTTGAAGGACAGCCTAGGCTATACCAGTGAGTTCAGGAGCAGCCTGGGCTACAGAAGGAGACTCTGTCTCAAAAAGAGAATACAAAAATGCATTTGGAGCACCCCCTTCCACCTCTACACAAAGTACTCTACAGTTGTAGACAAAGAGGCCATGCATCTTCCAGGGATCAAATGCCTGGCTTGTTTTCTACCTAACTGTTATTTCTGGAAGTCTGTTCAGGGAAAACCTGCTGAACAGGTGAGAGAACAATAGTGAGACCCTCCCCAGACCTCCCTACAAAGCAGCCATTGAGAAAAGTAGGAACCTGGGGTTTCCCCAACATTCTCTTAACCAATCCCAATTGGACCCAACAGCTTCACCCACAGGAATACTGTTAGTAGCAGGGACAGGGAGAAGCAGGAGGCTCCGAGGTTAGACAAATAATTGCATAATTGCAAAAAGGGGTGATCCAAAAGTTGGCAGGAAAAAGGAAGATAGGCTTCATGGAGCTGGGAAGCGTATCTGGGAAAGGGGGAGTGGAAGGGGGATAGACATGATCAGGATATGGTAAGTATATGCACCAATCCCCCAACAGGAATGTCACTATTATGCACTGCAAACATACGCTAAAATAATAAAAAGTTTAAATTTTTAAAAATTGAATTGCAGTCAAAGACACTCTCATTCATTTCCTTCAAGACACTTCTCTTTCCTTGGAAAATACTTGTTAACAGGCTCTTGCACTTTCTGAAGCAGGTCTGGAAGTCCTCTTACAGGAGAGTCTTACAGTGACTGCTGATGCTACAGAGTGTCATTCCAAAGAAAGGCATGCTTGTAAAAACCTGACACTGTGTTCCCACCACCTCATTCACTAGATATGGCCTCCTGTGACTTCTGGATATTCTCCAAAGTCAAAATGACCATAGGAAGTAAACATTTCAAATCAACTCAGGTCATCAAAGCAGTCACAAGAGGGTGACTAAAACCGCTTATAATCTCATCTACTTCTGACCCTCCAAACTCTACGTTTTACCTTCTTGCACTTATATTTCCAAAAGGGGACAGTTAAAAGCTTCTAAGCACTGGCCCTATGGCCACTGATGGAATTTCCCAGCTTGGCCTTCCTCACACTATTAGCAAAGGGACTATCATTTTATGTACTGGAGGGTAGACAGCATCCCTGGCCCTGCCCACTACTAAATGTTCACAGCCCTCTTGGTCATGACAATCACAACTGCCTCCAGATATCAACCAATGGCCTTGGAGGGCAAAATCAGCCCTGGTCGAGAGGTGGTCAACTTGCTTGGTGAGCTCGCACCTCCTCCGATTGGGTCACTTCAGCACCCACCCAAGTGGACACAGGCAAATGGTCTCAGCAGGCTCATTAGGGGATATCAACCCTCAGCCCCAACTTCTGCTCAGCTGTAACAGAGATGGAAATGTGTCTTAATAGCTGTAGACCACAAGTTCAATCTTCTGGTGTCCTCTGCTTTTCCCAACAGAGCACTGGTGACAGCTGGCTCTTGCTGTCACCTTTTCCCCACTACACCTGGTACAGTCTAACTAAAGGAGAGATCCCAATCCAGCTCCTGCTCATAGTGACATACCCAGGGCCAGGCAAGCACTGCAATGCATGGCTGTTGAACTCTCATGCCCCAGGCTCAGGATTACCAGCTCACTGCAGCTACGAGCAGTAAAGTCAAAGGTGGCATTGTCAAAATGCCCATGTAGATAATCGGTACGATTTGAATTGCCCAGTAAGTATAGGCTATATAAACGTGTGTAGACGGCCTGGTATAATGATTCTTTTACAAACTGAAAGTTAAGAACCACTAAAAGCAGAAATAAAAGTGAAGTCTGTGGCTGGCTAGACATTCTAACCACTGTGCTCCTAAGGTAGCTATCAAAACCCAGGAAGCGGCTCGGGAATGGGTGGGGAATCCTAAAATGTTCCCACTTGCCTGCCAGACTTACTTTATTCCATATAATCTTTTTTGTTTTCTTTTTCTCTGTTTCTCTCTCTCTCTCTCTCTCTCTCTCTCTCTCTCTCTCTCTCTCTCTCTCGGTACTAGGGAGTGGACTTAGGGCTTTAACACAAAGAGAACTACATTCTCCCCAGCCAATTTTTTATTTCTGATTTTGAGATTGGGTCTTGCTAAGTTGCTAAATTGTCTAAGCTGGTCTTGAACTTGCAATCCTCCTGCCTGAGCCCCTCAGAGCACTGGGATTACAGACCTGTTCCTCCGGGCCTGGCTGTATTCTATTAATATTCTATAGTCTCAGTGTATATGCTTATAGCTGAGTGAATTAAATGACCTGGAAGTCCCTTCCTACTCCAATTAGTGACTGACATGTGGCTATGGTCCCTCATCAAGTCCATCTTTCTGCTCTGGGTCACATCTGTAAGACAAGGGGCAGAAATTGCTCCAATTCCTTCTAGAAATCTCTCTCTCTCTCTCTCTCTCTCTCTCTCTCTCTCTCTCTCTCTCTCTGTGTGTGTGTGTGTGTGTGTGTGTGTGTGTGTGTGTGTTTCTCTTTCTCTCTCTTGTGTGTGTTTCTCTTTCTCTCTCTTTACCTTACTCTGTACCCAAAGATCCTCCACATCCACTTACGTCTGTAGCTCACTTTGTAGTCATCTCTTAAAGATTCATTACATCTCTTCAGGGCTGCCCAGGTAGGCCGATTAGATCAGGAGTTTCAGAAAATTCGCAAATACCTGATCAGTTTTCTACTCCCTCCCTCCCCACCACCACACCAAGATTTCCCATAGCTTCAGTTTGAGTAACTTGCCAAGAAGCTTTAAAGCTTCTTTTATCTCACTTTTAGTCCTTCTGTTGTACCACAAATACTACGCCATATCAGATACTCAAATATCAAGCATGTAAGGTTGTAGAAACTATGGGATGAGCACCGTTTTCCTTGACATTGGTTTAGAAAGAGGGTGAAGAGCCTCAGAAAGGGTACGCACTGAAAGCCTCGAAGGACCTGGTGCTCACTCACAGTCCTCTCTCTAGTCTTTCTGAAGCTCTTAACTTTGCATTTTTGAAGACACTGACTTGCACGGCACACCGTGCCACAGGAAGGTTCTATCAACTCCAAACAGACAACACGACCTTCCTGCACAAATCCAAGACTATGATAAGGGACAGGTTCCATCAGTGGGTATGGCCCAGGACACCGAGACTGTCCAGGTCTGCTAGACAACATTCTTGTTTCATGAAGAATACTTCTCTTGACACATCACAGGGATGAGAGATGGCTGCCAGGGAAGAGCATGGGGGCAGGAGTGGGCCATGTGCCCCCAGACTGAGCATTATGGGCAGTCTCCGTCTCTGAGATCAGGAACCTGACCGCCATTCTGAGCACAACACAGGACCAAGGAGGAAGTCCTCCACTTGACAGAGGAGGGATCCATATGTCTTCAGAACAGAACACAGAAGCACTCAGAAAGGAAGGAGAAAAGGCGAGAACTGAACCAACCATGGAAGCTCATCGCTGCACTTTTTGTATCTGCCATTGACAAAAGCCGCGGCTGGACAGCCTGGCGGTAACCTGGGCCATCGAGTTGTCAGCAGGGGAAATGTGCCATCAGCAAATGTTGGCTTGCAGTTTGATGGAAATTTGCAGAGAAAAGTCTCTCATTTCATGACATCTTGAATTGTCATTATGAAAGTTCTAAGACGGTTGCCAGAAAGGACAGTGGGCAGGAGCTGAAAGCAGGTACTGGGCTCATACGGGGTACTATGTTGGGTACCAGGGTAATATATTAAGGACGGGGATAGGTAGGTACAGGGCTGCGTATTGAGTAGTAGGCAAGGTACTGGGCTGGGTACAGGAGACTGACTGAATGGTGGGCTAGATATTGTGCTGGGTACTGAGTTTTGGGCTAGGTACTGAGGACTGGGTGAGGTCATGGCTAGGTTCATTTCTCCACTTGTCATTTGCTACATCTACAAGTAACAGGTTATTTCTGTAAATTACTCAAAGTATTAAATCTTAACAAATTTAAGCAACTTCCTCTAAATATTTACCAGGTAATACCTGTACCCACTTCCTAAATGCACTACGTTGAAGTCTTAACCTGTAGGACTTCAAAATGTGACTGTACTTGGAGATAGAACCTTTTAAAAAGGTGATCAAGTTAAAATGAGATTTTCTTCTTTTAATAGGTATGGGATTGAAACCCCCAAGCACTGAACTATAAGTACATCCCAGGCCAAAATTTTTATTTTTATTTTGAGACAGGGTCTTGCTCAATCACTAAGTTCCCCAGGCTAGGCTTGAACTTATGATCCTCCTGTTTCAGCCTCCCAGAGTGTGGGGATTATAGGGATGCATCTCCAGGCCCAGCTTTACATGAGATCTTTAGGTTGTGCCTTAACCCAGCATTACTGGTGTCCTCACAAGAAGAGAAAACTTGGACATGTATCTTCAGGTGTGGAGAGAAAGACCATGTGGGGTCCGTGGGGGACACGGCCACGTATAAGCCAAAGGGAGAGGAGCGATAAAGGAAGCAACCCTGAGGACCCCTTGGTTGTGGACTTCCAGCCTCAGAATCTCTGAGAAAACAAATTTCTATTATTTAAGCCACCCAATCTATGGTTCTTTGTTACAGCCGCCGAAGCAAGTTAATAAACACAATGCCAAAGACAGCAGAGGAGACTAATGGTAAAAAGACTCACTGCAGGCAAAGACGCTCAGAAGGGTCTGCCTTCCAAAGAACAGGAGGAATTTAAAGACAAATGAAATCTGAGAAAATAGGCCAACAAACAAGACCAAGCCTTAATAAATACCCTTAATAACAGTCTCTTATGAGTTTATAAGAAAAAATGCATAATCTAAAGAAAATGGACAAAGTAATTCTCAGAGGAGGAAATGTATGATTAATAAACACCCCAAAAAGTAATAAAAGGAATGCAAATTAAAATAACAAAGTATTCCTTCTTGCCTAACATATTGGCAAGAAAAAAAATGTTTACTGACTGCTGAGAACATAGGAAAAGAAAGATAATAGTTGTATGCTATTAGCATCAAAGAAAAGGTACATGCAAAAGCACTTTTAAAATAAAAAGACAATGCTTTATTTTTAAATTCACTAATTTGGAATGACCAATTTGTATATGTTAGAGGAGAATTTCTATTTTCATAAACCACTAATGAAGGTTTTCATAACCATACCCCTATTATTGTTTGGGACCAGTTACGGTCAGGTCGTCCTGGGTGCTGGAGGGTGCTAGCCTCCTGGGCTTTTTCCACTAGATCCCAGTAGTAACTCTTGGCTCTTGACTTATCAAAGTGTCAGACACTTGTCAAAGGTTCCCTAGGGCCACAGAACTTCCTCTGATTAAGAACAAGTCCACTAAATATGATTGATTTTTGTTTTTAAAACTGCTCTTTGAACCAAGTGTGGTGTCTGCCACACGCCTGCAATTCCAGCACTGAGGAAGGCTGAGGAAGGAGGACCGTAAGGTCAAGTTCTACATGGGCAACTTAGCAAGACTCTATCTCAAAATTTAAAAATAAATAAAAATGGCGAGGAATGTAACCTATACATAGAACACCCTGGCTATGGTCCCTAGTTCAACAATACAAATAAGTAGATAAATAATAAATCTACTCATCCTATAGACCAGCTTGCAAGGGGGCATTAAGGGCCATAAGTAGAGTATTTCAAATGCACAAAAAGGAGACGAGAGGTAAAGCAAGAGTTGTTTGAAAAACACAATTTTTTTCAAGTTGCTAAAGATTAACAGGGAAGGGAATTCAGTGTGAAACACAGATACCAGATTATGGGAGCAGACCCGTGTATCTTTTTACCCCAGCACTTTTCTGTCATTTGCAACTCTAGAGAACCCTTGTCCCTTTGGTTTTTACCTACCCAGCACCCGCTCCCAACTCTCCTTTCTGAGAAGCAGGTCTTGCTCTACCAGCCAAAGCCACTGTCCAAGGGACAGGCACACAGACCAGACACACCGATGTCTACAAGACTCAGGAGGACTGTGGGGAAGGAGTTCTTTCCCTGGATGGGAAGGGGAAGCCATTGCAGCCACTTTTCTTCTGTGCCAGGGAGGATCTGCGGACAAAAGCTGAGGTGAAGACATGCCAGGAGGAGAGATGGGAGAGAGGGACACAGGACAGGGGACCTAACTATGTCCACACTCTCGTTCCTAACACTTTTCTTTATCGTCTGAGTTACTCTACTCTTCATCCAGTAGAGGAAGAAACACATTATCCACTGTTCTAGGTGAGTTTGAATATCCTAAACCATAAACTCTCCCTATCTGTCTGCCGCCCCAAGTCAGTCTTTTCATTATGAAATACTAGTTGGCCATAAAAAAGAATAAACTGGAGTCATCTGTAGAAAAATGAATACAGCTCAAGGCAATCATGCTAAGTAAAATAAATCAGATACAGGAGCTAAATATTGCATGGTTTCTCTTAGGCAAGAAACCCAAAATACAATTTAAAGGGAAAAATAAAACATAGATAATGGGAAACAGCAAGGTAGACTTCGTAGAGATTGGAAAGAGACCTGGGGATGGGGGAAAACAGAGGGCAGGGAAGGAAAAAGGAGAATTATTCTGTGATAGGTATATGTACCAATTCCCCCAAGATGAGTTCAATTATTAACATTTCACAAACATACACTAATAAAAAAGCTTGTCATTGGATGACTAACAAAAACTGCACATTGAGACTACACAACCTAACCTCCCTCATATCCACTTTGACTCTAGAGACTGAACTCGGGGGTTTTGATCTAAGCTTCCGTTTCAGACCTTTTTTATTTTTTATTTTGTGATTAGGTCTTGCTGAGTTACTGAAGTCGCTCAGGCTGCACTCAAACTTGCAATTCTCCTGCCCTGGCATACCAGATTGCTGAGATTACGGGGCACACTACCACACCCAGCTACACAATCTAATCTTGCAGCCAAGCAGGACTAATCTTTTGCTTCCCAATTATATTATCAGATCTCACGCCTGCTTGTCCTAAGGGCCTAAGAACTGTGTAGGCTCTTGGGGACTGCAAACACAAGTCAAGCCTGCATTTCCAGAATTAACCTCCTCTAGGATTTCCCTACATCTCAGAAATATTAATAAATGAAATGCAAAAAAAAAAAAACAATTCTCTTGGAAAACACTGAATGGTATAGGAGCTACTAAAACCTACTCCATGTATTGCATACTTCAAGACTCCTTTATGAAACTTGTTACACATTACCAGTCTCTTTCACAAACCAGGAAACTGAGACACGGGCACACTGCTGAGCTATGTCCATGGCATCCACGCAGGAGCCCAGCCACAGCACAGGCCACACCCGCCTGACCCCACACCCTGCTTGTGTCACTGCAACATTCTTGTGGGGAAGGACAGGAGAAAAGAAGTCAAGATGGAAAGCACACATGGAGAACTGTAATTACAGTATTGTACTTTTGATAAAGACTACAGCTCAAAATGCAAAGCCAATCATAAATTCTTAAGGTCCTGAAAGACAAAACAAGCCTCCGTCTGTCCTTTGTACCTGTAATTGAGCCCTTCTCACCTGCCACTAGGTCATTCTTTTCCTCTGTAAAATAGGCCTTTCCTTTATGGCTGAGTTACCTTCCCCTTCACCTGTGCTGGCTGTCACCTAAGGATGGCCCATCACCCTTCCCCTGTAAAAAGGGTGACCCTTGCTTTTCATCCATGAACTGAATCCTCTTTTTCCATAGATTTGCAGGTTCCACAAATTTCCACCCTCACATTCCCAGCTAGAGGGCCTGCACTCGTTTCTCTGAGTATATACTTTCAAATTCTGCCTTAAAAAATCTCTTTATGCCTCTCTCTGATGCAGCCTTAAAATGCTTTTTTTTGTAACAGAAGTCAGTAAACCTGCAACCTGCCCCGTGGGTGGGGAGAGCCAAAGTGCCCATCTCTACTTTGGAGGACTTCTTTGAACTTCATCTTGTGACTCTTCTACAAAAAGTTCCCTTACTGCAGGACTTCTCAGGGCCTTTAATGTAATACACATGTAGTGTGAAATCTCCATATGCAACCTACTGACATAATGTTTCCTATACTGATCTGTCCAGAATATTTTTTTATTTTTTTTAACAGAACATCTGTGGTAGTCATTGTGCACAGGATTAACTTTGGGAAATAGTAATTTAAAACTATTAGTCTTCTCAGGAAAAAATGCTGAATAGTCTTGGCCAGCAAAATAGTTGAATGTGGCAGAGAAAACTCTTCCCTTTATTCCCGACTTGAATTATCACCTGCATTTAGGGACTGACTCCAGGAAATGTTCTGTGTGATTCTTTGCACTTCATTTAAGACAGTAGAAAGTCAATTAATTGCAGCTTCTTGTGTGTGAAATAGCAGATAAGAAACGACAAAAGAAAGAGAACACTAAAAATCTGTGGTCATTTGAATCTGAGCATGTGACTTTCTGCTTTTCAATCTGGATGGTGACTTGGGACCTAGAAGGGCCAACCTCTCCCAGCCTTCCTCCAGCCCACCTCCAAGTGAGCACCAGTACACTCGGCCCTGCAGAGCCCATCCCTGCTCCCACTGTTCTGCCAGCCCACGGATAGGAAGTCGGACGGGGGACACAGGGTTTCTTTTAAGATCACCAACAGCCCCTTTGCAGAGCCTGCCTGCAGCAGTGCTTATTACAGCGGGCCACCCCACCACCTCAACTTGACCACACCAGCAAGCCAGGCCCATTTCTAAGCATGTATGGGTTAACAGAAGACCTACCAGCTATGATCAAAACCAAAAGTGAATGCTTAACTTTAAAAAAAAAAAAAAGACAAAAGCATGCCTCCGTTACTTTCTTATTTGCTGGGACACAATACATGACACCCACAACTTAAGGGAGGAAAAGGTTATTTTGGCTCAGTTTCAGACTGTCTCAGTTCAGTGTGGGTGACCTGTAATGGTGAAAGGGCACAGCAAAGGCCTCACTGGAGAAAAGCTGCTCACGGCAGGGCAAGACCGGAAGCAGAAGGAGAGAAGGATGGAGCCAGGGAGGGGGCATACCCTTCCTGGTCATGCCCCAGCAATCTGCCCCTTCCAATTGTACCCATCTTTTAATAGCTCAGGAAATCAATGCATTAACTCAATGACTGAATCCGCTTCCAAACACACAGGCTTTTGGGAGATATTCCAGATCCAAACCGTAACAATGTAGTGTAAGTGAAAAATCACATTAACATGAAGCCACGCCCCCAAAAATATCCCTCACATGAAACACCTTTATCCGATCATTCCAATGTTTTCTGAAGTAGTTCTAGAAGGCCTCTTTCATGAGAGTCATTAGTGGCACTGTCATAGCTGCCTTAATGTCCTCAATAGATTAAAAATATTTAGCTTTCATGGTCATTTTGACTTTGGGGAAGACCCAGAAATCATGTGATGCCTATTCTGGTAAAGAAGTGGATGAGGACAACTGTTGTGACAACTGGTTGTCACAAGCCCGCCTTTCCATTAGGTGGCTTTCAGCAGCAGCATTCTGCATTGTTAACCACACTGCAGAGTCACTCACCAAAGAGGACCTCCAGAATTGCTTCAGAAAGAGGCAAAAATGACAGGATGAGTGGGTTCAAAGCAAAGGGTACTTCACAGCAAAACTATTTATGGTAACGCGTTATGTAAAAGAAAAACAAGACAAGGATTCACTGTATTTTTCGATCACACCTTACAGAGCCCTGTGACAAGCTGCTGTCTTGTCCTTCATCAAAGGCTCCACTTCATGAGCATACCTGTCATCACACTTAGTGTTCCCGCTACCTTGAATGCCCTGTCCTTTCCTGAGGATGGGCTTCGGAGATTCCCAGCTAGCAAACCCACCCAGTTCTGCCTTTCGGAGCACTCTACTGACCTGCATGCTAATACAGGAAGCAGAGGGAGTGGGTGGGGCTAGCGATCCTTCTGGTAAGGCCCCAGAGACCCGCCCCTTCCGATCCGGCCTATCTCTTAACAGCATAGGAAATCAATGGACTAACCTCCCTGATTGAACCACTTGCTTTCTCCCCCTTATTCCCGGAGCCCCTGTGAGTCCCCCTGAATCTGATCCTATACACCTCTACTCCAGCCCCTCCAGGTGGCATGACAAAGAACAGCTCAGTATTTTTCAGACAAGTGAATAAATGAATGAACGAAATGAGTGAATGAATTACTCTTTCCTTAAAAACAAATTTACACAATTAATTCTTAAAAAGTGTGCAGGCCAGTGACACAGCGTGAGGATCCAGAAGCCCCTGCGCAGCCACCCTTCAGGCATGTCTTCCCTGGGCAGCCAGTCAGTTGGCCTGCCACGCAGAGACAGAAGCGGGGCCCCTGGAGGTAAGAGCAGATTCCTTCCCCTCCTGGAGAAATTCTGTCAAAAACAGGCTGAGATCCAAGCCCGTGACACTGGGCCTCTTCCCTCCTCTCTGAAAGGCTCCACTTTGGGAATCAGCCTCTCAACTGGAAAGTTCATTATTTTGCAAACGAATGCACACACTTCCTCCCTTGTTCGGTTTTCTGGATATTTGCTTTTCAAATTCCTTCTCCGCTGCTGTAATGCCAGCGGCTGCTCCCTGTCACTCAGCGATGGGTGCATACATCCCCATCTTCCCATCGGAGGGGCGAAGCCAGGCTGGGTTCCCTATCACAGATTCCAGACACGGGCTGCAGGAAACGCTGGAGAATTTCCACCATCCTGCAGCCAAACACTCAGTTTCCAAACCTGCCTATCAAAACACAATAGGCAAAGCTCTCCCCTCTGGCCAAGGCAGAACTACCAGCCACTACAGGAAACCCCATTGCGTCAGATCACCAGCGAGGGGCCTCAGCAGAAAATGGGGACAAGGGACTCAGCGCCACAGGCACAGTGGAACTTCACGGCAACGGGTTCACCCCCTCAGGTCCTTCGCGTCACGCCCTCCATGAGGATAAGCACATGCTTATCTGGGGTCAGAAGTTGGCCTAGGTGTTAAGTCCGAAGCTCTGCCAAGTCCAAAGCTCTGTAACTCTGAGCAAGTTTTGCAATATGCCTGACCCTCTGCCCTCACCTGGAAACCTGGCAGGCAATAGGGCCACTGTCCCAGGAACAGACCCCAAAGTAGGGCACTCTGGCCTGCCCAGAGAACTGTGCATTCATGGGGTGGGGGACGGCAAGGACATCCTCACAGGCAAAGTCCCCTTTATCTTCTTCTGCCCTTCCTCTCCTCCTTGCTCCCTCCTCTGAGGCAAGAGACAGAAAGCAGACCTCCTCTTCCCCAAGATGTTACACTGACACTAGAACTCCGCTCACCCAAAGCCTGCCATAAAACCCGTGCAGGCCAGGCCTGGTGGTGCAGGCCTGTCATTTCAGTACTATGGGAGGCTGAGGCAGGAAGATTGCAAGCTTGAACTCAGTCTAGGCAACCTAATGACTTAGTGAGATTCTGTCTCAAACAAAATAAGGAATACAAATGGGCTGGAGATGGAGCTCAGTGTTAAGGCCCTGGGATCGATCGATCTCCAGTACCAAAAAATCTAGAAGGGAAATTCTTCCCCTCTTTTCCATTAAGATCCTAATTCCAGAATGGGCCCTGCCCCATATCCAGGAGGAATAAAGGCTGCTCCGTGAGGCCACCAGGAATCTGGACAGACAGGCCTCACTGGGTGCCTCAGGCCATTCTCTTTAGTAAGACCCTTTCTGTCCAGTGTCATTTTCACAGGGAGGCCACACTCTTATCTAAGCAATTTATGCATAGACCTGGATGGTTTTCCCTGGGTCAGTGGGTCCTGGTTTCTGAGACTACTGCGTCCCACAAAACTGATTGAATACATTGGCTTTGCTATTTTCTGGTTAAGGTTCTTTTTGTTTTAAGGAGCGTGGGCTGGGACTCGCAGGGTGGGTGAGGCCAGGGTCACCACTGTCTGCCCCAGGCTGTCCTTCTCATGCTGTGCAAATGAAACAGCTACACAGCAGTGGAGCAGGGCTGCTTGGTACTGTTACCAGGCACCAGGGACCCAGATGAGGAAGCAGAGGAGGCATCTGTAGCCTCAACCTTGGGAACACACAGGCCTCGCTGCCTGGGAGTTCTCTCTACCATAAGCACCTTACCAGACATAAAGGTGTTCTAACTCTGCAGAGGAAATGATAATGTTGCCCTAAGTGTAGGAAGAGTTTTTAGATTTGAAGATAGGTGTGTAAGAAGTTTTAGGACTATGACTGTTTGTTGGGGGAGCTGGAGGAAGACAGTTGGGGCAAGGTCTCCCAGGCTGGGCTGCCTTGGGAAGGCAGGAGGCAGCTGGGAATTGCCTGAGTAGATGCCCTGAAGGGAGGAAGACCTTTGTCCCTCCTGACCACAGGGCCAGGTCTCCAGGAAGGTCTCTGTGTACAGAACAGACAGGACTCCTCAATTTGTTCTAGATCTTTCTTCCCCCAGGAAAGTGGGTACTGTCTTCATTCATGAGCCACTGAGTGGTTAAAAAGGAACAAGGGGTACTTCTGCAAGGGAGTCCTGCCCACTCTAGCCGCACAACTTCTCCAGCTCTGTGTCCTCTCAGCCTTGCACAGCGACATCTGTTTCTGCCTAAGGGACAGGTCCTCCTAGCAAAGAGACAGGGGAGGAGCCTGCTGCTTCTTCAAAGCTGCAGTTTTAGTGGGAACCAAAACAATGATTACTCAGCTCCACTCATGGAGTATGCTTAACCATGAGACAGAACCCCAGCCAAGATAGTGCACACTGTAATCCAGCATTCTGGGAGGCTGAGGCAGAAGGACCACAAGTCTAAGCCAGCCTAAGCAAGTCAGTAAGACCCTGTCTCAAAATAAAAAATAAAAATAGCTAGGACTGTGCAAAGGCCATAGGTTCAATCCTAAGTACTGCAAGGAAAAAGAACTTCGAAATGTCCATCAAGGAAGATGAGTCAGAAAACAAAAATTTCCCCCATTTTGAGGATTTTAGTTTGAGTCCACCCTCCATACCTGTGGGTTCTACGTTCCACTATGGATTAAAAGCATTAGAAAATACATTTTTTTGAGACAGGGCTTCGCTCTATAGCCCAGGCTGGTCCTGAACTCACTATGGAGCCCAGGCTGGCCTTGGACTCACAGCAACCCTCCAGGGATTACAGGCGTGCGCCACCACACCCGGCTTAGGTGGTGCTGGGGAATTGAACTCAGGTAGCAAGCGCCATTCCTCAAGCCCCTAAAAACACAATTTTAGAAAATAGCACAATAAGCAACAATACAAACTTTTAGAAATGCAGTATAATAACTATCTAGAACATTTACATTGTGTTAGGTATTGTAAGTAATCTAGAGAGAGTTTAGCAGCAGCCAGGAGTATGGGAATAGGTTATATACAAAGAGTATCTCCTTTTCAATCAGGCACGTGAGCGACATGGTATCTGTAGGAGCTTTGAGACAGCCGTGTCTTCCCTCTAGTTAGTAGGCCTGCACCACATCCACCAGCAAGAGAAATAAAACAACCCACAGTTTTCCACTCTTATCTTTTTCACCTTATAAGAATAGGTCAAGCACCCCAGGACTTCACAGCACATATCTTTTCCTTCTGGTTTTTATCTGAGTTCCCCTACAAGTCTGATCCAGTTAGTCTTAAGAAATAACACTATTAAGGACATGTTATCAGCGGGGGACATATGGCAACCCTCAGAAGGAGTTTTTCACACAAATATCCAGGTTTCAGTGGACTCATGGGATGGGTCTTGGTTAAGAAAGAAAGTACCCACAGACAAACAGATGTTGCAGGAATGCTTTGTTTATTTATTGATAAACCTAGAGGTGCTAAATGGTTGGTACCTGTGGTGGAGAAACCCAGTTTCTGAAATGCTCATTTCCCCCCTGATAAGAGAGAAACAGGGAGAAACATCCCCTTCAAGGAGGGCAGCCTGCTGATTGAGTACCTTTGAAATTCTACAGTGTCTTCTCCTCCACCTTCCAGTAACAGGATGCTGACAATTAAAAGTTCTTTTTATTCACATTCATTCTTGTAAAGGTGGACCTCTGTAAAGATTCCATTTCCCCCCAGCCCCAACCTCCCTCCTTTGCCCCCCCCACACACACACACACAGAGCAGAGAGAGTGACAGGGAAACAGCAATCACAACAAAACTAGTTACACTGATGGGAGTAATTTTTAAAAAATAGGAAAAGCAACCACGCGTCATATTTTCGTATTATAATACATTTCACTCAGCGCAGAAGAACACATCAGTATTACAAATCTGGATGGAGTTTTTGACCTCTGTGGACAGCTCTGGTGTTGGGGCCAGATTCTGGGACCTCATTATCAGAGGCATCAATTTGATGAGTGAAGTAAAAGAAAACTGGATTCCAAGAGACAATGAAGAATCTCACCTTCCTCAGCCTTTCAAACCAACAACTCTCACAGACTTAACACAGGCAAGGGGACAGAAGAGGAAGTTCTAAAGGCTGATAGATGTAAATCTGACACAAATCAAGAGAAGTTCAAAGCCAGGGCACAAGACAGATTCACACTGAAAGGAGAATGTGTGGGCGGAGGTGCAAGTGGAGAACAAGGGAATAGATTAATTAACTAATTTAATTATTTGTGGTACTGGGACTGTCCCACTGAGCTACATCTCCACCCCATTTTGATACAGGAGCTTACTAAGCTCCCAGGTTACCCAGGCTGGGCTCAAACTTGAGATTTCCCTGTTTCAGAACTTCCTCTCTTCCACCCTCAAGGGCTGGGATGACAGGCCCGTGCCACCAGGTCCAATTTATATTGTTCTTAAAAAATAAAAATCAAAAGGAATTGATATAGAGGGAGAATGGAGAAGCTACGGTCAAAGGGGACCCAGTATTCTGGCTCCTCCAACAGTTTGGTAGGTGATGATGTCAGTCCTTTATTGAGACTAAGCTGGGACTACTGCAAATAGAAGATGGACTCCCAGCCGCTCTGTTGGTCAGTTATCAAATCAGTGGGTACAGAGATTACCCCAAAGGAACCAGAGGGGACATCCAAGCACTGGCACAGAACACATTCCTCTTTCTCCCTCTTCTGCCTAGACCTGTTGGCTCCACCGCAGACACATCTAAATGCACAGCCGCATCCTTCCAAGTAAGTAGGAACACGGCTGAGAGCAGCGGTGAAGTCACGGGCTGGCTCAAGCTGCCTGTCCTGGTTCCACTCGCTCCTAGCAGTGTGGCCTTGAGGAATCTGCTCTCTTTGCTTCAGTTTACTTGGCTTTAGGATGGGGACAGCCGCAGCACCACTCTCCACCACTCTCACAGGATCCTTAGGATAAGTCCCGAGATAAGACGCTGGCAGCCGCTAACACTGTAGAGCTTGGCCTTTACCAGGTACCTGTTCAATAGTTCATGCACACGGCCTCAGTCAGCCCTCATAGCGGCCGTATAACATCAATGTTGTCATAATCCCCACAACAAAAGTGAGGCAATGGGGTCCCTGCAGCCACCAGCCACTGAGTGGGCCAGTGAGCAAGCCAGCCAATTCTGGTCTGTGTTCTTGGGACACACAGTGCTTAGAGCAATGCCTGGTCCAGAGGAAGAGCCAGCCAAGGCCCTGACCACGAACTGGCAAGTCCAGGCAGATAAGGCTCTCAAAGAAGACCAGGCACAGGCCTATCATCCCAGCATGATAGCCTCTGGAAAGCTGAGGTAGGAGGATTACAAGTTCCAGCTCAGCCTGGGCAATGTAGTGACTTAGCAAGACTGTCTCAATCAAAACTGAAAATAAAAATAAGCTGGGGATATACTTAGCGTGAAAGCTGTGGGCTAAATCTCCAGAAACACACACACACACACACACACACACACACACACACACACACACACACACAAAGAGATAGAGAGAAAGAAGAAGAGGAGGAAGAGTGGGCTGGATGTGAGCACATTTCCATTGTATCCCACTGCCTACCTTGTACTCAGCACCAGCTACAATTTCCTGAACTTGCTTCTGACTTTGCCTCTGTAGACACAAATCAGTTATGGCTCGAGATTGCCAGGCTCAACAAAGACTCAATTATTGGGGCTAAGATAGAACCTGCAACTTAATACCACCTTTGAGAAACACTCTGCTGAAAAAAAAAAAAAAACACCCCACAGATCGGATCATAATTTCCAGTGTGGCAAAAAACAGGGATCTTTTCGTGACCTCTATCACTTTTACCCTTTCACTTAATGAATGGCTCAACTTTTGTGTGAGTTGAATATGCTTTTCCACCTCCTAGAGAGAGAACAGAGAGATTCCTTTATAAGTAGATAATATGATTTTATTTCTACTAACAAGGAATAATCTTAATTGACATCTAGCCCTGTCAGAGCACAGCTTCAGAATAAGCACTCAAAACTAAAATAATACTTTTTGGTAGCAGGTCCCAGCATTTAATGAGCTTATTATGGCAAAGAGCATAAATGGCAAATCAATTCACTTGGGTACAAGAGAGTTCACTGGGAAGTTATGCAGCTTCAAGTGAAAGTTTATGAAATTTGATTGAGATCTTTTTTTTTTAGCCTGTGGTTGTCATTTCAAACATCAACTCATCTTCCAAGCAAAGATTAACTCAACCACACTCATAAAGCATAAATGCTGGAGCCCTACAGACCCAAAAAAACATTTTTGAGAAAAATATCCTCGTCTATCTGCAGGTTCTTGCTCATTAACACACCTGTGGGAGGCAAGGGCTTCTCAGATTCCAGAGGACTTTAACCTAATACTCAGCTCAGCATGTCGTAAAGATGGTCTTAGCTGGAGGAATGACACAGTGGGTAAAGAGCTTGCTTAGCAAATCCAACACCCTAAATTCCATTCCCCAGCACCACATAAAGCTGGATGTGGTGGCGCACACCTGTAATCCCAGCACTGGAGGTACGAGAATTGCCGTGAGTCCAAGGCCAGCCTGGGCTACATAGTGAGTTCAGGACCAGCCTGGGCTACAGGCTTTTTGTCTTAAAAAACAAAACAAAACAGACTGTTTTAGCTTCAAGTACTTGCAAAAAGTAAAGAATAACTGTACTCTAGATCTTATCAAGAAGGATAATACTGAATTCACAGCCACCTACAAAGACGGTGACTTAGTTGACTTCAGTAAAGAAACTTGTAAGTAACTTCGGAGCTTACAAATGGGAATGTTGCTTAAAAACTTAAGGTTAAACTGTAAGACAGAATTAGCAATGTAAAGAAAAACATTTTAAAAATCAATGGCATAGGCAATATTCATAAGATACTTTTAACTTATTTATACCTGTTAACAAATAATAATGTTTATTCAATATACACTTTCTACAATGGCAAGAATTTAAAACAACTAGAATTCTCATAAATTACTGGTAAAAACCAGGAGAACTTTTCCAAAAACAGTTTGCTCAGTTCATAACAGTATTCAACACAGATTTACCATGTGAACCGGCAATTCTACTCCTAAGGATTTATCTCAAAGATGACAATGTATGTCCACAAAAGACATGTATGTGAATGATCAGCTGGAACAGCTTTATTTATGAAAGCGAAAAACTAGAAATGACTCAGATGCCATCAACGGATAAATAATTAAACAGACTACAAAATATCATCCATATAGTGGGAAACTACTCAATAATAAAAAACAATAAAGTAGTGATTCACATACCACTCGAAGTGAATTATGCTAGTCAGGGGTTGACACACTGAAGCCCACAGGACACTTTCGGTCTTTTGCCTATTTTAAAAATGTTTGTCTTGCTTTGTTTTGTTTTCCAGTACTAAAGATTGAACCCAGGGCGTTTACACTAAGCTACATATCATATATATATAGTGACAAGGTTTCACTATGTCACTAAGTTGTCCAGGCTGGGCTCAAACTTGTGATCATCCTGCCTCAGCCTCCTAGAGTGCTGGGATTACAGATGGGTGACACCATGCCTAGCTAGAAAAGTTTTATTAGAACATAACCATATTCATTCAGTTACATGCTGTTGGACTCAGAAAATGATACCCCAAAGTGCAATGCTTTGGCATGCTGAGAACTTTGACCTAAGACACTGTAAGGCCTCAGAAACAAAGGTTCTCTTTGACCTTTCCCAACCTCTGTCTTCTGTCTTTCTGTTCCCTGAAGCATGTCACAAAAAGTAGGATTCTTTTTTCCCCAAGAAAGTGTAATAGAATCTGTCTTCCCAGGGGACGGGGAGGAGAGGGTAGCAGTAAAAATGATTAAGATGCAATATGTATATGTACCAATTCCAAAGTTAAATGTATTTATTACATTATGTAATTATATGCTATATTAGTATACTACATTTCACTACATATTACACTATGTAATTGTCATACTGTGTTTGTATATTATACAAACATATATTGACATAATAATTATAGGGGAAAAAAGAAATTTATGAAGTTGACTTTTTCTCTTCTCTCTTCATTGAAGTTCTACCATTCCTACCAGCTCCATACCCAGGAGGAAAGAATGCAGGAGAAAGGCCAAGGAGAACAGAGCAGACAGGCCTTGTGGGGGACCCTAAGGCCACGCCCCTTTCCTGCGACCCTTCCTATCCAGCCCCACTTCCACATGGCTGCCTATACTCTATCTAACCTAAGTATAAAAGCAGACACTTTTCCCTCGGTCACTGGGTCTTCATTTCTGGAGGCTCTTGCGTCACATAAACTTTGATTCAATAAATGTTATGCTTTTATTGTGTTACCCTGTTTTGCTTTGCTTTATGGGAGTGTTAGCTGTGACCCTTATAGGGAAGGCTAAGGAAAAGTATGACACCTTTCCACCTGGAAGACTGTCTGAGACCTTTGGCACCACGAACAGCAGGACTGACCAATTCCAACCCAGATCACGGAGACTCCAAACCTGAAATATTTACTACCTACATCTTCACCAACAATGTTTGCCAATCCCTAAGCTAAATAAGAGAAGCCAGATACAAAAGACTACATACTATCTAACTCAGTTTACAGAAAATTCTAGAAAAAGCAAAACTATATTAATAGTATATCCACAGTTGCCAGAGGTGAAGTGGTGGTGGGTGAAGAATGAAACTTTCTGGAGTGGCAAACATGGTCTATATCTTGACTGTGATGACAGTTATAATACTACCTACATTTGTCATTATCACTGAAAGAAAATCTATTATATCTCAAAAAAAAACCTAACCAGAAGGAAGGGGTATGTACATGATGAATGAATACATATAATTTATTGTTATTCTATTCTGCCACGTACTACCAAATACTACCTTCTTCCACATTTTCTTTGAAGTACTGGACACATGACTTTGAACCAAAATACCCAAGCATCTGCCCAGATGGAGCAGTCATAAAATGGTGAGTCTTGGCCTGTCCCACAGCCCACAAGCAGCGTGGGCAAAAGTGTCAGGAACAACTAGAATTTCAGGAGAGCTCAGAGTCCAGCAGGACTCAGCCCAACCTAATCACTACTTGGCTCATTTCTGAGTCCTTGTCTGACTCCAATCTCTCTCTCTCTGGGTTCATACAATTCCACGAATTCAATTTAAAAGTATTTCTGCAGCCCACAACCACCTACCTTCCTTCTGTCCTTCCTTCCTTCCTCAAGTATCCAGCGGCCTACCTGACAGCTCCTTAGGTATTTCACAAGCACCTCAAATTTAACAAATCTAAAACTAAACTTCTTCATTCATTCACACCCTATTCCTCCTTAGTTCCCTCATGGTAAAAAAAAAAAAAAAAAAAAAAACCTCGGGTGTGTGGTAGACCTTTCCCCAGCTTCCCTGCTTATCCTCTTCTGGACACACCAGGAGACTGCACTGTCAGCTGCCTGGAAGGTAAGGACCACAGCTGACTGTGTGACTCACTGTGGCCAAAAACACGTAACTGAAAGACACAGAAGTACTGAGGGGCCAGATCATGGTCCCCTACGTGCTGTCTGCCCTGGCCACCGAGAATGTACTGTGGCCTCTGTGGAAAGGGTAGCAGTCTGGCCCACAGTCTGAACGACAGTGCCAACTAGGGTACCCTGGACCTACAGCAGACTTTGGATGACCAAAAACTCTTGAGTTGGCCTGAATTTAGGGGTGGGGGGGATGATTCAACCTCTTCTGCATACCAAGGACATCCAAAACTTAAGCCAGAACTAAGGAGTCCTTCTTCCCAGCCCCTCTGCCACCCCACATCCAGTCTGCTATGATCCAGCTATACTCACTGACTCCCTGGGCCAAAGAGATGTTGACTTTCCTTACAGCCCAGATAGAAACCACAAAGGCTGTCGAACGGCTCCTTTGCCTCAGTCCTGCCAATGCCCCCACAGCTCTCCAGCTTAAATCCAAAGTCTTTATTGTGGCCCATAAAGGCCTGTCCTCTGCACCCCATCCCACTTCCATATCTCCCACACCAAGCTACTAAATGGAATTCAGTCTCCTGTGCTCTGTGCTGCTTCTTCCCACCCCCAACTATACAGAATTCCTCTAAAACTCTGCTTAAACCTTTCCTTCTCCCTTTCCATTTCTTGCCAGATTGGGGGAAATGACTCCTGAAACGTCTTAAGAAGTCACATGTTTGTGTCAGAAAACAAGAGAATTAAGTCATGTTCACAATCTCAGACTTCCTGGTAACCAGGGCCTAACCACTGGTTAAAAGTAGAAAGAGACTGAAGTCACCTCCAGAGCCTGGGAATCTGGCAAACAGATGAAGAGGGAGTGACTGGGAATCCTAAGAAGCCAGCAAAGGTGCACAAAGAAAATTATATCCCCCTGGGGAGCTCTGACTCCAGGCTGTAAACCTCTACCCAGTGCTCTAAACTGACTAACACAAACCCCTCAGGAATCCTGCACTCAAATCCAAGTGAGACACTGCCCGGGTCACCAGCTCTTTGCTTTAAAGGAAAGCCCTTCCCAAAGAAGGCCAGGGAATCACACGCCACACCCCCATCTCTAGGCCCCCGGAGTAACAAGGGTCAGTATCTTCCCAGTATGGCAAAGTGGGACCCTCAATGCCTTGTTTCCACAGAATCTAGGAGTAGAAACGGTTTTCATCTATGTCTTTGTCACCCTGAAATGAGACTTCAGAACTACTCAGGACACCCCCCATGGGGCTGCTTGTCTAATATGTAGTCTGCCAAATCTAGTATGAAACAGATCAGACTAGAGGCGTTTCCACTTCAGATAAAGCTAGAATGCTAAAGCTTTAGGTTCAGAAATGTCCTTACCCTGAAATTAGGGGTCACTGACAGTTTATTCACACTTGACCAATTTTCACTTACACCTCTATGTTAAATGTTAATCCCACTGGAGAAGGCAGACTTCACTTCTTTCTTCTTAAAACCTTTAATACACAGGGAAAAAAAAAGAACCCACGGGTTCTATAAGGCATGCTCTCATTCCGGACTATCCTTTTTCTTCCCCTCCAATTACTTCGGCAACCAAGAGAACAAACCCCTCAAATTAAACCAAATTTTGTTGTTTGTGTCATTTTACCCTCTTGGCAAGTCCTATCAGAATAAGGAGAGCAAACCGGAGGGATTTTGCGGCCACATCCTGTTTGTCAGGTGCCAGGCAGCTCACCATATTTGCTTTTCTAACACTGTTGACGAGAAAATAACACCAGGGTGAATCCTATCATGGCTAGGTCAGAAGCATCTTTCAGATGTTTTGATAAACTCTGTGTGTGTGACAGCACTTAGAACCTGTGAAAGATTACCTTGCTCGGATGATGCCCCAAACATATTTGTGTCTGACGGTAGAGAACAGCTTTAATAACTTGAAAGGTGAGAAATGCAGGTGGGTTTTAATCTTATCTTTTTTTTATCAAACTAAAAGCTCTTTTCCCCACAGCTGCACATCCAATCTTGCAGAGAATGGAAAAGCCCTTCAGGTCTCCTGTCTCTGTCCCTTGCAGAGAAAACACACCCAGGCTGTCCAAAATAACTTCTAATAACAGCCCTCTGTTCCACAGTCCTAAACTCCTACGGTAATCAAAGGCTGTGAAACTTCAGCTGGGTGAAGAGTCTCTTTCAAAAGGAAACGTGAAAGCGAAAGGTGTCGTGGTGAATGCTGATCAGTGGCCAAGCTCACTACAGGAGAAGTGGCAGAGACCACAGTGAAGACAAGAGCTTTGGGGCTACCCAAGGGACGCAGACCTTCTCTGGGTAGCCTTGGCCAACACCAAAGCAGCCGCAGAACAGACAGGATGGCAAGACACTTACTTAGCAGTGGCACCTAAGAAGCTGTCCCCATCACAAAAAAGCAGAGGACAGGCTATCTTGCAGGCCGGACTGCCAAAGCACTGGGCTCTCACCACCCACTTCTCATCCCACTCACTACTTCTTATGACCAAAACGTTGATCTCAGCCATCACACAAGTTCAAACCCTGGGTGAAATCACAGGAAAAAGCCAGGTGGCTTTGGAGGAAAAGCAGCACACTGCAGTACTAACCAATGCATTCCTCCACACACACAATCTGAACAGTGCTCTTCTCCTTCTGACCAGCCTCCTTGCTCTTAAGTATTTACGTCATTATCCCAACCTGCTGCTTGGCTTTTCCTTGGCAAACAGGGACAAGAGAAAATCGTCAACATAAGCATCATTCTCCCCCTAGCGCTGTCACGGGATCAAACATGTGCAGTGATCTTAAGCTCCACAAGTTACCAGAAGTATCAAATGCAAACTGGCTAATGCTATCCATGTAACCTAGCAAAGAGTCCGAACACTGCACTGAAAAGAAAACATCATGGGGTAGGGGAAGATGGGAGGGAAGAAAGGGGGAATAAAAAGGAATAAGATGTAACAGATATGTGCACCATTTCTCTAGATTGGACACATTAGTGTGTGTCACAAACATGTATTAATAAAAATAATTTCAAAGCAAGAGAGCACCTGACAGGTGAACCACCACACTAAGATCCCATCTCCATGATCGACTCCAACGAGGAGATTCCCAAGACCAAGAAAGTGACCTAAAAGTTGTCAACCAATTCTCAACAATAAAAAAAAAAACACTAATTTCAAAAAAGCTTCAGGATGAGATGGGATACAATATAACATTCCTATCACTCTTCCATTTTCATAACCACATTATTCTTTCACAAGACACTCTCCCGCATCATTTTTTCTTCAGAGTTACATTATTTTGTATACAACAAAACATAACACTGTTGATCAAAACTATATTTGCCTTTGCATTGACTTTTGTTTTTGCTATTGATTTTGAAACAGGGTCTCACTCAGTTGCCCAGGTGGGCTCAAACTTAGGATCCTCCTCCCTCAGTCTCCCAAAGTGCTGAGATACCAGGCCCAATTATTTTTCACATATTAAAAAATAAACAATATTTGGTCTCAGAAAAGAATGCCTCCAAGATGGGGTCTTGGCACAATGAACTGCAATTGAAGGAAAGTCTCAGGGAAAAAAAAAAAAAAAAAGGCCTTCCTAACCTTCTCCTGCCCTCTTTTCTTCCTAAGGAAGGTCCATGGAAACCAGAATTGTTTTTTGCCACAGAAGATCACAGAAACTAGGACTCTCTCCATCCCAAGCCAGCCATAAATGCTAGAAACATTGCTCTAACTTTCCCATGCCCTTCTATGTAAGAGCTAACCGCAAAGAAACTCTGACTTACCTTGTCTGATAAATCCTTACTGTACAAGGGGTCTGGGCCTAAACTTGGAAGGAAGGAACGCCTCAGAGAGACACCATGAGGAATCTGAACAGACAGGTCTTGCTTCTGTCTGAACAGACAGGTTTTCCTTCTCCATCTACTACCATTAAGTCAGACCCGTTTTGTCCAATCACATTTCTGTAAAATGAATATGGTATGCATACAGAATGGAGTACGACTCTGTCATACACAAAGATTAATTCAAGGGGCTGGAGGAATAGCACAAAGGTTAAAGGACTTGCCTTGTAAGTGCAAGGCCCTAAGTTCATTCCCCAGCACCAGATAAAGGTGGACGTGGTGTCACACGCCTGTAATCCCAGCACTCGGGAGGCTGAGGCAGGCAGGTTGTCCTGAGTCCGATGCCTTGCTTGTGTTATATTAGTGAATTCAGGACAAGCCACAAAAAAAGAAAAACAAAAAAGAAAGATTACTTTGAATCATTTGTAGGAAAACAGATGCACCCTGAAAATATTATACTTAGTAAAGTAAAACAGACATAAACATAAACAAACAGAAGAGCAAAACATAGGAAAGGAGACAAAAGTAGGGAGATCAACGTCCTGGAGATAGGAAGGGGAAGTGAAAAGAAAAAGATCAAAATGCTTATATCAGCAGCCACACTGTCCAAATCAATATGTATCACCAACATATAGAAATAAGTAATGATTGTTTTTAATTCCAGAAAGTTCCCAAGAGCAAAACATAAATTCACCACCTGGGGAGCTCTATCCCTTATGCACCGGAAGGAAGTCGCAGGTTGACACACCATGCCACAGCCTCCAGCTCCCTGCACCCTACCCCCTACTTCCACCATTACACAAATGCTCAGTCCCAAGCCTATTTGCCCAGACCTTTCTTTATGCATTAAAATTACACAGTGAGGCCTGTTGGGTCGTTTTAGTTTGGTTTTGCTTTGTTATGCAGTGCTGAGATGGAACCCAGAACCATCACACAGAACTATGTCATCAGCCCATTAACTGATTGTGATTTTGAGACAGGTTGTGATTTTGAGTCACTGAATTGCTCCGGTTGGGCTCAACCTTGCCATCTTCCTCCTCTGCTTTCCAGGAGGTTAGAATCGCAAAGCTTGTGACACCAGCTCAATTGTGTCTATATATGCATAGATTTTTAACGATCCCCTAAACAACAGAGTGTAGCATTCGTTTACACAATGTTAGGGATTACAAGTACCGAGAAACGATTTGGAAGGGGAACCATGCAAGAAGGGGGAGGGAAGGTAGGAAGAGAGAGGACAGGGGATTGACAGTGACCAAAATAATATCCACGTATACCAATTTCTCAAAACAAATGCAATTATTATGTATTGCAAAGGTGTATGAATTAAATAAAAATGTATTTTTAAAATATTTAGGAGGGGTTGGGGGTGTGGTTCACTGATTACACCCCTTGCTTAGGAAGCACGGGTACCTAGTTTAATCCCCCAGAACCACATTCTAGTTGGGCAATGTGGTGCTCACCTGTGACCTGAGGGACTGAAGCAGGAGGATTGCTATGATTTCAGATCCAGCCTGAACTGCAGATCAAGACCCTATTTTAAAAAAAAAGAATTTAAGAGAATATGCATAGGTTTTATATAAATTCTGGGCTATTTTATAAGAAGAACTTGAGCATCTATAAATTTCGCTGTTCTCCAGGGTCCTAAAACCATCTCTCATAAGTGCTGAGAGATGGCTGCACACAAGGCAAGATTTAATAGCTCTTTCTATGTAGAATAACTTATTACAAATCATTAAAGAATACAAAAATAAGTGAAAAACATTGTTTATTTTCTTTTTTCAACAACTATTTTTATTAGTATATGCTTGTGATACGTAATAATCATTTTCATCTTGGGGAGGTGGTGTATATACATATGACACCTTAATCACCTTTACCTGCCCTTCCACTCCCTACTCTGACATAAAACGTTTATGCATGACAAGATTCCTCTATTGTAAACACATCACAAATGGCATGTAGATATATACAAGTGTATGTATACACATGTGTACGTGTATGTGCAGGTGTGCGTGTACACAGACAACTGCCTCCACATAAAAGTTTGATGTATGCTAAAAGTGACACTTCAGAGCAGTGGAGTAGGAGACAAGCTCTTTAAAAAATGGCATTACAATAATGTCACAGGGGAAATGAAGTTAAACACCTACTTCCCAATCTACCTTAAATGAGACATTTCCGAGGATGACATATTTGAACCAAAAAAAAGGGAAAATCTTAGTGAATCTTAAACTACACAAATACCCTGATTATTACAGGATAATAAGTATTTCTTAAAACAGCTACAAATAAACTGGGCCTTAAGGCACAGGTCTGTAATTCTAGCACCTGGGAGGCTGCGGTAGGAGGATCATAAATTCAAGCCCAAACTGGACAACTTAGAACCTTAGCAAAATCTTGTCTCAAAGGCCAAAGCCAGAAAATGGGGAGGCTAAGGATGTAGCATAGCGTACTGCAAAGGTTCTGGGTTCCATCACCAGAACCAAGAAAATAATCCTAAATATAAAAATATAGACCAATTCATCTATAATCTGATTCCAAACTTGTTTACCAAATGAAGCCATGAGAAAAATAAGTATATAAATACATGAGAAAAAACAAAATCCATCTACACAGAGAAGACATTTGTTATATTCAGAATGAATAAAAATGACTATACTATCTAAGTAGTTCTAATGAGGCAAGATGACAAGATGCCCAACTTCTAAGGCATGTCCAGGTAACTGATGAAAAAGAAAACATAAGATCCACAAGACAAGGAAAAGATGGTCAACGGCATTAGCAATCAAGGAGTCGCAAAGAAATCCCAAAGTGACACTACTTTACACCCAGGAGAAAATGCACACCACTCTCCACAATCCCAAGCACTTGGCAGGTATGTGGAACAAGAGAAACTTTCACATATTCCTGGGGGGAAGGCAAACGAGCACACCTTTGAAAAAGTGAATCATCTAGGGAAATCCCACGTATGCAGGGTCTTCACCACAGCAGCTCCTCTACTGGATATACGGGCTGAAAAAACCTTCTCAGGTGCCACAGGGAGCAGACCAAACATTTCAACCTCCTATTTGCTAACAGCGAGGAACCGGAAAGAAATGTCTACACCAGAGAAACTAACTGTACTGTCTTCATAAAATAGAAGAAACTATAAAAAGCGAGCCTGAACTACAGCCACATACATCCACCAAGGTGAATTTCAGCCACATCATATTAATGCTGAACAAGCCCCTGGGAATTCCAAGTAGAATAATTTTCATTTTTATAAAGTTGCCAAATACACTATTAATATTCCTATAACCCTAAAGAATAAAATCCCTAATAAAATATTCAGGACAATGTTCACTGGAGTGGGAGCGGGGAGTGGCATCCAGGTTTCAAAACTGCTGCTGGTGTTCTATTTCTTAGGCTGAGTGGTGGGTACATCGGTATTCATTTTATTATTTTGCATTAAATATTATGTGCACGCTCTGAATTCTCAATCCTCATTTTCCCATAGAGAATACTTAATAATAGTTAAAACTTCTACCCTAACTTACTATCAAATGTTTACCTTTGACTTTCATTTACCTAGGAACACTGCTTATACAAAAAAATTAAACTTCAGCAGGGCCAGGTGGTGCAGGACTGTAATCCTAGCACTCTGGAAGGCTGAGGCAAGAGGATCTCAACTTCAAGCCCAGCCTGGGCAATTTAGCGACTTAGCAAGGCCCCGCCTGAAAAGCAGTAAGAAGGCCCTCGGTTCATCCTCAGTTTAAAAACATAATAATTTTAAAAATCAAACTGAAGCAAATATCTACCCCAGACAGAATAACTGTACTACGTTCACAAGACGGAATAAATTACAAAAAGCAAATCTGGAATGTTAGTAGCTTAATATCAATGTTATGAGACAGCAGTTTCTGATAGTCAGGATTGTAACCCAAGAACCCCGGCCTCAAGGTTTATAGACTTTATTCTTCACACGTTAAGAGCTTCTTAACTTTTCTGTTTAATTTTCTGACTTTTAAAATACAATTAGGACCAAATAATTAAGCATAAAGAATGAAGGTTCTAGCTAGGAGTGGTGGCGGCGTGTGCCTGTAATCCCAGTACTCAGGAAGCTGAGGCAGGAGGAACCAGCCTGGACTACAGAGCAAGATCCTGTGTCAAGAAAAAGAAAAAAAAAAAAAAAAAAAAAGAAAAAGAAGAAGGGCTCCTACACTGAAAAATACAGAAATCCCTTAAACTTCCTGGTACATATTTAAATTAGCTACATTTTAGGAAATTCTGAGCAATGCAGAGGAGTTTATGATCTGCCAACAAAAGCCTATTTTCTTCCCTAAAAAAAGTTAAGTCACACATTTTCTGCCATCTCAGAGTTTAACGTTGAACAAGCCCCAGAATGGAGGGCCCAGCAACTACAGTCTCCTGGAGTTTGATCAGCAGTGTGCATTTCACACACTGCCTGAAAGTCCCTCTCACCCCTCACCCAGGCCTTTAGTCACCAGTGCCTTGGTGAGCTGCTGGCTGGACCCACTCCCTCCACTTGCCTCGGGGTTATTTAGCAGCTCCAGGGAGAGCTCCGGGTTGCGGCAGGAAGGTTATTTCAGACAGGAAACCGGAATGAGAGGAGGCCCCGGAAAACCTTCCCGTGAGTCCCTGTGGCCAAAGCTAGTAAAAATAACCAAGAGGCAAACTCCTGAAATGACTTGACCTGGTGCAAATGCTGCTAGCAATCATCACTCGGTCCTTATCAGGACCTCTGCAAAGACAAAGCAGTGAATGAATCTCTGAATAAATTGTGAAGAATCTGGTCCTAGCTCCGTATTTTAAAACTAAGAAAATTGCCCAGAAAGGCGGAAGTGCCCGAGGTACCCGACACATGAAGAAAAAAGCTCACAGTTCTTCAGTTCCGAGGCCCTGGGTTCATATCCCGGCTCTACTGGGAACTACCAAAGTGATCCAGGACCAGTTCTTTAAACTGAGGTCTCCAAGGACTTCTTCAGTTTCCCTGTCTGTGAAACAGGAATGACACCCCTGTCTCCATGCCTGTCGTCCCAGCGCTCGGGAGGCTGAGGCAGGAGAACTGCGGTAAATCCAAAGCTAGCGTGGGCTCCATAGTGAGTACAGGACCGGCCCGGGCCATAGAGCGGGGCTCCTTCACAAAATACATAAATAAATACACAGACAGATAGGTAACCTAAGTGGGCATCGGCCAGGGAACGGATGAACCATCCATCTGAGGAAACGTGAGAAGCTGGCAGCGACGGAGAGCTGCCACCCCACCGACTCCTGCTCGGCCCTGGGCCTCGCTGGACACCTGGTGGGAAATGCCCACGGCGACCCTGGGCGACTCCTTGCTCGCCAGGGGAGGGGGCGGCTGCGCTCCTGACACTTCGTCCCAACGGTCTTTCTCTCTAACCTGGCACGGAGCGGCCCTCGCGGTGCGCGGTGCGTAGCGGCCGCCACGTGACCGCGCTGCCGCCATGGGGAGGTCGACCAGGAGGCTGCGCGCAGCGGGCGATTCGAAGTTCCGGGCTGATGCAGTGGCTCATGGGAGGGGGACACCACACCGGGGAACACCCTCAAGGGCAGACAATTGGTTCCACCCCAAATCTCACCATTCCTGGGGGGACAGTCAGGTGTAACACTCAAGATGGCGCTAAGGAAGACCCCTTTCTTGAAAACGCATTTACCTAAAGACAAAAGCAAATTATTTCTGTAATCTAAGAATGGGAACCCCACTTTTTTTTTCTCATCAGAGGTATTTGGTTTCTTTTTTCTTTTTTTCCTTCTTTCTTGTTATATTTGAGGAACTGGGAATCAAGGCCAGGGCCTTCGCACCGAAGTACATCCACAGCCCCTTTTTATTATTTATTTTTCTTCATTTTATTTTATTTTATTTGTAATAGGACTTGAGCCCAGGGCCATCGCTCTGAGCTACATGCCCAACTCATTTTATTTTACTTACTTTTTGATACTGGGGATTAAACCCAGGACCTCTGCTCCAAGCTACATTCCCAGCTCATTTTTTAGCTTTGATTTTGACACAGGGTCTTGTGCCAAGTTGCCCAAGCTGGGCTCGACCTTGTGTCCTTCCTGCCTCAGCCGACCAGAGTGCTAGAATTACCAGGCCTGCACCAGAGGGCCTGGCCACTTGGTTATTTATGACATCATCTGTGGACCATCCACAGTTATCAATTTACCAATTAGCCGGCCACGTGTGGCACAACCTCTTCTTAGCTCACGCCCCCTTGCCCTCGTGGGCTGACCCTACCTCTCTCCCTGAGGCCCCAGCCCGCCCTGATCCCATATGCACAAAGGACAGAGTAATAAATTGAGGCCCTGTGCTACATCTCTCTGTTGGGCACTTAGCTTTTGGTTTTTCGTAAGCTAAGGAAATACAAGGCTTATTTGCTCGTAGTGCTTTTTAAATTTAAGCAGAGCTTTCCTCTTAAACAGTTCAACATATTATCATAAACGCTTAATGGCTGTGCAAACAATTTGTGCTTGCTGTAAGCCAACAGAGCCACTGATGGAAGCTCCGAGTGTAAACAGAATCAGCCCGTAATTCCCAGCTCTCTGCTTCCTGGCCACCCTGGGCAGCCCTCTCAGCTGCAAGTGACTTGAGGGTCAGCCACCCAAAAGGAGGGGCACCCAGGGAATTCACACAGAAAACATAATTTGTAATTTACTATTATTTAAAAAGCCACACCGAAGTCATCATCGTGGAGAAGATGTGCACCGTGTTGGAGTTCCCTGCCCTGGTTTCACGACTTTCGCTCATTCTAATTACGTACGGTGTGCCGGCACTGGCAGCAGGCTTGCCAAGAGCCGGTGACCAGGCCAGGGCTGGGCGCTCATTGGTGGGCTCCCCCAGAACTCCTGCTATCACACCCCGGGGTCCTACATGAAATATGAACAACAGCCCTGGGTGCGCAGAGTCCAGTCGTAATGGAAGCCGGCCATCATGGGCCTGGGAGCCGGAATGAACTTCAGCTCTGGGGATGCCCAAGCGCCTAGGGCACGGGAAGAGCCGGCTGGGCCTCTGCTGTTCGCCTGCCATCATCTGTTTAACTCCCCTGGCCCCAGTCCCCATCACTCCGTGACACCCAAGAACTTCCTAATAAACTTGTGAAAGTTCCTGCTAACAGCTCAGCACACTACTAAATAGTACTCAATACACTTTATGGCCAGATAAAAGAACATAAATTAGTTCTTTTTTTTAATATGTAATTTGACGTACTAATTTTTTGCTCTTTGCATCTCCCTGGTTCCTCTAAAGCTCTACCCTTTGGAAGCAAAGCAGGGCAAAAAGCAGACATAATCACATTTTGACAGGTTACGGCTCCCTTGCTAATCACTTAATAATGGGGAAAAGAGAAAGCTTCTGTTTTTATGAAACGGTAAACAAATATTACAAGTATCCTAACCAAACAGTACACAAATGGCACCAATTCATACAGCCCAAGAGGGACGAAGAGAAGTAACTCACTTCGTAAGATTTAGGAATATGTATCTATAGATGTATTTAGTGTGGTACTGAGGATCAAACCCAGGGCCTTTATTCTGAACTACATTTCCAGCCCATTTTATTTTTTATTTCAAGACCAGCTCTCACCAAGTCCTAAGCTACCCAGGCTAGGCTTGACCTTGCAATCCTCCTGCCTCAGCCTCCCCGAGTACTGGAATTCCAGGCCTACGGCCACTGGGCCTAGTGAGATTGTAACTTTGACCACAGCCTCAACAGGTGCTCAATGCTTTTTTCTGGTTTTGTTTTTAACATTTCATTTACCCAAAATCAAAACACTACAAGAAATTAATCTGTGAGCCTGGGACAGACACAGCACCCCTCCTTAACTATCCATAAGTGTAAAGCTAATGTTTGTAGCCACTCTGTAGTGGCAAGAAAAAGAGGCTGCCTGGCCATGTGTCCATCTTGGATTTGCCAAAATGAGGTCACTTGAAGCAGATCTTGTTGGTTCAAAGAAGTGTCTGCAGAGCTGGCCACGCATTGTTTTTTTTTCAGTGAGGGGACAGGAGAGGAGAACTGCACTTCCAGGTTGCTACGGTTTGAATCTTGAGTGTCCCCCAGAAGCCTCCTAGATTTGGAACTGTGTTATTTGGAGGTAGGACTTGGCTGGAAGGCATACATGCTTGGGGTCTGACCTGGAAAGATGAGCTTTCAGGTGTGTTGCTGACTTGGGGGACAGGAAACAAGGCAGAGGCACCCACCCTGGGTCAACAACTGGCAGCCTGAAGTAACTAAACGAAGGAAGAAGAAATATTGTGGCAGCTGCTGGCTGGGAAGACTGTAGCCTGGCCTGAGTCTCCAGGCTCACTTGGCTTCTGCTTGCAATGGGGTAAGCAGTTCTCCAGCCTCTGCCGTGTGCTGCCACCATGGCCAGCTGCCCAGGACTACGTGAGACCTTCTGAAACTGTGAGCTAAATAAATCTCCCCTCCCTTAAATTCTGGGTGTTGGGTATTTTTGTCACTGCGATGAGAAATTAACTAACACACAGCCCTCTGACCCCCTCCACCGAAGCTCCATTTCTGACAGAGCCAGTCTTGGGAGGAGAGGGGGGCACCTTTGCTTGAGGACAGGGCCCTTCCTGCTGCCTTTCAACTTAATTAGACTCCCTAGTGGGTTGGGATTATTCTGGTAGGGAAGGAAACAGGATCTAAGGGGATTAAGAGCCCACTAAAGTGATAGGAAAACAACTTTCAGCTAAAAACATCCTAATAACCAGCAACCACAGGGGGAAAAACTATGAGAATTTAAGCAGAGCCTCTGGGAAATCAGCTGTGCCAGACTCTCTTCAAAGAAGTTACCTGTTTAGGAGACTAATCCTTAGCCCCACAAGAAAAAATCAATGGCCATTAGCATCAAAGAGCTTGCCAGAACCTTCCACCCTTGCCCCAGAAGCCTCCTCCATGGGCCTGTGAAGTCCTTACCATCTCCGTCTGTTCACTTACTCAGCTCTGTGCTCCAGCGCACACGGGAAGAAAAATATCTTCTGTTAATCGCATAGACTTTGAAAAATATGTCAACTGACAGCCCCCATCTCGGAAACCAGGCACACCTAAGTGGGTAGCGGGGAAAGCTTCCCTGGTCCAAGTTTCAGATTTGCTCCAGCATGTCAGGAAGGGAGAAGGAGACCCATCTGGTACCCATCCCCACACAGACAGCTCAGAGCCCAATCCTTGCATCTTTTTTTGTCATTGTTCTATTTTGGTATGAGAATCAAACCCAAGGCCTTTACGCTGAGCTACATCCCCAGCTCATTTTTTTATTTCACAACAGTCTTGCTAAGTTGCCCAGGATGAGCTTGGACTGGAGATCCTCCTGCCTCAACTTCCTAGAGTGCTGGGATGACACCAGGCCCAGCTAGGTTGGCCCCTGTGTTTTAGCACTGCAGGTACACTCTGAAGGTCAGCTGCTGTCCAGGGGTAGGGTCCCCACCTGCTAGATTGGCTGGAGTTTTGGTGGACAAACCTTCAGATTCTGTTTTTGAACTTGGACTGTCCTGACCTCTGTTGTGTTGGGGACCTGTAGGAGAGGGCAGAGCCGAGGAAGTGGCCCTGGCTTTCTACCCAATGCATACAAGTCAGACAGGTGACAGGGAACAGAGACAGAGGGGGAGAGAGACGGAACACGGATGCTAATAAATACGAATCCATTAAGACAGAACGAGGAAAGCAATAAACATCATTTTTGCCAATCCAATGGCCACTATAAAAAGCAGAAAAGAAACCAGTATTTCTGGATAGATTTCTATGCAAATACACTTGTAATTTGCTAAATTCTAAATTCTACTCCCCACAATATGTTTCTCTGTTGGCATTTCCTCTTTCAGAAAATAGTATCACTACTCAACCCGAGAGTCATACTTCATAACTTTTTCTTTCATCCTAAAAATGACATTCATGATAAAGAACAACAGAGAGACAGATCCAGGGCTGGCACGTAACTCACTGATTACATGCCTGTAATCCCAGCACCCAGAAGGCTGAGGCAGGAGGACAGCCAGGAGTTTTGAGGCCAGCCTGGACTACACAGTGAGTTCAGGACCACAAATTCTGTCTCAAAAAAAGACCAGTGGATCCGCTCTCCTAAGCATCTCCTCCCAGCCTGTCCTTTCTTGTGTCTCCACGGCCATCGTTACCTCTGCTAAGACCACGGCAGTAGCCTCTCCGCTGGCAGCTCGCCTTCAGTGGCTCTCCATTCCCATTTCCTTGCACAGCAGAGTATAAAACATCCTTTCTCCGCTCAGAGCCGGCAGCTCAGCACAGTGCCATCGCTCCCAGAATCCCCATGAGATCTCATCTTGTGCCACACGCTCTTTGTCCATTGTTCTGCGGCCATCAAGGTCTTCCTCGGAAAGCCACACTCCAACCTCCCAGCCTTCTGCCTGGAAAGGCCTTCTCCTAGTAGAACGAAGCCCACCTTCTGCTATTCTGGTCTCTTTAAACGCTATCTTTTCAAGCTAAGCCCAGAGGCTCAGACAAGCCTGTGATCCCATCCCTCTGGGAGGCTAAGGCAGGAGAATCACAAGCTCGACCTTGGCCTGGGCAACTTAGAAATTTGGCAAGACCTTGTCTGAAAATAAAAAATAAAAACTGGGCTGGAGGTGTAGCTCAGTGTCAAGGCTAGATCCCCAGAACGGCGAAAGTGAAAAAAGAAATGTTATCTTTTCAGAGATCCTTCTGCCTCACACCCAACTCCTCAGGTACTCATCTTTGCCCATAACCACCCTATTCTTTTCCTTCATGGAGCTGATAAAAACGTGCCATGATAGGTTGTGTGTACTAGCACAGCCTTGTCTTCCTTTCCCAGGGGACAACAGCATCCATGTAGTCGGGGCATCTGATGGCCTTATTTCCCAGCAGTAGCCATGGCCCAGCGCGACACCCAGCCCCACGGGATGTGGTCAAATACTCGTTCCATGCCACTGCATGCAAGTGTTACTCTTTCTGTCACTTAAGAGAGGATGACCGTAGGACCCAGTTTGCCGGACACAGTCTTTAGCTGCACCTGTCGCCCTGGCCTACGTCAGGTATCGTCTCGCTTGGACTATCCTGAGCGCTCTGCTAATACACATCTAACAAAGCTGAGGGACAGAGTCACAGAGGTTGCCCCACTCTCCAATGCGGAATTTGCCAACTTTTCTTGGGGTTGGGAGGGTACAGGGATTGAACAGGAGCCCTCGCCCTGCATGACAACGCCATGCTGTCCTAGCGTTAGTTCTGATTTTGAGACAGGCTTTTGCAAAACCACTGCATTTGCCCAGGCTGGGATTGAACATGGAATGCCCCCGCCTCGGCTTTCCAGTGCTGAAATCCCAGGCCTGCACCACCAGGTCCAACTCAACCACGTCTGAACTACTGTTCCTAAGGTAAATCTAAAGGCAGGTCCCCCGTGAGAGCGAGGTCCCCGTATTTTTTGTGCACCGATCAGCACCCATCCTTAGTTCTGTGTTTTTACTGAAAGACACCCGTTCAGTGCGTATCACTGAACCCGTGGCCAAGGGCCCTGTCGCTTGTGTTTATGTAACAGAAGCAGCGGTCACAGTGTGCAAACTCAAACTGCTTACCGTTCCTGGTTAAGGGCTTCCTCCTCATGACCCCGTCCGCACTCCAGTATCCTATGTGGGCTGTTATGACTGAAATCACCCACATGAGCACAAACTATGAACCATGGGGCCCTAAACAGACGACTAGAAAGATTCTTGCTCCCCTCAATGGAGCCGGAGCTGCCAGGCAAAGTGCTACCGTGCCTACCCCCAGCTGGGAAAGTGCCCACGGAGAGGGTCCCAATTTGTTTCTGTTGCTACTCTGTTTATCCCTGACCACAAATGCACCTAGCGCTGCCTGGAGAATCACGAATTAGCAGTAGCGGACACTCGGCGGTAGCCACTGCACAGACCGACTGGGAGCTCTCGCACTCCCCTGGCCACCACCTCTTCAACCATACCCAACAAATCCAATGTTGTGGAGATCAGGAAACTAAAAAGGATGAAAATGGCCAGGTATTATGGCTTATGGATGTAACCCAAGGTGTCTGGGAGGCTGAGGCAGGAAGATCCCAAGCTGGAGCTTAGTCTGGGCAACTTACCAACTTTGTGAGACCCTGTCTCAAATTCAGACACTAAAATGTGCCGGGTGTGGTGGTGGAGGCCTGTTCGTCACATCACACCAGCAGGCTGAGGCAGGAGGATTGCAAATTGAAGCCCAGCCTGGGTAACTTAGTAATTAGAAAGACCCTATCTCAAAATCAAAAATTTTAAAAACGGCTGGGGAGGTAGCTCAGTGGAAAGGCCCTAGGCTCGATCCCCAGTGCTAACAAATAAACAGAGAACGGGCTAGAAGGCTCTGAGGTCAAGCTCCAGTGCCACAGGTGGGGAAGGAGGGGAAACTGAAGAACACAGAACTGCAGGAGAAAAAGCCGTTGTCTTCCAAAGAAAGGATGGAGGAGGAGAGCAGGGAGGGAAACCATAACAGGGTGCAGGCTGGGACAGGAAGAATACAGCACAGTGGTTAGAGTGCTTGCCAAGCAAGCACAGGCCCTGAGTCCAATTCCCTAGCTGCTCATCACTTGGGAGGCTGAGGCAGGAGGACTGCTGGGAGCTTGAGGCCAGCATAGGCGACATAGTAAGTTCAGAACCAGCCTGGACTACAGAGCAAGACTTTGTGTCACCAAAAAAAAAGAGGAAAGAGGTGTGCGCCACTGAGACACACCATGCCCAGACTTCCTGTTTGACTTCTCAAGACAGGAAGAGGTTGGATCAAGTTTAAATGATGGTTCCACATGTCCCTTCCACATCAAAGCCTAGAGAACTACTACTATGCTGACATTCTGCCTGGCTGCCAGGGAAGGAAAAGACCATTAATTTATGTCCTTGGCCTGGGGGCCAATCCAGGAATGTTGATGGCATTCAGTTATACTATAATTGTTGGAATTTATAAGCCAGAGTGGTTTTTCGTCCTTTTATCATGTATTTATTTATGTACTATTTTTTATTGAGACAGGGTCTTTCTCTTATAATCCAGACGGGTAATGAACTCACTATGGAGCTCAGGCTGCCCTCAAAGTCATGGCAATTCTCCTGCCTCAGCCTCCCAGGTGCTGGAATTATAGGTGTGTGCCACCGTGCTTAGCTAATTTTTACATGATGCTGGCAAATCGAACCACAGGCCTCATACTGGAGAAGCAAGTGCTCTAATCACAGATCTATGCCCTGAATGCCCCTACCTACTCCTCCCTTTTTAAAAAGCCTTTTATGACCTGGACATTTTTAGAAGAGCACTGAATAAAAAAAAAAAACCTTAATAAGCATTATATTGTGGACTGTGTCTTCACTGGAGTTTGTGTAACATCCCTTCACAGACATGGGGGCTGGACATTTGCGGACTGTGCCCCGAGGGACATCGTCACCGGTTCGCCCGCTGGCTAGAGAGGCCGCCTAGGAACACCTGAAGCTCCAGTCCTCCTGACTACTTGGGGACAGTTTACTTATCATTTAAGTTACAGGGCACAGCAGGTGGGAGGACTCCCATGGTTTCCATGGCCTCCATTTCCCCTGCATTTAGGTTTAGAGGTTTTGTTGAGGCTTCATCTTTATTTTCTGCCTCTTTAATTATTCCTGCTATTGCTGAGCATTGTTTTCACCATTTTTCCCTTTTACTTTATACGCTAAGACAAGAAGTCTAATCGTGGACTGCTTTGGGCAATGATGAAGTCAAGACACAGCTCTGGGTAAAAGATTTATTCGGGACAAGTGGAGCTGGCCTGTCTGTAATCCCAGCCCTGTGAGAAGCTAAGGCAGGAGGATCACAAATTGGATCCCAGGCTGAGCAACACAGAGAGACTGTGTCTTAAAATCAAAACCAACCAAAGGGCTGGAGACAAAGCCCAGGGTGAGGGCCCCGGGTCCTGTCCCCACCACCACCACCAAAAAGTTCTAGGGTTTTTTTTTTTTTGAGACATGGTCTCGCTCTGTAGCCCAGGCTGGCCTTGAATTCACAGCAATCCTCCTGCCTCAGCCTCCCGAGTGCTGGGATTACAGGCATCCTCCACCACACCCAGCTTTTTGTGGTGCTGGGGAATCAACTCAGGGCGTTCAGATGTGCCATTCCTCCTGCCCCAAGGCAAATCTTAAATATATAGGTTTGGTGGGCTTCTTTTCTCTCCTAATCTTCCTCCTCCCTCTCCTTCTTCCTCTTGTCCTGCGGATCAAGCCTAGGCCCTTCACACCGAGCAACAGCCCCAGAACATTTTTAATGGCTGATTCTGACCAAGTTGCTGTTGTCCCCGCTGGGCTCCCACTTGCAATCCTCCTGTCTCAGCTTCCCACAGCGCTAGGATTGCAGCTCAGTGCCACTGGGCAGGGCTCTGATGGCTTCCTCTATGGCCAGTCCGCTGAACCCTGTTTTGAGTAACACCCCCTTGGTAATGCAAAGTAGTATCTGTTGGTCTGAAAACACATGGCAAGATTAAGATGTCAACAGACACTTTTAATTACTGGGAACCAAGCAAGATTAATGAGGTGATACAAATGCAAAGAAAATGCCCAAGTCAGAAGAGACTCTGCCTCCATAACAAGATGGATCAAAATACTGAGATCAGAGAAGAATTGGAAGTGTTCTACTTGTTCATTTGTTAGGAAAACACGATGCTCTAGATCTGCTTGGGCAGCGTCCTAGAGATGTGTCCTGGCAGATCACTTCCTCCACTCTGACCTATAATGAAACCAGCAGTGTGCACAACCAAAAATATATGAATTAAAATGCACTCAAAATTGTTGGCGCTTGAGATCATATTCAAATACCACTGCAAATGACACATGTGAAAACAGACAAGACTTAGGCGACAAGGAGCCGAAGGGACACACTGGGAACTTCTCTTCTTGGGGCACTGGGGATGGATCCCAGGGCCCGCACGTGGAGCTACATCTTCACCGTTTTTATTTTTTATTTTGAGATCAGGTCTTGCTGAGTCACTGAGGTGCAGAGGCTGGGCACAAACTCTCAGCCTTCCCACCTCAGCCCTCCAGGGTGTTAGGATGACAGGCCCACGCCACTAGCTCCTGCCTTAGTTTGCTTTTAAGTTCTTTACATAGTACACTGCCTAGGAATTTTTGGAAAGGGAGTCCCATTCCAGATGTTGTTAACATGGGAGTGGAGGCCTGGGTGAGGGCAAAAGATTGTGGAGGTGATCAGGCAGAGGTGTGCCAGGGTGCTGGGCAAGACAGGGGAGCCATGCTGGGCCTCAGGGGCCGGTGGATGGCACGCTGGGATGGGCTGTTTTTCTAAAGTCAATGAAGCTCCTTCAACTACACTATGGGAAGCTGAGGCAGGAGGATTCCAAGTTCAAGTTGGCCCTGCCTCAAAAAAAGGTGGGATGGCTGAGGATGTAGCTTAATTTTAAGGACTTGGGTTTCCTCCCCAGTACTGAAAAAATAAAACAAGAAAAATGTTAAAAACAAATTAAAAGCAACAAGATGCCTTTAATACAGGCTTACCACTTACCGAACCACTGAGCTACCTCCCCCAGCTGAATGCTGACTTGATACAACACACACAGCTGGGTTTCTGGGATACTGAGATCCACAGAGCTCCACATCACAAAGCTGCAACATGCAGCCTCCTGGGAGGTTAAGGATTCGGGAAAGAGAAGAAGTGTCGTAATGCAGGGGCAGGACATGCTGCTGTTTGAGAAACTAAATGTCACCCTGGCTCCCCACCAAAACCAAGCTGTTATCTAGCACGGAACAGAAGTCCGAGAAGCTGGCCTGGGCCTTTGCCGGGGACATGACACATCGTCCAGAGCCCACTGTGGCCAGGAGGCCAGCACAAAACACAGCCTGAATTTCCAGTGCGGCTGTATGAAAGGACTTCCCAGGCTGCAAAACACGCCTTATGAATATGGCTTCTCGCCAAGGCCGACGGCACAGGCCTGCCGTCCCAGCTTTCTGGGAAGCTGAGACAGGAGAGTAGTACATTTGAGCTCAGCCTGCGAACTTGCCTAGATGCCACCTCCAAACCAAATATCTAAAACAAATTAAAAATAAAAAATAAAAATAAAACTTCTAAAAATATAACCATGTGATTTACATGTTTTTGAAGTAGAACTTCCTCCTCAAACATTCCTCAGGACACGGGGATACGGGCCCCTTCATCACTGAGTGACTTTGGTTTCTCAGGGGTGTTTTTCTTGTTTCCAGCATACTAGACTTTCCATTTTAAACTTTAAATTCAAGGAATGAAATCACAATACGCCACCAAAGCGCGACTTGCCACACAGCAAATTAGAGAGGGCTAATTCGTGGGTCCGGCTGCGCCCTGTTATCTGTACCTTGTCACTTTAATTTAGCACAGCCTGTACCTAGCAATTCCCTTCGATTTTACTTCTCCACAGAGCAGAATTTTAGTCCCACACTGGGTTTCAAAGAGTCCACAATAAAACCCGCCCGTATTAAGCAAAACAGCCACATAAAACCTTTTCCTTTTTGTTTGGAGAAAAAGACTTTCAAAGTTCAAAAGGAGGCATTTTTTTAAGCTCTTAGTAAGGTTTAAAAGGTCCATCTTAAAACAGAGAGGTTTGAGTTCCTCCTGCCACCCTGCTAATGTGCACGTGTATTTTTTTCCCTGATCAGGACCAGGGTGGTTGATATTTGAAATCTTACACGTGAACATGCTACTAAAATGCCTCAGATACTCTTGAAGTCTCTGACAAACTGTCAAATTAGAAGAGAAACTTTCTATCTTGTGACCTTCTAGATTATAAAGAGGCATGAGCCAAGCCCATTGGTGCAAGCCTGTCGTCCCAGCACTCTGGGAGGCTGAGGCAGGAAGATCCTAAGTTTGAGCCCAGCTTGGGCAACTTAGTGACTTACCAAGACCTTGTTTCAAAACAAAACTACATACACACACACACACACACACACACACGTTTGGGATGTAGCCTCGTGTCAAGGCCCTGGGCTTGATGCCTGGTCCCACCAAATAAATACATAAATAAAAGGCTTGGGCGCAGGTGAGGGGCCTGATTGGTTCCAGATCCTGATCTCCAGCTCTTACAATCCTGATCCAGCAACTATTTGATGAGAGGAAAACAGGCCGGCAAGACTGTAATAAAAGCACACACTTCCCCTCCCCTCCTGGGTGTGCCAAACCCCAACCATCAGTGAGGTGATTTATTACCGTCTGGCACGTGCCCCCTCCTCAGGGAGAGCTGCTCCAAGAGCCAAAAATCGATCATTACAACAGCCTTGCGGTTGTCATGCAACTTCCAAAACACCCCAGCGCCTCCCCCACCGCACCTGCTACTCTCACCCATCGCCCCACACGCCTCTCATCTCCCAGGAAGCGGAGCCATGGAGGTATCTATCACCTGAGCTCGCGTCCTGCTCACAAGTACCAGTGCCAGGGAAGGGCTGCGTGCTATCGAAGCAGCGAAGGGGTAGGAGCGCAGCCCAGACCAGGGGTGGCAGACTTGTCAAAAACCCAGGTGACGGGAATTCCGCGCCACCGGGCTGCACGTCGCAGCTGTCGCTGGCAGCCCAGAGAGTCAGGCACTTGACTGGCCGGGCAGGAAGCCATTGCCAGGAGTGTGTCCTTACACAGCTGCCGGCCCCTCGCCACTTGTGTGTGGGTGATCAGTGTCACGTAGTGGGGGAACCAGCTGGCAGAGCGAAGGACAGCAGAGTTGTCCCTCCGGTAGGGACTGGAATGGGCAGAGGCACAGCTGAGAAGGGTGCCCCAAATGACTCTGGTCAATGTGCATTTACTTTCTGTGGTACTGGAGATCAAACCTGCGGCCTTTGCATGGAGCTACCTCCCCAGTCCATTTTTATTTTTGAACTTCAAGACAGGGTCTTCCTAACGTTGCCGGAGCTGGGCTCAAACTTGTAATCCTCCTGCCTCAGTTGCCCACAGTCCTGGGACTATAGACCTGGACCACACCAGGTCTGGCTACTTTTCTGTTTTCAGTGCTGGGTTTTAGATCTCCAGGCCTTACACATAACATGTCCTAGGCAAGTCCCCTTCCACCGAGCTAGACCACCAACCCTGTATTTATTTTTTCTGACTCCCCCAGAGGCCCGGAGACAAAAGAAAGTCAAATTCACAGGCCCCTGAGCAGACTTCAGCCCCATATGCTTTACGGACTGCATTTCAATAGCTTTACCAGTGTCATTACATGCTATGATAAAAAATACAGTGAATGCTGCTGCCCTGTGCCATGCAACTGATGCACAGGCTCAAAAACCAGGACGAGTGTGTTCTGATCTTTTTTTTTTTTTTTCAACGGATCTGGCTCTTCCCCAAAGTCACAATGACCACGAAGGGTAAACGTTTTGAATTAACTCGGGACATGGAGGCAGCCACGACAGGACAACTAAAGACACTCATGAAGGAAGATTCCAGAACTTCTCCAGAATGTGTCAAGAACGAGGGGACCAGCATGTTCGAAGTGAGGGAGCATTCTGAGGGGAATGCAGAGCAATGTGTCTTTTACTATAATAATTTTTCTAAGAAAATTTAAACACTCACCATACTTTTCTCCAGTCACATCTCACACTTAGGATCTTTTCCACTCGGCCACATGGTCAGGGACTCATCACATCCCTGAATCAAAGATCAACAGATGTCAAAACTCAGTGCTGGAGTCCATCTGGGGATTACTGTTTTTCTTTCTTTGCAAATGGAACCCGAGCCTCTCTTCCGGAGCCTTCAAGTGCTCCCTACCCCACTCTCCAAGTTACTGCTTCTGTCCACAGGTGCTGAGACCAGGAGCTCCTCAGGAGAGAAGACAACTGCCTTGGGGACAGGTATCCAGGCCAAGAACCCAGGCTGTCCTCGGGGCCCTGGAGCCAGTCCCCTGACTGAATTCATACCCAATGGAGGCATATGAACTTTCTAGATCAGCATTTGGTATTTATAGTCTCTTGCACGAAAGGCCAGATAATGATCTGTTAAACCCGGGGTACCGGATCCTCTGGCTGTGAACTCGAACCCCCTAACCCAAGGGAGGGCTCAGCTGTGAGTGAAGCTCCGCCTCCTGCCAGTGCCCTCCTATTAGGTTCTAATGTCGCTAATGATTGACAGGGGGCGGAGCTTCCCGTCCTTTTCCTCTTCTGCTGCTTCTGTTTCTAAGTTGCCCTCCAACAGCCTGCTGCTGAGCAAGGACCCATCCGCCTTGGGAGAAGAGTCCTCAACTCAACTGGCCCCTGGTGACAAAAAGATTGGGGACTGCTGTGCTAAAAGACAAAACAAAATACAAAGGTATACCAATTGAAAACCTTAGGTCAGGTCAGTATAAGCCAGTCCTACAAGCACTTCCTTTCTGGAAATCTCTAGAAGAAAACAGAGCTTATGTGCCACAACACTGTAGTCTCTGTCACTCATAGGAGAACACAGACCCTCTGGGTCTCTAACCGCTGGTCCTCACAGACCCTTCGGCTGAAGGCCAATTTGCAGGCCGGGTTTTTCTTCAAAAGCAGCTGCAGCATGCCTGACCACATGAACACCTACCAGGCAACAAATGGCTTTACTCAAAGGAGCCATTTGGGACCACAGGTTGCAAGACTAGGTACCCAGGGCAGTGGGGCCCCAGGCAAGGCACAGAACTGCCACCGAAGGAGTAGGGTAAGGTGTAGGAAGGACTCTACCCCAGACTGCTCTCCTTTATAGAAAGAAAACTAGCCAGGCCAGGTGGCTCAGGCCTGTAATCTCAGCTCTCTGGGAGGCTGAGGCAGGTAGATCACAAGTTCCAGTCCAGCTTGGGCAACTTAGCAAGTCAGCAAGATACCATCTCAAAATGAAAAAATAAAAATACACCGGGTATGTAGCTCAGTGTAAAGGGCCTGGGCTTTTGCACACAAAGGCCAACAACAAAAGAGACAGCGAGAAAGAGAGAGACAGAGACTTGTAATCTGACACACACACACACACACACACACACACACACACACACAAAGCCTCCATTGACTTTGCGTCGAGCATCTGAAGGACCTTGGTTCCCAGGAGGGAGGTGCGTTGTTCTCAAAAGAGAAATGTACCTTTTTTGGCTAAATCTCTACAAGAAAGACTGCGAAGCCCAGGGAAATTAAAGCACTCTAGAGGAAATAGGATATTCCAAAATTGTAAGCTGTAAGGAGGAGGAGGAGGAAGAGGTGGTGGTCTTTCCTCCTCTCCTCTCACATGGCTCTAGACTTTCAAAAAATAGAAAGCGGAAGTTGGAACCCCAGAGCCAAATGTCGTGTCAGTAGCCAAAGCTCCCATGTGGTCACCACGTGGTCCCAGTGACAAGGCAGTGCCGGGGGAACCGCGTTACGCCCTGTCGTTTGCCTCTGAGCGTTGACATATAAAATATGAACCAGAAAGGGCCGACGAACGCGGTGTTGCAGAGCGCAGCCCAGACTTCCCAGCACTGGGCAGGTAAGCAGACGAGTGTCCGGCCAGGGCAGAAGGGCGGCTGTGGAGGAAGCCGCTCTAGACACAGCGGCCGGGCGGCAGAGCGGGAAGGGAGGAGCCTGGGGCGAGAACATCCCCTTCCAGGTACCCTGGTACCCTCGTCATGGAAAGCGGCGTGGGGATGCCTCAAAAAACTGGAGTTAGATACCCCACTTGACCCAGATGCACCTCGTCTGACTGTCTTCCCAAAAGAGTTCACGACACCATACAACAGTGATGCGTGCACACCCTGTTTACAGCAGCACAACCCACAGTAGCTAACCGCAGAAGCAGCCGTATGTCCATCAACAAAAGAACGAAGACAGATGGAGTAGATTTTACACAATGGAGTACTACTCTGCCATAAAGGTCAAATCTGGGTCTGGAGGAATAGCTCACCAGTTAAAGTGCTTGCCTAAGAAAAGCGAAGTACCTGAGTTCGATTCCCCAGCACCACGCAAACTGGATGCAGTGGCGCATGTCTATAATCCCAGCACTCAGGAGGCTGAGGCAGGAGGATTGCCTTGTGTTTAAGGTCAGCCTGGGCTACATGGGAAGTTCAGAACTGCCCTGGACTACAGAGTGAGACCCTGTCTCAAAAAAAAAAAAAAAAACGTTAAATTTGAGTCATTTGTAGGAAAAATAGATGTAACTTGAAACCATTATACTCTGCAAAATGAGTCAGACATTAAGGTTAAACAGAGCATGGCTTCTCTAATATGAGTAAAACAGACCACAGAGCCTGAGGGAGCAGAGGGAAGTGAAGATGGGACACACACAGGTGCTCGCTTCTCGCGCTGCATGTGAGTACTATGTATTCCAAATGCCTACTAATAACAAGAATAACTAAGGGGAAAGTCTCCATCCAGGCCACGCCCCCGTGACCCACCTCTCCAGCCAGGCCCCACCTCTAACAGCACCCAAACTCCTCCACGGACCAGCCTACAGGTGAGCACGGTGCCCATGGGACCGATCGCCCTCCAAGCCCATGACACCGGGGTGGGGGTAATTCTTGATGTAAACTGTAACAACAGGGTATTTACCTGATTTTTTAAAAAATGTTTTAAAATATTCAGCTGTTACTCAGCTATCATCTTTTCCTTTTCTTTTTTTGTCCTCCTTTCTACTTGTGAATAATATGTAAATGGCACAGGGCCAGCAATGCTTGTGAGATATGTGGATTGTATGAAATCTGCCGGAAGAGTTTGCTGAGCGAACCTTCCGCAGTGAGAAGGCATTGAGGCTGCCTCACTGTAGCGCTGGTCACAGGGCCACGAAGATGCCCCTGACAAGACAGAAGTCGGAGGGGTAAGATTCTATGGAGTGAATTCATCCCAAGAGTAGGGCGTGGGCGTTGCTTAATACCTTCCGTCCAAAATAGCAATGAAGATGAATAACTAGCAATTGTCTCTGCACAAAGGTCAGGCTTTCCTGTGCCTCCTGGCCTTTGCACATACTGTTCTCCCAGCCTTACCTCACACCGACTCCACCTCTTCCGGCCCCACCCACCTACATAATGCGAAATACAGCAGGGAAGTCTGGCCTTTGGAAACATTTCCAGATCCCCGAGTTGGGCATTCCATTCCTCTCTCTCCCCAGACTGCCTGGTACCTATGTCCTTCCATAGTGACTACAGCATCTGTCTGCAGAGAGTTCCGAGGACAGGGCCTCTCTGTGACAGTCCGCTGGCTCGACGAGGTCGCCAACAGATGTCTGCTCAAGGCATGAGTCACAGAAGCAACCAGCACACAAATGAACTCTATCTCTACCCATCCTGCCTGTGGGGACTTTCAGAAGCCTGAAACTGAAGTCTTTTTCAGCAAGAAAAATTTTTCAGATGGACATTTTGTTTTTTTCAGGACTAAGGACTGAACCCAGGACTTCCTATTGTGCTACATCCCTTGCTCAGTTTTCACTTTTGATTTTGAGACAGGGTCTGATTAAGTTGCTGAGTTGCCCAGGCTGGGCTCAAATTCCCGAGCCTCCTGCCTCAGCCTCCCAGAGCACTGGGATACCAGGCCTGCACCACCTGGCCTGGCTCAGTTTGACAAAATATTAACATGTGTCATACGCACCACTGAACATAAAAGAAAGGGAGCCCACAGAGGCTGGCTCTGGGGAAGGGTGGCTTTTCTCATCTGCCGTTAGGCCAGCCAGCCGCAGAGGAACACAAAGAAGCACAGGACACCCGGAGGCCACACACACTAGCACACACCTGGGATGAAGGAAATGCACAGAATTTCAATTGCTCGCCTTGCGGGTGGTATACGCCTTCCTTTTACCTCTCTGACAACCACACAGCAATTCAGCATGGCCGTGGGCACCCAGCACTGTGATTCAATGGGGCAGGCTAGCACGGATGAAGGTCGTTGGGCTCTTGAACTGGAATTAGGAAGTTATTGGTGTCACAGCAGTTAAAACACAGCTGGATGAATCACAGCTCTGCCAGTCCACCTCCAGGGTTTCAGATGCTTTCCAAGGGCTACCCAATGTCTTATGACAGAGCACATATGCTGCTCCACCCAAGAGGGCCCACCCAGCTGGTTCCAACAGCTGGCCTCTGAGAGCTGGCCTCCAGAGGGCTGACCTCGGGAGCACGGGTCACAACCTGACGGGGGGAGCCGTCCTAATAAGGAAACTGTCAACATGCCCTACCCTTGTTGCGAACTCCAGGTCTACTGCAGCTACAGGACCCCTGAAATGAACCTCAGGCTGCAGACCTGAGCCCCCCGGTGGTTTTGCGGGTGTTTGTAGGCAGCTCCGAGGCCCTGGTCATAGTCCATTCACTGTGTTTGGGGTCCTTTCCATCATTCTTGGAAACACTTGGTGTCCCAGCTGTCTGACATAAAAGCTGGGTGTGGTGGCGAGGACCTGTCCACCCAGCACTGTAGAAGGCCGAGGAAGGGGACAGCTCAGCCTGGGCAGTATAGTAACTTGGCAAGTTCTGACTCAAATAAAAAAAAAAAAAAACCAGCAAGAGGCTGGCTTATTCAGCACACATGCACACACATGCACACACACAGACAAAATAATTAAGTTTACAGCCACCATCTTCACACTGCGGTTGGTGGAAAACAATAGTGCGAAGGGGGAAATCTGAGCTGGCAAAGACTTTCATCTGTTTTTTTCTACTTGTAAATTTCCATTCCACCCTCCACCCTCTCCCCTCTGCCCCCCTGCAGGGGTGGAAGGTTTGCATTTGAGGAAATGCTGAATTCAAGACAACGCAGCCACTGGGGGCATGTCATCATGAGACCAAAAACAATGTTATTAGAAGGAAAAGTAAACGTCACAAGGAAGTGGGAAAATAGTCTCTCTCTCTTTCTCTCTCTCTCTCCTCATTCTCGCTCTCTTGTTCACTCACTCTCCCCTATCTTTAAAATCTATTGTTCCTTTTAAAGATCTCCAGGGTCCTTCTGAGTTGAAAACTTGAAGACTCCTTAATAACCAGGAAAATATAAATATGAAAACGCCAAGTCCGTCTCCATATGGGTAAAAACTGAGAGACTCTGCAGTGCCTTAGCTAAGGCGTTTGAAATTTAACCTCTCTCTTTTTCTTTCTCACATTTTCTAGCCTTATGAATTTCATTGTTATAGTTCTTATGTGGACTGGTGGGTAAGGCCATGTTAAAGCATCTCAACAAAGATATAGTAAGATACAAAAAAAAAAAAAGAAACCCTTCAGCAAATTGTTCCAATAAAGGGCTCTGCTGTACCCAGAGAAGAGGAGGCATCAAGATATGGCCACTGCAGTCCATTCAGGGTTGAGTAGCTGAGCTAAAAGAGCGGTGATTTGAGTCAGACACAGAAGATTCAATATGTTGAATATCGCATGATTTCTCCGATTTGGGAAACCCAGAATACAGGCAACTATGTAGAACCTAATGGGTGCGATGATGAGTTAGGGGAGGATGGGAGGGTGTACGAGGGCCAGAAATGGTAATGGGAAGGGATCATAATGTAGATGTGATATATATGTGCACAAAATACTCAAGTTTATTGTAAGCATTATGTACCACATATATATTAATAAAATGGGGGAAATAAAAAAATAAATAAATAAAATAAAGTTCAGCAAGTTCTATAAGGCTTTACTTCAGTGCCCACAATAATCACACACCTGATCAAGGTGACACGTAAAAAAGATTCACTGAAGAATGATTTTTATAGTGAAATTAAAAACAATTTTATGACTATCAACAGAAAAATATAACATGACAGAGGGCTTTGTTGTTGTTTGTGTGTGCATGTGTGTATGTGCGTATTTGTTTATTTTTTTCTGGACTAGGGATCAAGCCCAAGACCTTCACACTGAGCTCCATCCCCAGACCAGGTTTGATTTGTGACCTTGGGACAAGGTCTTGCCAACTTGCTCAGCTGCCCAAGGTTGGGCTCAAATTTGCCTCTCAGAGTTCTAAGGCTATAGGCCTGTGCCACCAGGCCTAGCTTGTGATCCAGAGTTAAAGCAGATAAATTGGATTCTAAAGCAGAAAGGTTCATTTCACTCAGTTTTGAAGATTCTAGCCCACAGTCAATTGGACCCAGTGCTTCTGGGCCTGTGGTGAGGAAGTACATCACGGTGGCCACAAAGCGAAGGACAGGAGAGCCCTTCTATCCCCCTTGACAACGGCACGGCCCCGTGACTCTACTGTCCCCCCGACACACATACCAGGCCCACCACGTCCCCTGAGGGCAGCAATTGGACACTAAGTCTTCAACATATGGGCCACCAGAGGTCAAAGACTTAAACAATGGCGCTCAATATTCAGCAGTTACAGGCGTAAAGCATGTTATAAATGTGGCTGAATCTCAACACTCTAACATTGAGTGGGCAAAGCACAACATCCAACAGTATTTCTGCAGACCCCTCTGCCATTTTTCCTTCCTAAGAGCAGCTTCCATTTTCGGTAATCCAGGAGAACACAAACACACAGAAATACAAACTGATTTTTCTTCTGAGAAAATCATTCATACAGTATGTTTTGGTAAATTGAATCCATTTTAACTAAACTAAAAGAGATGGTTCCTTAAAAGACTTTGGCAATGAAACTTACATCAAGTGTTCAATCACGTAATAATCTCAGCCTAGTTTACCTGTCATTTAGAGCTAAATGGTTATATATCTGACTCTGGAGATGATATCTTACCAATTAAAATTTCCTTATGACCAACTTCCAAGAAGTTTCCTGTTTGGTTATTATATGCTCTTGTTCTTACCAACCTGATACAACCTACAAACATCAGAAATCCAAAGGAAGAACAGGGCTGGCTCAGGGCAAGCATGAGGCCCTGCGTTTGATTCCCCAGCACCATATAAAGCTGGTATGGTGGTACATGACTGCAATCCCAGCAATCAGGAGGCTAAGGCAAGCAGATTGTCCTAAGTCCAAGGCCAGCCTGGGCTACATAGGGAGTTCAGGATCAGCGGGGGCTACAGAGCAAGACCCTGTCTCAAAAAAAAAAAAAAAAAAAAAAAGGAAAGACAACTAATCCGTAGGCCCTCATAGACCCCAGAACACAATCAGGTAGAGACAAAACTGAATCAATAACTTTAGAGATAGTTTTTTAAAACGTGTGTTAGGCCAGGCATGGTAGCTCGGGCCTGTAATCCCAGCCATCTGGGAAGCTGAGGCAGGAAGATCACAAGTTTGAGCCCAATCTGTACAATCTAGCAATTCAGTGAGACCCTGTTTCAAAATCAAAACTAAAAAGAAAAAAAAAAAATGGGCTGTGGTTGTAGCACAGGAGGAAAGCCTAGATTCAGTCCCCCCAAAATAAAAACAAAAATGAATAACGTATTTGTCAGATGAGTAGTCACCGGGGTCTAGAGAGGTTGGGAATCAAAGGGACATTGAACCACAAAGGGGTAGGGAATGGGACATGCTTGTTTCGGACAGTCCTGTGGTCATGGGACAATTCTGTACCTTGATTATGATCGCGGTTACAAGAATCTATATATGCAAAAGGACTGCACAGAAGTATAAACAAACATAGAAAAAGTAATGTAAAAACTGGTAAAATCCCAGTGAGTTCTGTAATCTGGGTTACTATATTGTGAAACTGAGTTTCCTGGGCTTCAACATATTCTAATTATGTAAACTGTCACAACAGAACAACAAAGTGATGCTGAAATAAAAGACCTTTCCATAATTTTTTCTTAATTTCTTGTAAGTCTACAATTAGTTCAATTAAAACAAATTTAAGCCAGGCCCTGTAGTACAGGCCTAGAATCCCAGCACTCTGAGAGGCCGAGGCAGGGGGATTCCAAGCTGGAGCCCAGCCTGGGCAGTTTAGCCACTGAGCAAGACTCTGCATCAAAATCAAAAATCAAAAATGGGCTGGGGATGTAGCTCAGTGTGAAGGCCTTGGGCTCCATCCCCAGTACTACAAATATCAATCAATCAGTAAACAAGACTTATCTCATTGAAAATAAAAGTTCAACATTGTATGTTGATAGAGAACTGCAAAGCACAGCAACAGTAACTTGTAGTTGATAGTTACTAGAATAGCTAAAATCAAAACGAGGGGCATCACAAAGGCTGGGGGCGGGAAAGAGTAACAGCAGAACTCTCCTTCATTGCCACAGTAATGAAATAAGGTACAGCCACTTTGGAAAACAATTTCAGGCAGTTTTACAAAAGTGAAGATACTCTTAGCATACGCTCTGACAATCACACACCTTGGTGTCTCCCCAGGTGGGTCCAAAATTTGCTTTCACACAAAAACCGATATCCTGCTGGGCCTGGTGTTACAGACATAAGATCCCAGTACTGTGGAGACTGAGGCAGTAGGTCACGAGTTGGAGCCCTGCCTGGGTCACTTAGCAACTCAGGGAGACCCTGTCTTGAAATAAAAGTTTTAAAATGTGCTGCGAGTATGCTTGAGTACAAAGGTTCAGGGTTCAATCCCCAGTCGAAACAAAACTAAACTGCATGCAAATGTTTACATAAGCCTTGCTTATGATTGTCAAAAATCACAAGCAAACAAGATGTCCTTCCACAGACAAAAGGACAGATAAATGGGGGTACAACCACGCAAGGCAACAACAGCCCTGGGCAGCAGAGAGCCGGGCGCTGTCAAGCCGGGAAAGAGGAAGGAATCTCCAGGGCCTGGTGTCTAAGGAAAAGCAACCTGCCGCATCCTGGGAAAGGCAGGATTACAAAGGCCAGGAACACATCAGAGGTGACCAGGGCCGGCTGGAGGAGAGACGTGGAAAGGTGAAATACAGAGGATATTAGGGGGCTAAAGTTTGCAATATGACTGTACCACTGTACATTGTACATTGGCGCATGAGGTGAGTATTTGTTTGTATAGACACGGGGCCATATGGGGCTGGCACTGCTGCAAACCACCTGCTCCAGTAGGTGACAACAGTATCCACTGTGGTTCTCCATGGTTAGATGTACCACAGAACGGCCAGATGTCACTAAGGTGGAACACTGCTGGGGGTCGAGGGGGATTTCCCTATACTTTTTTCCCAACCTGTCTGTAAATCTAAACCTGCTTTTTATAAAATCAAATTCCATTCATGTTAAATGATGTATTAACTTAAAACATTAATTTCCAGTCATGTATTACAGAGCAGGCTTGCAATCTCAGCACTCTGGAAGGCTGGGGCTGAAAGATTCTAAATTTGACCCCAGAATGGGCACTCTAACCACTTAAGACTCCCTGTACCAAAACCAAAAATAAAAATGGACTGGGTGTGTCGCTCAGTGCAGAGTCTCGGTTCGATGCCTAGTACCACAAAGAAAAATTTAAAATGAAATAAAATGAAAATAAATCGCCACAAATAGAGGGTTAAATCTAATACTACCCCGGCTATACATGAGACACACAGAGAAGCTGCACCCCACTTGATAATCTTTGGAAACACAAAACAGAATGGGGGTTGCCAGGAACTAGGGGCGGGGGCAAAAGGAAGCTGTGCCCTGGGTACAGAGGTGAAGCTCTGCTGCATAACAACAACCACAAAATTCACATCAGTGCCTCATATACTTAAAATGGTACAGGCTGTAAACTTCGTTACAAAAACTAAAGTAACAGCAGGGCAGCATGATTTCCACAGCAGCCTCTAGAAGTTTAAACACTATTTACAAAGCTGGCCCACTGACACCGCAAACCTGGGACACCCAGGACTGGAAAGAGAATGCCGAGCTCCCCACAAACACAGCAGGACGCAGCACCCCAGGGAACTTTCCCCAGCAGGAAGGAGAGATAAAGGTAACAGATTCCTTGAAGCCTGCTGGATGTGGGAAGCTCACTTCTGTAGGGACCCAGCTGCTGCTTTTGTTAGTTAGCACACAGGGAGCTACCTTCCCAGACCATTTGCTATTTTTGTTGGGACACAGGGTCTAATTTAAGTTGCCAAGTTGCCCAAGCTGGGCTGCAGGTGAAATCCTCCTACCTCTCGGCCTTCCGGAGCACTGGGTGGGATTCCAAACCCAGTGGGTGGTGGCTTTCCTTTGAGCTAATGCTGATTTCCAGTCAGTGGCTCTCTTCTCTTCCCTGGATGCAGTGACACAGAGCTGCCACTATCTGGAAGGCTGGTTTTGTCCTGGTTCTACATATTATTTCATAAACCCTCACTAGCACTTTGACATGGCAAATGTCCTGGTGATTTTTTGGTGTGTAAAAACAACCCTAAAGCTTAGAGATTTCCCATAATGACAATAGCTGTATTGAAGTCATGAAATTCTAAGTTGGCAGGACTGGGCACGCATGGCATGCAGATTTAACCAAGGCAACTACACCACTTGAAAGTCCACTCTCAAGACGGTCACCAGCGCTAGGCAGGGTGGAGCATGGGATTCCAACACTATGGGAGCCTGAGGCAGGAGGAGCAGGAGGATCACAGGTTCAAGCCCAGAGGAGTAACCTGGTGATTCAGTAAGACTGTTTCAAAATAAAAAAATTAAAAGAGCTGGCGATGTGTCTTGGCATGAACGCTCTCGGTCCCACCTGCAGTACTGAGAGAAAAGAAAGGTGGTCACTGCCGTGGCTGGCAAACCGGGGCTGGCCAGACTCCACGGAGCCCAGGTTTCTCTCCGTGGGTCCCTCTGTGCCCCTCTGCAGCACCAGGTGCCCTCTAGGCCTGCACAGCCAGACAGCGCGGCGACACACTTTCCTCATCTAGTCCCATAAACCACACCATGTCACTCTGGCTCCACTGCGTTGGTGAAGGGTGTCCCAACATCCCATCCAGGGTTCGTGAGAAGGGACAGAACCCTTCTGGCTGGAAAACACAGTCCATCACAGGAAGCAGGATCCATTTTGCCCCACTGAATCAGTCGGGAAATGGAGGCTTGGCGAGGTGACTAACACCTCTCCACTCTCTGCTGCCCACAAAGTCACACGATTATGAAGTAATGGAGTCAAGCTCCAAACCCGGGTAGGTCTACTCACAGCCCGGAGCCTCTGACTGCTGGGACTCCCACTCCAGCCCCATCTCCAGTACCCACCGTCATCACACTTATGCAGGTGGGATCTACCTTCGCTGCATAGGAAGGGCTTATTTCACACAAGTGACTTGAAAATAAACCGGAACTGGGTCACAGGCTCCACAGCAGCTTACCCCCTAATGCACAGGGAGCTCTAAATTTTGGCTAAATTAGGTATGTCTTTTCTCCTCTACTAAAGTAGGACTCTCTCTTTAGCTGTTCCTCCCTTACCTGAGACCCCTGGTGCACAGGCCACCTTTCCTGTTGGTGACACTGAACAGGTGGCAGCGACTACAGCTTACAAGAGGAAGAGTTTAATGTGGCTCAAGGTTTCAGGGGTTCAGTCCATGGTCAGCTGGCTCCATGGCAGGATGACCATGGTGGAAATGTGTGGGTGAGCAAGATGCTTGGTTCATGGTGACTGGAAAGCAGAGGTGGGGGTGGGGTGAGCCCAAGGAGAAGGGAACAGGGACCAAATGCAATTCCTGAGGTCACATGTCTGTGACTCACTGTCTCTAAATAGACCTCTCCTCCTAAGAAGCTATAAAGTTATGAGCCCATCAATGGGCCAGTTCACTAAAGAGGTTGGCGCCCTAACAGCCCAGCCACCTCTCCAGAGGCTCTTCATCCAGTCTGGCTGACATCAGGAGTCACTAGCACTCACTGCTTGCTACGACTCTACCAAAATTTGTCTTCCTTCCTGGGAGGCGTGTTGTATTGGGGATTGGACTCAGGGCCTTCACACTGAATTACATACATCCTCAGTCCTTTTTCAACTTTTATTTTATTTTCTTATTTTGAGATGAGGGAGGAACAGCTTAAGAGACAGAGAAGAAGATGAGAATGGAAAAAGACATCTTGTGCTGAGGGAAGGAAAGGAGGCCATGCACACACCTACAAACCTGTTCACCTTGCGGTCCAGCACTGAATCCGCAGGAGCGAGAGGAGGAGGAAGAGAGTTAATATTTACAAGCGTCTCTCCAGGCTGACACCCTACAAAGTAAGAGCTCAAGCTCCCCCTCCCACTAAGGCATTCTCATAATAAAACCTGGAACAGTTTGGAACCAGAAGTAGGAACAAGGAAGAGCACCGCACTTCGCTGGCTTTTAAAAAGCCATTTTAAGAAGTAATTATGGAGAGGCAGCCGCTAATTCTACTCTGCCAACAATCTCAACGGGACAGCCCACAGGTATACCAGATTGCTAAGGGGCGGATTCAAAGAACAGTGCTCCCCTTTCCTATGTACATCTTTGTAAATAAGTAGTTTCTTTTTCTCTCATTCACCACCCAGCTGCTGGCTTCTTCTAGATTCTCTGCATCTACCCTAACACTTTATCTTAAAAACAAACCACTGCAGGAAGCTGTCCGCTCGAGTTTTTCCCCAGAAGTACGTGGGCACAACAGATCGTGGCGTGATGAGAGTAGAAAGCAGTAATGGAGGGAAGAAAACACTTGTGCTTTTCAGCTTCAAATTTTGTTTGAGTTTCTTTCTGTATGTCTGTAGTCCAGCCTGGTCCTGAAGTCACTATGTAGCCCAGGCTGTCCAAAAACGCACAGAAATCCTCCTGCCTCAGCCTCTGGAGTGCTGGGATTACAGGTGTGCACCATCACCTCTGGTTTATGTGGTGCTAGGGACACGAATTCAGGGCCTTGTACATGCTGGGCAAGTGTTCTGCCACCAAGATATATGCCCCCAGTCCACCCCCGATACATTTTTTAACAAGGTTAATTCCGTGGGCTCTTGCTCTTCCAGTCTCTCTCTCTCTCTCTCTCTCTCTCTCTCTCTCTCTCTCTCTCTCTCTCTCTCTCTCCTTCTCTCGCTCTCTTTTTCTCTCACCACATTGGCAATGGGACCCAGGGCCTTCACACTGAGCTACATCCCTAGCCAATTTTTATTTTTGCTTTTGAGACACTGCCTCCCTAAATCACTAAGTTGCCCAGAATGGGCTTGAACTTGAAATCTTTCTGCAGCAGCCTCTCAGAGTACCAGGATTACAGGCCTGCACCACCGTGCTCAGCTGAATCTTTATTTTAGAGCACAACCCTTCTATTATTACAAAAATAAAAAAGCCACAAGAACAAAACCCCCACCTCATTGTAGAGCACTCTTGACGTTATCAAGAGTCCACTAGGGGTGATGGACCAGGCCACCCAGGTTCACAGAAACGCAGGCTATGGTGTCTGCAGGACAACACGATTGCCTAAGAACTTGTTCCTCAGAGCGCATCCTGTTGCTAAGGACACAGCACCAAGGAGGACATTCACTCCGCTTGGAGTCCCCGTCAGCATCCGTCTCTGCCCATAAAACAAAGGTTTTGGAAGAGCTGATGGTAGCCATTATTCGGAACCATAACTCAATGAGGTGTTTCAAATACAAAAAATACTTCCTAGCTGGGCGTGGTGACATACACCTCTAATCCTATCCCTGTGGAGGCTGAAGCAGGAGGATCTCAAGGCGGGTCCCAGCCTGAGCAACTTAGAAACTTGGCCAGCCCCAGTCTCAACATTAAAAAAAATAATAATAATAACCACCACAACAGAAAGGGCTGGGTAGCTCAGTGTGAAGGCTCTGGGTTCAGTTACCAGTACCATAAACAAAGTTCCAAGTAATTCATGTAAACCAGTGTGAAATCCTTGAACATGGGTGAGTTCTCCAAAAGAACAAATGATTCCCGAAAGAAGGAAGAGACGAATCTGGAGAATGGCTTCCAACCGGCTCCGTTCTGCCTGAGCCACTCTCTACTGGAAGCTTCTGCTGTGGAGCATCTGTAGACCAGCCAGCTTCTACCTCGCAAAGCTGGTGCATGGATGAAGACATTACTGACATTAGTCACACCCTGGTTTACCAGTGGAAAACACCTGCAGTATGGCGATAAATCATGCATCCATCTGCACAGAAATGGCACCTGAAAGCATCTCAAGGCCACTGCGATGTTTACCTCTGTGTTTTTGGTATTGGTTTAAAAATACATGGCCACGTTCTTAGACAGTCAGTAAGTCCTAATCCTCTGTCCACAAGGACCAAATTTAGTGACTGCTACAGCCTGGATCTTGAGTGTCTCCAGGTCTCATGGGTTGATGGTGTGGCCCCAGCATGTTGCATTGTGTGCAGTTGGTGGAACCTGCAGGATGTGGCGCATAGGGGAGAAATGGCAGGCCACTGGGTGTGTGCCTTTCAAAGGGCAGTTAGGACCCTGGCCCTTCCTCCTCCTCCCTCCTGTTGCATGTTGACCACCATGAGCTGAGCACCTTTAGTCAATCACTGACTCCCTGCTGCAATATTCTGCCTTACCTCCGCCCAAGGCAATGGGGCCAAGTGACCGCAGACTAAAACCTTTGAAATCCTGAGCTATAATAAACCTTCCCTCTATTTAAGTTGATAGTCTCGGGTTATTCTGTCACAGAGATGGAAAGCTGACTGACACAGTGACTCCTTCCTACCACACAGATTGTGTGGGAAGTGGTGCCTTGTGATTTTCAAGACGAGGTCAGGTGACAAAGACAGAGGGGCCCCTTGAGGGTCTCTTACTTGAGCTTTTACTTGGGAGGAGGCCGGTCGCCACGTCAAGAGGACACCACACAGCCCCAAGCCTCCATCACTACCAACTCACTGGCACACAAGGACGCCATCTTGGAGTGAGTCCTCCGAGCCAGACCAACTCTCCAACGCCTGCAGCCCTGGTGACATCTGACGGTCACCACAGGAGGCACCCAGAGCCAAATGCATCTGCTCAGCCACCCCGACCCATGCTCCTGACTCACTAGAGCTGTGAAAGAAAACTACTGTGCATTGTTGGGCCAGGCCACAAAGCCTTGTGGGTTTCTACTTAGAAAACTATAAATTACTATGCAAGAAATACCTTGTGTGATTTTTTTCCTCTTTTAATTGCTTTATAATATTTAGGCTGTAAACAAACAAGATTACCCTCTCGCAAACACTTTCCTCTACTCCCATCCCCCGACACACAGACCCCCCTCTTCTTGCCAGTAATCTTTTCTTCCCCTCAGAGTCTCTGTAGATGAGTTTCTGAGCCTTGCTTTGCCCTTCGAACTTTGTATTAGTTTTTGTGTACCTGTCTCATCTGCTGGACCGTCCCGGAAGAAAAAGAGGGCTGCGTGTCTAAGACGAAGTCTCCTTCAACTTTGAATTCACACAAAATCCTGGGCTTCTAGCTGGCATTCGGATGACAGACTGAACAAAGAGTGGAAATGCCAGCTGGTGCTACATGGCGCACGGGCAGCTCCCAAATGAGCCAAGTTGTTCAAGCCACTTTCACTTCTCACAGGATCTCGGTGGCCAACATGGGCTGACTACAGCACCCAGCTCGCCACGCCTTGGGTCTCACACTCCAGCCTGTCATGCAGAAAAACAACCTGCCACACTTTTTCTGAGCTCCCAGTGAACCCATGCAAACAGCAAGGTCAAAGCTCAAAGAGGAACAGTTCACGTTGGTCCACCCGGCTACTTTAATATCAACATAACTGTAAGAGTAAACACAGCAAGTGTAAGCCAGACAGCCATGAGTCACAGTGGTGGCTTTTGCTTGCTAAGGAACTAAGAAAACTCTCTTTGATGTTAGCAGCCACCCCTGATAACCTTATCAGGGCCATGGAGTTGCTCGTGGAAACCGGAAATATGCAAACTAGTACTTCTTAGTGTTCTACTCCAATGTTTTTTCCCACATTTAGGAATAACTGGAGTCTTCACCAAAGGCATCTGACGTAGGGGAAACTCTCTAAACCCAGGGTCCCCTGTGCTTGGCTGCGGACCAGTTTCAGTCCATGGCCTCAGAAGGACCAGCCACCAGAACAGAGGAGCAGCAGGCAGGCCAGCAAGAGCAAAGCCCCGCCTCCTGGCAGCACGCTCCTGTCACATTCTGATGCCGCTGCTGATAGCTGCTGATAGATAGGAGGCGGAGATTCCCCCACCTCGCCCCCTCCTGCTGGTGGGGCATTTCAAAGCTGTTCTCTAACAACCTACTGCCTAAAAAGTAATCCCCACCCCAGGCTTGGAAGAACAGTCTTTAACTAAACCTGTCTGTAGTGTCAAAAGGTTGAGGACCACTGTCCTATGCACTACTTTTGGGGCGGAGGGTGCTAGAGATTGAGCCCAGGGCCTCATGTATACTGAGCAAGCGTTCAATCAGTGAGCCAAATTCCAAGACCCCCAAATGTAAAATATTAACACACACAGAGGACAAGAGTGCGGATGGATAATCTCATTAGTCCCATTTGTGCAAGTCCAGGTAGCCAGATATGGAGGACGTTTGTTGGCTGTCTTGCCAGCACCCTTGTGCCACTTGTTTTTCCTAAAAATCACCCAGTTTATATTCTGGTACTACTGTTTGGTCTCCATCCTGCTTGTTTGGTAAAAGATTGGCCCTACGGTCACCACCAAAGCCCAGCCTTGTTTGCTAGAGACAGAAAGGAAAAAAACAGAATGAAGAAATCAAAAGCAGCAACTGACTCAAACTAACTCTATAGCTCTTCCTACTTTTTAAAAATTTAATTTTATTTTATTTTTTGAGACAACGTCTTGCTCTGTAGTCCAGGGTGGTTCTAAACTCACTATGGAGCCCAGGCTGGCCTTCGACTCATGGTAATCCTCCTGTCTCAGCCTCCAGAGTGCTGGGATTACAGGTGTGCATCACCACACTTAGCTTATATAGTGCTGGGGTGTCAAACTCAGGTACTTAGCATTTGTGTAGCGCTTGCTAGGCAAGCACTTTAACCACTGAGCTATTGCTCAAGCCCTCTTCCTACTTTTAATATTTTCAATAATGTAAGTTTTTATTGTTTAAGCCAATTAATATAGGGGTTTCTGTTATGGATCTCCAAAAATATCCTAGCCAGGCACATTAGCACACGTTTGAATCACAGTGGTTTCAGAAGTGGAGGCAAGAGGATTGTAAGATCAAGCCCAGCCTGAGGAACTTAGTGACTTAGGAAGGCCCTGTCTCAAAATTAAAAGGGCTAGAGATCTAGCTCAGTTCAAAGGCCCCGGATTCAATCCCCACTCCTACCAAAAAATAAAAACAATAAAAAATAATAAAAATAAAATCATCCAAACTGCTGCTGGAGACCTCTAAACACCACCCCCTCTCTGGGTGCAGTTGGAGAACCTCACACTGCCAGTATAAGATGAGAACAAATGAACATGCAAGCACTTGTCAGGAACACTTCAAAAATTTCTGATATTTCTTTTGTTCTCTGTCTTCAAAAATGCAATGCTCACAGTGTATACTGAAAACCCTGAATAATTCCTGAAGCTAAGAAAGCAATTAAATTTGTAAACCAGTTAGTTATCTAACTTGATTTGACCTTAGAATTATTTATCATACAAAACCAAGTAACACTGTGCATTCTGCAAGACATACACACCCACACACCAGACTTTGCATTCATGGCGAGAAGGGTAAGGTCAATTCTTGGTCACCTGTGCAGGAAGTTCATCATGAGTCTCCCTGAACAAGGCAGGCAGGCAAAGGGAATCTACTGTCCCCAAACTCATGACAACGCAGAGGCCCCTGGATTTGCTAAAAACTTCCAGGTTACGCCTTCATTTCTCTCCTAGAAGCCAAGATGTGCACACAACCTGTGATGTCAAACAGGGAAGACTCTGGTGCAAAGGACCCAGAGTTAGGGCACCTTGGTTCAAACCCCGGGGCCAAGTTCACCACTTACCAACATGATTTGGACAAGCTTCTTCTTCCAGGCCTACAGTCTTTATTATAAAATGAAAGTTATCAAACTGGGCATGGTGACGCACACCTATGACCTCAATACTCTAGGAGGCTGAGGCAGAAGAATTATACGTTTGAGCTGAGCCTCGGCAACTTAGTGAGATGCTGTCTCAAAATAAAAGATAAAAAGAAAAATGGAAGATGTCGCTCAGTGCAGAGGCTCTGGGTTCAATTCCCAGTATCACCCACTCCAAAAATGAAAGTTACAACAGATAATAGTTTAACTCTACAGGGTTTCCCAAGATTTAATATTATGTCTCTGTACATAATATTAAAAAGGAAAAACACAGAATAACATAAAAATTTGTTTGCTCAGGATTACTTTGTTATACTATCTGAAATAAAAGTAACGCTATAAGAAAAAAATTATGCAAGCACTGCATTCAATGAACAGGACGTTTCAAGTCACCAGGCATAGGAAACACGAACTAACTTTGGGACAGCCTGTATGACTGACATAAATGTAAACAATGAAGGCGCAAAAAAATCTTCATTGCTGTGGCTGTAATCATTAATACTGAAAAGAAAAATAATTAGTACACAAAAAGGTATGCCTTCCAAAAGATCCATCGGGGCTATAGGGAAATAAAACATGAATGAAAATAATAATAACTTCCAATATAAGGTAAATGGATCTAACCTCACCATCAATTCTTGGTTATTTGCTTTGGGAAGAAGAGTATATTAAAAATAAATGGTACCTTGGCACCTCATAAACCAACCATTGCAGTGACTCTTCATGTGACTTAGAACAAAATTCGAAATACACTGGTAAGACCTATGCATAAATCAGGTTAAAAATACACCCCATGACGAATTCTACAATCCTTCGAATAATCAATGCCTCAGACGTTCAGCACCCTAAATGAGCATGCAAATTCAAGGCACTCTTTGCAGATTTGCCAGAGATTTGTAACAGAAATCAGTGAGCTGAGTTTAGACAGTCCTGTTAGTGCACTTAATCTAAAGCAAAGCTTTATTTAGGCCTCCGACGTACCGCACCTGCTTCCCAAATCAGGTTATGCCCCAAAGAGTGCTATTTTTTGTCAACTGCCAGTAAAACTGGCAATATGAACTTCACAAAGATGAAACAGGGAAGAAACGAGTTTGACTCACAGTCAAGTCTTTGGTTTTTAACTTGATGCTTAATATAGCACATGCATGTATTTTCAAAAGCTATGGAATGTGGCTTAGCATCTTGGGAATCCTATGCTCATCATGTAATTAAGCCAGAAGACTATGGTTTAAATTTTGCCCTCTGATGATGATAATCTCACAGAACTCCAAGAAGGACCCACAGCCACCTCATCCAGCAGTGCAGACTGGGCTCACGCACACATACCACAATTTCAGTGGTGCCCCTGAAATTTAGCAGTGCACAAAGAAACAAAGCCTGAAGTGTATTGGCTTGGGCCAGCTCAGCATCCAGATTCCCTGCAATTTCCCCAATGGGTTTCTTTGCATTCACTTTAAAAAGCAAAACAGATTTCAGTCAGGCAAATACAGATGTGCAGTCAGTGCTGACCTTGAGCACATAAGCGAAGTGCATATGCAGATGACAGAACATCTTCTTCACAGCAAGGAAAGGGTTAACCTTCTGCTTCATGTCAGCATTAACCTGTGGGGAAGTGAGGCTTCTGTGTTTCTGAGATTTTTCTAGGAACTAGCTTGTGAACCCAACAGCCTGCGCGTGCATAGCCATAAGACCTATAGCTCATGCTGGGCGCTTCCCATGAGCCAGGCTCTGCACCAAGCCCGATCTCACTCAATTCCTACAGCCATCCTGTAAGAGAGAACCTCTGCTAGCTCTGCCTCACAGTCACAGAAACCGAGGCACAGAGAAAAGCAGCCTTGCAGATGGCCACACCACTGAAGAAGGAACAGGAACACTGGGTCATTGGGATCTATTACAAGTTAGGCCTTGTCTCCCAAAAAAGTTGTATTGAAGCCCTAACCTGCTGAGTGTGAATGAATGTGACCTTTCTTGGAAGTAAGTTCTTTGCAGACACAAACAAACTGAAGTGAGTTCATGAGGGAATGTCCTATCCCCCAAGTCGGGTGCCCTTATATATAAAAAGAGGAAAACACTACGCCCAGACAGAGACACACCAGAAGACGACAGCTGTGTGAAGACGGAAGCAGAGGTTGGAGTCCGGCTGCCCGAGACAAGGAGAGGCAGGGAGGGCTCTGAATTAGTCAGTTTTCATCCCTGGGACCAAAACACTTTACACGCTTGACTTAAAGGATGTCGGGGTTCGCCTGTCTCATAGTTGAGGAGGTCTTGGTCAGCTAGTTCCCAGGCAGAAACAGCACGGAGGCAGGGCAGGGCAGGGGAACAAGCTGCTGGCCTCACAGCACCCAGGAAGCAGAGCACAGACAAAGAGCGGGGCAGTACAGGGGCTGGGAACAGGGTATAGCTCTTAAGGTCACACCGCCAGCGGCCTAATTCCTCTTACCAGGGCCCACTTTCTAACATCATGTTGAGCCACCATGACCTTTCAATAGGTTAGTACCCTGCTGAGTTCAGTGTATCAGCCCCATGACCTGATCACCTTCCACAATCCTACCTCTCAGCACACCAGCTTTCTGGACGACATTTTTCTTCCAACACATAGTAGCTTCCACCAGATGCCTCAGAAGCACAGGGCCCTGCCAGCCCCTGGACTGTGGACCGCTGGCCTCCAGGACTGCAAGAGTGCCCTCACCTCTCGTTCTAAACCATCCAATCTGCAGCTCCAGAAAACTAACCAAACGTTCCAGGCTTCTCACCAGCTACTCATTTCCATGTTTCCACTTTCTGCTTAACCTCAGAAATCTTTTAAGAGAGAGAAACTAAATCTTCCCCTCACTTCCTCTTTTAAACCTGAGATTGCAGGTACAAAGTGCAGCACATTTTGAGTTGTTCTTAATAGGATTTTTTAATTAAAGTGCAAGTGAGACTATCATAGCCCTGTTTTCTGGAGCAGCTCAGCCATCCCCGCCACCCCAGCCTCCTTCCCCTACAGCAGCCTGACGCGCCACTTGGACTCAACATGTAGCAGCTGTAAAACAGATCGTCCTTTCAAAGTGCAGTATCAGGTGGCTTGGCCCAGTTCACTGCAATGAGGTAAGGCCCGTAGGGAGATTCCAGAACCTGGAATTGGACCTGCCCTGGCCCCAAGTGAGCCAGGCCCCCAGCCAGGAGACAGAGCATTAGTAGCTGCAGGGAGCCTGCTATGCCGGGAACTCTGGTAAATAGCAATACTGGATGTGGCGGTGTCAGCTCAGGTAACCAGGCCAGCGGCTGCAGGTCAGACGTGGGTTGAGAGTTATCAGGAGGGACAAGCATGGAGATGGCAAAACCGAAGTACAGTGCTCCCAGGTCCCGGCAGGCCAGCAGAATCAGACAGGTCTTTACACAGATATTACAAGGATACATCAGTCACAAGGCTGCAGGTGGGAGGGAGGCTTCAGTGCTTGCAGTGAAGGGCTGGTAAGGTAGGGTAGGAGTAATAACAGCTAAGGCCCAGCTCTAAGTGTTGCTGAACTTAAAATTTGGCCACTTGGGCCAAGACTAAACCAGGTACACAATGCAAACAACGTAGTTAGAATACCTGGAATACCTGGGATCTCTCTTATGCTGGTCCTGCCAGTCCTGCAGACGCCCACTGAAATGCCAGGGCTGAGCATACAGGGAAGGACGTGGCGGGAGAATAGAGAAAAGTGGCCAGGAAGTAGGCAACTCTGACCTAGTAAACACTTATTAAGCATTTTCTGGTAGAACCATGCCAGGATTCTGCATTAGTCATGCCAGGATTCTGCATTAGTCAGGCTTTTATTTCTATAACAAAATACTCGAGACAGGCTATGTTACAGAGAAAAGAGGTTTCTTAAGTTCACAGCTGTGGAGACTAGAGGCCCAAAGAGCACCACAGAGGTTCTAGAGAGTGCCTCCCTCAACTGCATAACACATCATTGCTCAGCCTTAAGGCTCCTTCCCTCTGCTTAAAGCCATCAGAATTCAATTATGTGGCTCCACACTAACAACCTTCTCTAACCTGATAACACTCCAAAGGCTTCACCTCTGAACCCAATAATCAGATTAAGTTTCCATCCTCTTAACACCATTAATGTATAGCTTTAGGGATTAAATTCGCCCTTGAGTTTTGGGGGCAAAGCATTTTCAAACCATAGCAGATTTCAAGTTCTGCTCCAAAAATTATATTAAAAAAATAATATTAGAGGAATTCTGGTTAATGCTGTTAACATACTTGTAATTAAAAATCTAAAGAGAATTATTAATATTAAGTGAGAAGAGAGTAATATTTTTATCTTTTTAGAGTGCCTTGTGAACAGCAGAATAATTATTAGAAAGAATACAAAAACGGCACTGCCTGGAAATGTCAGCAAATTCAAGATTTTCAGTGGCTGGGTGGATCTGCTTTACCTGTTTTCTTTTTTGTCTTTTCTGTGACACTGGGGTCCAAGCCCAGGGCCTTCACACTGAACTACATCCCTAGCCCTTTTCTAAGTTTTGCTTTTGAGACAGGATCTCACTAAATCATTCAATTGGCTAAGCTCAAACTTGTGATCCTCCTGGCTCAGCCTCCCTGAGTACTGGGACAATAGGCCTATGCAATTGGCTGGCTCTGTCTTCCAACAAAAACATAAAATTATTTTTTTTGTCTTCTCAAGGTAGCTTTATCTATGAAACATGACCATATGCCATAGCGCTTTGGAAAATGTAAAATATTAGGTAAATTTAAGGCTGCAATATTGCTTTTTAAATAGAAGAGCCATTACTACCATTATTTAAATGACCACATGCAATTTGCTGGTTTCAGACAAGAATAAAGAATAAAGTCTGGTTCTATGCTAAGCTTCAGAGATGACTGGCTTTGACACTGTTATATAATTTACCTTAGCAGGGTTTTTTTAAAATTACTCATTACTAATTGAGATCATACCATTTCATATGCTGCTTCTTTCAATTTATATGCAGACTCTTGAGTGAAGTTTTAATATTACTTGTAAGGACTGGACAATTGGAATGTTTGCATTTTTTTATATATGCCAAATGTACACTGATCACCTCCCAACACAAATCTGTATCCAGCATGAATTAAATCAAACCATAGACAGCACGTAGTAAGCTCTTACCAAGCTCTAGGCCTGATGCAAAGTACTTCCTGTGCCCCATCCCAAGTGTCCTGAGACCCCTCAGGCACATGCTCTCACGACTCCCATTGTATAAACGGGGCAGCTGGGCCTCGTGGCAAACATCTGTCTCCCCAGCACTCTGAGAGGCTAAGGCACGAAGATCACAAGTTCAAGCCCAACCTGGGCAACTTAGCAAATAAGACCCTGTCTCAAAATAGAAATTTAAAAAAAAAAAAGGGGCTGGGATATAGCTCAGCATGAAGGCCCTGGGTTCAATCCTCAGTACAATAAATATATACATAAATAAATAAGGCATGTGGATTAAGAGGGGCTGATGAACATGGAGAATGTCATGGCTGGGATCACCCAGGAACCTATTTCCCACGTCCATCCTCTCAGCCCCTCACAGGCATTCGGACTCCAGGCCACAGAGTGGAGAACCGTCAGGAGCTCTCAGCACAAATGGCCAAAGTGCTTCCTGGAAAGCCTGGAGCAATTTCTCCTCCTCCAAAGGGCAGCGTGAGCTCGGCCATCCAGCGCACCCTTGCCAGCACAAGAATGCTCCATGGGGTACTCAGCAAGGACAGTTTTATTAGGTTGCAAGTCTGAGACAAACACATTTCATACTTGGATGTTCAGGAACAGAGATCCATTTGTCATGTAGTGAAAGAAAGAAAAGAAAGAAAGATAGAGAAGAAAGAAAGAAAGAAAGAAAGAAAGAGTAAGAAAGGTGCTATGGGATTGAGCTCTGCCTATGGCCACTGTATTCACTCTCGTACCTAATTTTTGTGTTGTTTTCTTGAAGTGAGCCCCACAAAATCTGAATCCACCATTGTTTTGGGAAGAACATTTGGGTGCGTGGCAGATACAAAGATATACATCCAATACACTAACGGCATTTTCCACAAATGCATACCTAACTTGCATTTCCCAAACTCCCCTCCTTTGCCACAACTATGATCAGGTCCTGGCTGAAGGAACACCTTTGGGGAGAAGGTGGCTGCGTGAGGTAGTAGTGGCCAGCTTTCCCCTTCTGGGGAGAAAATACCTGACTCCCATAACTTTGAAAAGAGGAAGAAGTCTATTTGGCTCATAATTTCAGAGGAATCAGTCCAAGGTCAGCCATCTTCAAGGCAGAACCATCATGGCAGATGGTCATAATAAAGCAAATTTAGTTCATGGTGGCAGGAAGCAGAGCAGAGGAATACTCAGTGCCAGACAGGGAGGGGGTGGGACCAGATAGCACCCAAGGTCATGCCTCCATGACCATCCAAACATACACACCCACAAGTAAGTTCCACCTGAGGAGACAGCCCCCAGGCCAACCAACCTGAAGACCTGCTCACCCATCTCACCAGTGGTATGCACAGCAATGCCTCTGGCCAGCACTGAACTTCAAAGAAATCAAAAACTATACTCTTACTGGATGAAGTCACTAACATTTTGGGGTCATTTGTATTGAATAATGTTTGTAGGAACCAAGCTCCTATGATGGACTTAATACCTCAAACCCATACAACGCTACTCATGCTAAATAAACTAATTAGCTAATTAACTTAAGTACTCCTGTGAAGGGCAGCTGCACTTCACTTAATTGCAGCAGGACAGCTTATTTGAATAATGAAAAATGTTGAACCATAACTAATTTACAATTAAACTTGAAGCAATTAGATCATCTTTATATCTCTCTTCCACTTTCTGTTTCTAAATATCGCGGATCCTCCCGGCCTGAGTTCTCTGAACCTGCTCTGCATCTGGGGCCAAGCGTAGTTGTTTTGTTTTGCTTCACTTTATTTTCAATTGTTCTGCTGGCATAAATTGTTGGATTTAATTAGTCTAAAGTTTTCATTTTTCCTTTTAACATTCACAACAGCCTTCAGCATGGACTTGGTGTCTCAGGCAAGTAGAGGGTTCCAAGAGCTCGCTGCTTATGCCCTACCCATCTGGGTGGCTCTTGGCAGGGCTGTGCCACGGTCACCTCAAGAGTGACCTCTGATTTCCGGCTAAGCCTCCAAGGTGCGCACTCCTGTCTCACAGCCTTAGGTTTCAGCGCTGGAGACCTGCACAGGCCCTGAGGTATAACCGGTAAACCCAGAGCCCTAATCACATCCTCCTTACAAAGGAGCAAGGCGGCACAGGCCCAGCTTTCTCCAACAAGGAGGCAGAGTATGGGGCAGCGTCACACAATTTCCATGGCCCGTCAGGATCCCGGGTTTTCTGCAGAGGAGCACAGATGTTCCCACCTCCGACGGCAGCCAGGAGCTTCTGCCAACACATCAGCCTCTTCCAAGAGAAAAACAGATGCAAATACCAAATACATGCCAAGTTCCCTCGCCAACTGCTTCTCCCCTCTTCTCTTCTTATTCCATCCGACCTTATTCCCTCTCCACCTTGCTCGCCCCCTGTTCTCTCATCTCCCAGTGCGCACACATTTTGCAATTTATCAGCCGAGAGAGTTCGGGATTGCTAGCGAGAGAGTTTGGGATTGCTAGCGCCCTTCAGAAACCTACTTCTGTTCTTTAGCAAACAGCCTTATCAAAACACCAGGGTTCCCTTGGGTCACACTTCGCCTTTGCACCCCAGAGGCCATAAATCTTTCTCTGTGAGGATCTTCCTCCAAATATCAAAGCTAAGAACACTCAAGCCTGCAGCTTCCCAAATACAGTGGAGGCTTTTGAAGCCAGCTCCTCTATTCAATCCTGGCTTCTTTGGGGTTTGAATATAAAGCAAACAGAGGGTGCTTCAAAGGAAAGGGTGGGAAATGGAAGGCTTTACGAGACTGGGACGGTGATGGCTTGACTGGGGAACAAAAGCTGGCAGGCACAGTAAAATTCAGCAGGAGAGGACTAGCCAGAGCTGTTAGCCACTTCCACTGGCCAATTCCCAGAGCCTAGGGGTGCGAGCCTGTCATCCAGCACATTGGGAGGCTGATGTAGGAGAAATGTAAGTTGGAGCCCACCCTCGGCAACTTGGTAATGTAGTAACACTCTTTCTCAAAATTCAAAAATAATAATAAAAACAGTCTGAGGATGTATCTCAGTGCAAAGGTTCAATTCCTATCTTGAGAAGAAAAAAAAAAAGCAATGGAATTTACCTATTGGAGGTAGGAGCCAAAAGCAAGGGGCAGAGGCACTTTCAGTCTGAGTGGGACAAGGAAGTCAACATATCCTCCCAAAATGCAGGCCAGGGGTGCCTCTGTCTGTCCCCATCCACACGATGACCTTTAAAGAATGCCGTCCACAATCCAATTGCATTGTGCAACGGAGACATGTGTGGCCTCGCTGGACTGCTGAGCCCTAATGCTTAGAACATCTGGCTAACAAGATTAAAGCCAATCCCAGCCTGAAAAACAATGAGCTTTCTTCTATTTCAACACCACCAGCTCATCCACATCCCAACTGAATTCACAGAGCAAACAAACGATTTACAGATCCCGATTGCATGCATAGATAGTGTCCAGAGAACAAGTGCTATAAGGGGATGAGTCTGCATTTGCCAAACCCTTTTCCAGCCCCAAAAGGGTCTGAGTTCTGGGCTCCCGACAGAGTTTACATCTTCTGGCCAAGAGGCTTCATGTTATTGGCTTAATTCTTCAGTACCCCTCCCCACCCCCCATAAAAAATACCTCATTTGCTTTGGCCTCAGGGACCTGGTACAAGTCACAACACATTGCTGGCATTAACAAAGAAGCCCCTGTGGCTTCCTGACTCTCTTAGAGAATTTAGTCATTGGTAGGAACACACAATGCTTTGAGGGGATTTTGACTGGCCATGAAGAAACAGGCTCTACTGATTTTAAGGGTTTTGATGGATGCTATTTATTTGTTTTTGAGACGGGGTCTCACTCTGTAGTCCAGGCTTGTCCTGAACTCACTATGTAATCCAGGCTGGCTTTGAATTAAGGGCAATCCTCCTACCTCAGTCTCCTGAGTGCTAGGATTACAGGCAGGTGTCACCATGCCCGACTAACTTTTTCATGACATAGGGTACTGGGGGTCTAACCCAGCACCTTGTCTATGCTAGGCAAGCTTTCAAGCACTGATGCTCTTCCAGCTTTGGTGGATCCTAGAATGCTTTAGAATGGATCACAGAAGAAGCAGGAAACACTCACCTACTTATTCAGGAAAGAATTTCTGAATTCATTCACTGATTGTAAAAATTCCCAAAATGTGTTCTAGTAATGTGGTACCACAAAGATTCTTGAGAAATCAAAACCACCACACAAATATGATGTCACATTAATGAAGTCATGAAATGCCCCTCTAGGAGCATTTTGAAGCTCCTTTCTGGGCTTTATGGAAGCCATTTAGGTATTTTCTCCTTCTAGTTCACAGCTAAAGCTCCCATTTCTCCCATTTCTCTTCCACGGCCTGGGCTGCTGAGCGCTGCAGAGCACAGTCCACAGGTCTGATCACCAACCCCCTCCTATGCCAGGGCATATGAGATTCACACACCCTGTACACATTGCCGAAATTCTCTTAGCTAGTAAATCGAGAAGGGGCATTGCAGGCCTGGCTCTTTCTGGTCTAGACTCCAAACTCTTTGCCTGGCACAGACATCTCCTCCACTGCAGGCTAGTTCCTAAGAATAAGCAAGCAAAATCCTACACAAGTTTTCTTCAGTAGTAACACACTGTATCACTTTACCAGACATTCGTCTTAGGACAGTCAGTAAATGAATACACTTAAGCTATGAATCTTTGCCTAACCTCTAAAACCTGGTTTCACTTTTTTTTTTTTTTCCTGTGATACTGAGGATCAATCCCAGGGCCTTCACATTGAGCTACATCCCCAGCCCATTTTTTAAAATTTCGAGACAGAGTCTTACTAAACAAATCACTAAGTTGGCCAGGCTGAGCTTGAAATTGTATCTTCCTGCCTCAGCCTCCAGGAGTACTGGGATGTCAGGCCTGCCCCACTAGGCCCAGTCTTGCTTTCATTCTCAAGGTTAAATCAAAACCACAGCTTTTCCATTTCATTTTAGCTCTTCCAACATCGATTCCTATATCTAACATTTTAATATAAATATTTCCCCCTCCCCCAAATATAAATGTCGGATTTTTGCTGTGATCCATAAAGCCTTGAAGAGTGAAATGTACCTGCTGTATCAGGTCAGCACACTTTTTAAATTCTCAAAAAATACTTGCTCCTAAGGCCTTTCTAATCTCCCAACAAAAGAAAGCATTCTTCAAGGTCTTCCTTGATGCTAACTCTTCCCACTGAGTTAAGATCCCCAGAGGTACAGTCCATCTTCCCACTAGGCTCCGTCTCTTCTGGGCTCTATGACATTTGGCACATGACTTGCCCTTTCTACCCTTGAGTTTCCTTGTGTACAAAGTAGGAATATTACTGGAAGCTGCTTGACAGGATGGTAGGAAGCAGTAAATGAGATAACATATGTAGGTCGCTTTGCACCTTGTATAGTAAATACTCCACAGGGATTGGAAGTCCTTACTGTTCACAAATCAATGTAACAGCTGTTTGGATTCCAGCCTCCTCATCTTGGCTCGTGCCCTCCATGGCGTGAACAGCCCATCTCCTGCTCTTCCTACCGTCCTGTGCTTCTGCCATTTCCAGCCATGTATGGATGGACTGTGACCTTCTGAAATGGTAAGCTAAAATAAATCTTTCCTCACTTAATTTGTGGGTGTTGGGTATTCTGTCCCAGCAACAATAAGTAACTAAGACACCCTATCTTTTATGGTTTCAGTATTGTCATAAGCAAAATCCAGGCTTTGGGTTCTACCAATGTTTTCCCAATGCAAGTTCTTCAAATAGTATTTCCCAGCCCTAAATTTTTTTTTTTTTTTGAGAGACAGGGACTCACTCTGTATCCAGACTGCTCCGGAACTCACTATATTACTCAGGCTAGTCTTAGAATCATGGCAATCCTCCTGCATCAGCCTCCCAAGTGCTAGGATTACAGGTGTGTACCACCACACTCGGCTTTATGTAACGCTGGGGAATCGAACTCAGGGCCTTGCACTTACTAGACAAGCTTTTTAACTGCTGTACTGTTCCTCTAGCCCTTCCCCTCCCTATTATACTTAAGGTTTCTCTTAAAATGATCACAGCTTACTACTGTGCAAAGCAGGAAAATCATTGAAATCTCAGATTTGATGTTTATTCTTTTTATAGTACATGCTGAAGTAAATAATTACTTAAATAATTTTTAGAAGCCACCCTTACTGCCTAACTCAATTTCTTCATATTCTGGGAACTATTTACTTGGGATTACCATCCAGGGTCCCATAAGTAAGTAGAGTCTGTTGCTTGTTTTCTGGAAAAATCACAAACTTTTGCAAACATCCACCTGAGCCATCTATAGCAGTGCCATCGCCCAGACCACCAGAGGGTCCTTGTTAGAAACCAGAGTCCAGTGATCCAGAATCTGAGTATCAGAGATGACAAAAGGCGTTGCTGTAGCTTAAATCTTGAATGTCTCCCAAGGACCCAGGTGTTAAAGTCTTGGTCACAGACACATAGTGGTCCCTCTGTAGGTGTACACAATTTTTCTTTTTATGAGGACATCGGCCGTATTTGATTAGCAACCCACCCTAATGAGCTCATTTTAACAAGTAACATTGTCAATGACCCTGTTTCTTGATAAGGTCACAATCTACAGAACTGGCCTGTGACACTAACTGTTGGAGGTGGGAGAACCAGTAGAAGACAGGGTCGAGTGGAAGGAAGTCAGCTTAGCTGCGGTTGTGGCCTTGAAGGAAATACTGGGACCTAGACCACACCCCCTTGTCCTTCCTGGTTACCAGGAGGGGAGATGCTTTCCCCCACCACTCCTCCACCATGATGTTCTGCCTCACTATGCCCCAAGGCCATGAAGCCTGGCAACCGTGGATGAAAGCCTCTGAAACTAAGGCATGACAAACCTTATAAGTTGATTATCACAGGTATTTTGCACCAGTGAAGGATAGCTGACTAAAACAAGCATGGAGTTGACATTACGGCTTTCAAAAGAAGGAGTGACATCCAGAATTTTCTCTCAGGTATTTCAATCCTTTCTCTTGTCCAAGAAAATCACCAATGCACTTATTTGGAATGAAATGGCTTGTCCATATGGACAACCCTTCTGCAGTTCCACTGGTAATATCACAGCATCTTTGGGATGTGTTACACCTGCTGAGAGGTATGGGAAGCACTTTTTAGGATATATTCTGGGCTAAGATTTTTTTTCAAGTTCTAAAATTCATGCAGCAGGAAAATGGCACCCAGTCGAGATAAGGAACCCTGCTTCCCTCCAGGAAAAGCTCTTGCTGTAGGACTGTGGGATCTCTGGCAAAAGAACCCCCAGGTCTCCACACTGGGTGGCAGCAACCAGCACTGTGAATGTATCACCACTCACACCAATGAAACATCGCCCTCCATCAGGTGCCTGCAGGACACGACCGCTACAAGATGGCAAAGCCAAAACCAAACTCCATGGAATGTGTGTGCCCTCACACATGGGACGATTTAGGGTGAGACACTGCTAACATTTTTTGGACTCCAGATACTCAGCCCTTCCACCAGGTGAAAGGAGAGTAGGTGTTAGCAGACAACATGGTTATCTCCATACTCGATCTGAGATTACTCTAAAGCCCTTTTAATAGCTGTCACTTATTTCCAGGCTGCCGGAAGGAAATTGCAGCGGGAGGGAAGGGGCCTGACAGCCCATTTCTTCTGCAAATGGCACGTTGGTCCAGTGCTGCAGGGCCTGAGCTCCCTCCTGCCTACATGCCACCAGTGTGCTGCTCCGGAAGCAAGGGGCTGGGCTGATCTGTCACCCCAACTCTCCAGAGGCTGAGGCAGGAGGAGGGCCAGTATGCATCTAGTTGGGCAACACAAAAATCTGGCAAGACATGGGCTCAAAAAATTAAAAAAGGGGGGCTGGGCTTGCAGCTCAGCACAAAGACACCCTAAGTTCAATCCTCAGAAGCATCAACACCAACAAGAAAGGAAGGAAGAGTAAAAGAAAGAGAGGAAGGAAGAAAAAGAAAGAAAGAACAGCGTAACAGCTAGTTAGTATGGAGGCCCTGGATGCTCCAGGACAAATCTTCAAGTCTCTTCACAGCCCTTCTGATCAAAAGAAGAAAAAAACGTGAGTACTTCCCACAGCTACTGCAAGGCCTTTATCAACATGAAGGATGCGCACACTGAAAGAGAGGCAGAGGTCCCCAGGAGGGAATTAATACTCCAGATATTATAAATATTACAAACCATATCCACCGAGGAAGCACATCCCAGGGGAAAGAGAACTGGGTCAGACACACCAAATGGCCCATAAAATAATACAATATTCTTTAAGCTAAAATAGCACCTAATAAAAGAAAGAAAAAAGCATGAGTGATCATTTTTGGCACCTGTACAATGGTATATTCTGTCCCTAAATATTAAAATTGCATGAAGGCAAAAATAACTTTTAAAGACAGGCCCGGTGGGGAGGTACAGGGTTTAACTCCTATCACTCTGGGAGGCTGAGACAGGAAGACTGCAAGTTCAAGGCCAGCCTGGATAACTCAGAGACTTAGAGAGACCCTATCTCAAAATAAAAACATAGGTCAGTGTGAAGACCCTGGGTTCCACTCTCAGCGCTGAAACCACTGCGCAGCCCAGTCCCGAGTAAATGGAATATTTCACTCCAGACAGGCATGGGGCACACACAACCAGTTAACAAGTCTGCATACATATGCTGACAGCCCAGCCGCTCTATGTCACCTGCACAGACACCCGGAACCAGAACCTTGCCGTGACATTCCTTTTAACAAGGCCGGCTGTTCTCCAAGTCCACACGTTGCTGACAGATCAGAAACACCCCAAATGAAAGGCCTGAGGAAATATTTTTCACACTTTAATGTCCCCCCACCACCAAAAAAAAAAAAAAATCCAGAAAATTCAAAGACTCAGCAGATGAAAGAAGACAGCGCACAGCCTAATCACTGCTCAGAGAATGAGCCGCTTCCCTCTTTAATTAACATGCTGTTCTTAATCCATAAACAGAAAGCCAAACACAAGCGGCATGGCTGACGCACCCCGCCGGGATGTGCTACCTCCCCTCCCGGGGATTTTTTTTTTTTTCTATTCTCATCAGAACGTGTTTAAATTTAAGATGTGGGCTTGGCAGTGTGCGGAGCTCCCTGATGCAAACAGTGTGGGACGGTGCCGCCCTGAACCCTGCGTGGGCGGCCACCAGGAAGTCGGCTTTCCTGTTCTGGGAGCCCGTGTTTGGCCCGTGTTGTGGGCTGGCTTGTTCAATGGGGCTGGAGGTGGGAGGAGAGGGGAGACAGAGAGGAGAATGCCAAAGAATATTCTGGAAGGATTTGCAAAAATACCTGGATTGAAACTGCCGGTATCCCACTTGACCTCTTCCCCATTCATTTTCCTCAGAGATCTGCCTCTGTTCTGGGAGAATTCCACAAACACATGGAATAGAGTGACTTTTTTTCCTTTTTTTTTTTTTTTTTGTGGTACTGGGGATCAAACCTCAGGGCTTTCACATTGAGCTACACCCCCCAGCCCATCTTTATTTTTAATTTTCAGATAGGATCTTGCTAAGTCACTAAATTGCCCAGGCTGGACTTAACCATGTGATCCTCCTGCCTCAGCTTCCCTGAGTGCTGGGATTCCATCTTATCTCTTTAATAACCATAGATTAGGGAGGACGAGGCTTACACAGATAAAGCACCTCAATTAGCAATCTCAACCATACTGAGGTAATGAGACATTGCCTTTTAACTAATTAATTAATTTTGTAGTGCTGGAGATCAAATCCATGGCCTCGCGCATGTACTAGGCAAGTACTCTACCACTGAGCTACAATGCCAGCCTATCCGCAACTCCTTCCTAGAGGAGATAATATGGTTTACTGTCTCCCCCTTGGGGGCCATATGTTGGAAGCTTGGTCTCCAGTGTGGTGATGGAAAGCAGTGTTTGGACCTTTAAGAGATGGGATGCAGTGATACGTCATTGGTCACTGGGAGCACCAATCTCAGAAGGAATTGATACAGCCCCACCCTGGCTTCCTGTCTTGCTATATAAGTTCTCCCTCCGCACACACTTCAGCCATCATGTTGCAAGCCACCAGAGCCATGCCTGGTGAGCACCATGCCTCTGAACCTCTAGAACTGAGCTAACTAAACTTTCCTTGTAAGATGCCCAGCATCTGGTAGCTTATTACAGTATCAAAAACATGGACTAATACCAGCCTAAGAGGCAGAGAAAGTAGCTGATCTCAGTTTCATCTAGGAATCTTTACAAATCCCCTTGTGGGTGGATTCTCTGCCAGGCAGTGGCAGTGCATACCAGAAGCAAAGACGGCTGACCGCAGGACCGCTGTTGCACTGGTGTGCACCCAGACCGGCAGGGCAGGTGCCCATGCAGGAGTCTTATCTTTGCTTTTCTTTTCGCTTTCCTTCTCTAAAGGCATGAACTATCCCCTAGAGACGCTGCTGCTCGCTGAGAAGCCACGGTGGCCCTCCGAAGAAGACACTTAAAATGGAAGCGATTATAAAGGGTGAGGAGTTGCACCTGATGAGAGAAGGGACCTCACCATCACCCAGAGACCTCCCCAGGGGGCATCGTACCACAGTCACCCGGGGCAAGGTGGTTTCTGTCTAAACAGGGATTCTCTGCTGGTCACGACGACTCAGGCATGTAATACTAGCACTCCGTGAGGCTGAGGCAGGAGGATCCCAAATTTGACTCCAGCCTGGACAACATAGCAACTTAGTGAGTCCCTGTATCAAAATAAAAATAATAAACTAAAATAAAATAGCCTGGGATGTTGCTTAGTTTAGAAGACCTTGGGTTCTACAAAAAATAAATAAATAAACAGACAAATACATGGATTTTAGGAACTCTCCCCAGAATCGGCATTTCTAATGCTGAGACTTTGGACTGCAATTTTTACAAGTTGTCGAGATGCTCCTGGGGCAGGTGACCGACACACAGACTTCTGGTTGGGGTCCATCAGTCATTTCCAGCTTCCTCCCGCCAGCACTTGCAGCCCAGAAAACTGAGGACAGGCAGGGAGGATCGAGGAGGATCGAGGAGAATCGGGGGCAGCCCCCTGGCTAGCTCCCTGGAGGCTGGACCCCCAGCTCAGTGGCTGGACCCCCAGACCCCGCAAAACCCTCCAGGGACAGTGTCATCCACACACACAATGGCCTCTCCTGTCTCCCTCGCTGGGCTTCTGCCTGCTTGAGAGGACCTGCCGTGGTGAATCCCAGCGGTGCCCACCACTGCCACCTCCTTCTCCAGAGAGCATGCCACTTCCCTGCACCACTGTTTCCTGGCACTGAGGCTCCAAGTCTGAGTGCATCAATCAAGTCTCAGCACCGGAGGTGAAAGGCCCCACACCCAGCACCTCAAGGCAGCAGAAAAGACTGAAAAGGGTCAAAACCACACAGACTCCCATTTCCCTTGAACAAAGGAAAAAAGACCCAGGATGTGAACTCCAGTGCTGGAAATGACAGCACTCTTGAAATGTAAGTCATAATGCATAGAACAGGAAAGGTGAATTCTTTCTCTGGGGGAGGGGTGGGAGACATAACATGTTTGAATGAACACGGCATTTCTTCTCACCAAAGCTAAAAGCCAGCATGTGTTTCGGATAGCCGGCACAGCCAAAGGGTCCAGGAAGCCACACACACACACACACACACACATACACACAGAGTGTGCTTTGGCCACACACGATTATGCAGGAGAGGTTTGAAAACACATGTATACATCCTGTTTTCTTTAAACTGATTGCGCCCTGGCCGAGGCCACAGAAGTCAGCTGTTCACTGGCGACGTTGCTCATTTGATCCTGACAACAACACACTGGGATGATCTGCATTTATACACAAGGAAACAGGACCAAGGAAAGCCTAATACATTTGCTCCAGGTCAAGCAGCAGGTAGACGGTGAGTCATTTCGACCTGGACCTGTGTACTTCAATTCTAAAATGCTGCTCAGAGAAGAGGCCTTCGGGGACACAGTCAAGGGCCTCGATTAAGCACTTCCTGGTGGTACAGTCACTCCGATGGAGGCCAGAGTCAACGCAACAAGCACAACAGCTTAAGTCTGCACAGGCCTGTGGTGCTGGCTAGTTGGTTGTGGAGCTTCTGGAAGTGAAACACAGTACTGACTTGAATACGATTTCAGAGTGTCCCTCAAGGTTCATGTGGTGAAATGTAACCCCACTATGTGTGCGGCGGTCGATATGCTTATGGTGCTTAGAGGTGGGGCCTCTCGGAGGTGTTCAGGATTGAATAAGGGCATGAGAGTAGAGCCCTACGATTGAATCATGGTGGCTTCACAGAGGGAGACTGCAGAAGAGGCACAGATACTCACTGTCTCATGACTGGGATTCAGCAAGATGTGGGCCCTCAACTTTGCACTCCAAAACCGCAAGCCAAAATGAACCTCATTTCTTCACAAAGCTACCCTGCCTTAGGGATCATATTATAGTAATGAAAAACAGACTAATCCAGAGCCGACTGGATTCTAAACTGATCTACCTAAGCTGAAAATCTCCAGGTCAGGTGCACAAAAGTCTAATCTGAAGACCAAAAACAGAGCCATAATGTCTCGACCAGTGCTCAGACTTGAACCAGTCTGCAAATTCAGAATGGAGGGAGGTTGAGTTACTTTAAGAAAGAAAGAAAGAAAGAAAGAAAGAAAGAAAGAAAGAAAGAAAAAGAAAAGCCCAGAGGCCTGTCATCCAGCACTCTGGGAGGCTGAGGCAGAAGGATAGCAAATTTGAGCCCAGTCTGGGCAACTCAGTCACTTAGCAAGACCTTATCTAAATAAACAAATAAAAGAGCTGAGGATATAGCCCAGTGTGAATGTCCTGGGTTCTATCTCCAGCACCACAAAAATAAGTTTTCTTAAAAATACAAAATAAAAATAAACTAGTAAATAAAAAATAACCCAAAAACATGGTCCTCAGCTTTCTCCAAGGGGACCTGCAGCAGCCTTTTCTCAGCGTGACTGTGCAATGGAGAAGACAAACTCAGCAGGCCTCTCAGGGACTCCAGAGCCATGGCTTTGCCTTCACACGAAATTCCCAGACCCCTGGAAAACACTGCAGCTGCAGTCAGAGGAGGGGTTTTTGAGGGTCAAGACAGTTGTCTCCAACCTTTTTGACCCAGGGACTAGCTGAGCCTCCTGTCAATCAGCAGTAGCATTGCAACTTGCTAGGAACGTGCTGACAGGATGCGGGGCTTCACTCCCTGCTCGCTTCCCATGTGGCTCTTGTCCTGGAGGCCTGGTCCTTCCAAGGGTACAGATGGGTACAGGTCTGTGGCCTGCGGGTCGAGGACCGCTACAGCAGGGGAACAATAGTGTGTTAGCTCAGGTCCGTGACACAGTGGTCCCATGGGTCCCTAACCCCATCTGGTGGTTATTTTTCTAAGCCGAGTACATGTCACTGGGGTGGACACACTCAGCCCCCCAACACGGGAGAAGCAAGGTGTTTTGTGGCTGCTCTACAGAAGAAAACGAGCTCAAATCCGCCCCACGTGCCGGGTGGACTCAGGGTTGGCTGTGTGGCATGCACTTTTTGGCTTTAAAGAAATGAACTCAGCTCAGCCTCCGAACACCAGGACACCTCATCCCAGTCGCGGAGGCCAAGATGCGATCAGGTTTCAACTGCTAACCAAAACCCCGATAGCCACTAGGAAAACACTGTGCAGTTACAGGCTGGAGACCTAAATTACCAAGGCCACGGTGCGCTGGGCATGCCATAAATGAAGTGTGGGTAACCGCATGTGTGATGACGAATCCAACCCCAGTGTGTGTCACAAATGCCTGGTCACCGCAGGCGCTGGGGAAAGAGGAGGAAACAAATTCTGCAGATCCACACAGGCTGCACTATGAGGGACAGAGGGGACTGACGTCCCAGGGTTTAACCCAAGAAATACCTTCTGTGTCCCTCCTCAGCATGGCCCTCCGACGCTCACGTCCTGTGGGCTCTTGGAGACAGGAAATGACTCTAGGCAGGTGGGGTAATGAACATTCCTGCAGCTGCAAACAGTGATACAGTAGTAGAAAGGCGGATTCCTTGTCTCACCTTTTTCTTTTTTCTTTTTTTTTTTTAATGGTACTAGGGATTCAACCGAGGGCCTTTAAACTGAGCTACAGCCCCAACCCATTTTTGTTTATTTTGAGACAGGGTCTGGCTAAATCACTAAGTTGCCCAGGCTGAGATGGAACTTGTGATCCTCCTGCCTCAGCCTACCAGAATGCGGGATGAGAAGCCTGCTACTCCAGGTTTGGCTCTTTTTCTGTAGGTTCCTTAAACAAAAGGAGATCTGGGCACAGTGACATGATGCTCAGGCAGTAACCGACGTCTCCCCTGGATGAGGACAGACCTCAGCCAAAGTCACAGACTTCCCCAGCACTAGGAAACCATGAAAGGTTCCTGTAGGAGGCAACAACCACGTGGCACCACGTGGGCCACAAGGAGCTGATGTCCAGGTACGTCATTTGCAGAGGGAGCCAGTCCCTCCATTGGCTGATGTGCCCAACACCTGTATGTGACCTTCATCCTTCACTGTCACTTCACTCTGACTTCACAAGCTCTGGGCCCAATACTTAGTCTTTTGGGAGCCACCTGGACCATCCTCTCTGTCTGCACAGCTAAAGGAAAGGCCTCAGCCAGGCCCAATGGCTTAGACCTGTAATCCCAACAGGAGGCTGAGGCAAGAAGATCACAAGTTCATGCTCAGCCTGGGCAATCTTGGGGGGGGGGGGCGGTGTACAGATCATTTTGAAGGGCCTGAGCTTCATCCCCAGCACCACACACACACACACACACACACACACACACACTCTCTCTCTCTCTCTCTCACACACACACACACACACACACACACACACACACACACACACACAGTCCTCCAAAATCAGTCCTCCTGGTATCCCTATCCTTTATGTGCCTGAAAACAATTCCCTATTGTGGCAATTATGGGCCCACTTCTCTCCTGTAGAGTGAGCGCGGGCGCCTGTTCCAGGGCAAGGCAGGTCAAGCCCACAGGGGGACCTCTCCTCTTCACATCACCAAGCCACCACCCTCACCCGGGACTCGCGGGAAAAGGAAGTCTCATTAAATGGCCATGAGCTGCAAACCAGGAGATCAGAGACACAGACAGCGCAGAGGAAGGAGCCGCACATGATGAAAGGATTAGAAAACACATTAGAAGAAACTCGGAGGATTTAGAATCCATTTCAAGTGCACTGGAAGAAAAATTTCTCTGGCACTGGCAGACAGGGTCCAAGTTCAAAGCTGGGCAATAAAGAAGCTCCATCTCTCTGGTGCCTGCTGATGCTCTCTCTGCCTCCCCCTCTCTCTCCGCTTCTCTTCCCCTCTGTCTTTGGTACTGGGGACTAAGCCCAGGGTCTTCACATGGAGCTATACCTCCCCCAGCCCTTTTTTATTTCTTATTTTGAGACAGAGTCTCACTAAGTGACTAAATTGCCCAGGCTGGGCTCAAACTCCGAGTCCTCCTGCCCCAGCCTCCCACAGTGCTGGGATGCCAGGTGTGTGCCACCACTCACAGCCCAATTCTCTTTTCCTTTCACTCTCTAGGATGACGCCTCCCTGGGGGGAGGTGGGTGCTGGGATCACCTGCGTCAGGCTCACCTGAGGACCTGGCTCAGACACAGCTTTCGGGGTCCCCCAGACTCCAAGACACGACGAGGTCTCAGAGACCCAATGTACGCCTTTTATTTTTCTTGTGTTTCTCCCCCACAACCCCCCTCCCCGCCGAGGCTGCCTCATCACTCATTTAAATGGCTGCTTCAACTCTGAAGGAGAGGCCACACCCAGCTACCCAGAGGCAACTTAGTGGCTCCACAAGCAGCTGCTGGAGGAGCTGCGGCCCGCCTGTAGCTGGGTGCTGCCCTCCCAAAGGAGCACCAAGTGGACAAGATGCTGCCGTGCCAGAGACACTGGGCAGAAACGGAAACCGAATGTCCCACAGGGGACAATCTTGAAAGTGAAAGAGGGTGCCGTCATTTGCACCAGGACCACAGAGCTGCACTGCTCCTGACACCCAGAATTGCGTCATCTCCCTTTTATTTTTCTATTTTTAACCCCAGAGTAATTTCCAATCTCACTGACGGCAGTCCGATTGATCCAGTTCAGTTTTTTTTTTTAAGGTTAACACTTTATAACCACCTAGGTGCCAATAAACATTTAAATAATTTCCTACTTCTAGGAAGGTTCCAAATGATTCAGAAGAGACATGTACTCTGTGCTGCTGGCAGCCAGTGAGTTTTCTTTATACACGACAGAATCCCATGATACCCCGTCCTACAGATTTGAATACTGCCCGGCTGTTAGTACACCAATTTCTGATTCCTCAGTAGTTTCCTGTCTACGCTGACCAAATGCAAACAGCCCCCAAAGCTGGACTCAAAGAAAGGGAAAAAGCTCTAATTGGTGACCTCCATTTCTTCTCCTCAAAGCAAAACAGTAATGAAATAAAACAATGAAATCCAAGCCCTGCGTGTTGGTCCACTCTTGTAATCCCAACGCCCTGGAGAAGATGCGAGTCCGAGCCCAGCCTAGGCAATTTAGCAACTCAGCAAGATCTTATCTTTAAATAAAAATTTAAAGGGAGAGGGGACTGAGGAGCCCATTTATTGTTTTTGATTTTGAGACAGGGTCTTACTGAATCACTAAATTGCCAAGGCTGGGCTCAAATTTTTTGTGATCTTTCAGTCTCAGCCTCCTAGGATTCTGGGAGTATAGGCCCATCAGCTCAAAATTTTAAATAATAATCACTTGTGCCAAGTGATTTCCAGTTGGAATAACTAAGGCACGAGTTCACTGTAACAATCTAGGACAGGACTGGAAGGCGTCAAATCAAAACCAGCCTTACGGACTGTCATTGGAATTCACCCTTCATTCAGCCAAAAATGTGCAGTCTAACCAAACCCCTTCCACTCGCCCTAGCTCTCAAGCCGCACGTCTTGGGCAGCCAAGGGCAAAGCCAGCTGTGGTTATGCAGTTGTTCAAATGCCCCAAAACAGAAAAAAAATATTTTGGAAATGTATCATGCTTCAAAATTAAGGGTAATTGTGTAGAGCAGCCTGGAAAATATAGCTCAAAGAGTCCTGTTCAGCCACGGAACCCCAGAGCATGAAACACTGGCGCTCTGATGGCTCTTTCAAAGTGGTAACAAGAAGGTACAAAGGGCGGAAGGAAGGGTGGAGGGCTGCTACAGGGCTGTGACTTTTTGAGAAGTCTGCTGCCCTGGGGAGACACAGCGAATTCACAACCAGCAATGGTTCTATGCCACTCAGGCCACTAGATGCTGCTCTGGACCACAACAGCACCTAAACAGAAGAGGAGAGAAAAAAAGATGGACACGTAATTACAGAAGAAAATCAACAGGGTCAGATTAGGAAAGAAACAGATGGGCCGGCTGAGAAAAGGCTTCACACAAACCAGGTGCCTCTAAGGCTTCTCCCCAAGCTGGTCCAATGTCCCTGCCGCACTAGTGGAGTATTAGTACTCATGACTGCAACTAGCCAAGGCAGAGGAAGTCGACAAGCCATGGTGGGGTGACTCAGGGAACTCACTGCCTCACAGCAGACATTTCCGTCCCTCGGGGACACAAGCCCTGATCTTGTGACCCACCGTCTTCCAGCCATCGGTGGTGGTACTAGGGACGAGGGGCCTTCCCTCTGAGCTACCTTCCCAGGCCTTGTTTGATTTCTGACATGCAGACAGGGCTACTAAACTGCCCAGACTGGGCTGGAGCTTGTACCCCACCTGCCTCAGCTTCCCAGAGGGCTGGGTCCCAGGCCAGCACCACCAGGCCTGGCGTCACCATTCACTGTACTCCCACCAGGGCAAGTTTACAGTCAAGGATTAATCAGAATTCGAAATCTTACGAATAAACACACACCAAGTTAGCGCTTGACCTATCTCCTTCAGCACAGGATACAGTAAGAAATGCTTGCAATGAAATTTAAACGTGTAAACCACGAGGAGCAGGAGGACAGTGGTGACACAGGAGTGCAGGAAGCTAAGGTGTAAACTTGAGAGCGCTGGGGAAAACAAGTGACACAGACTCAGTCCCCACTTACACAGACACCATCTTGGGCTCCAAAGAGTAACCAAAGCACAGAAAGCGGGGAGCACTCATAAATGTTGTCGAAGGTCACATGATCCGGAAATACACAATTTGTCTGACTTCACCAAAAAAACCCCAAAGCAGTGGTTTACAACTGGGGGAAACGGAGGCAGGCGCTGGTGCCCAAGAGAACAATCTGCAACATGTAGACGTTTTGGATGTCATGACGGAACGGTGGCCCTGGCCTCAGGTAAAGACAGGCCAAGGGAGCTAATAAACACCTTGCCACACACAGATCAGTAGCCACAGCCAAGAACAATCCTGCCCACAACGTCCAAAGTATGGAGGACAAGACCGATGGATATTCATGGCCAAAGAAACGGGCGAAAGTCCGCAAGCAGAGAAAGAACCGCCAAAGGGAGAAACCACCGGAGGCTCAGACTTTGGTCTCGGGTTCCCCTCAGTTACTCGTCCCCTTACTGGCACTGGGACAAAACCCCTGACCCCTGCAGCTTAAAGACAGAGCAGTTTATGTGGCTTATGGTTCCTAGTGGTTCAGTCCCAAATCACTCAGCTAGCTGCAGGCACCGGGAGCATGGTGGAAGGATGCTGTAGAGAGCAGCTGCTCGTGCCATGGCCACCAGGAAACCGAGAGAGAGAGAGAGAGAGAGAGAGAGAGAGAGAGAGAGAGAGAGAGAGGAGGGGAATAAGAATGTCCCACCTGGCTCACGCCCCCAGAGACCCACCAGCTACCAGCACATTCAGCCATTAACAATGGATTGATCCACTGATGAGGACAGCACCCAAGAGCCAATCAGTCACCTGCCCAAAGCCCCACTTCCAAACACATAAAATTCAAGGAGGAATTTTACATCTAAACTGTAACAGTGGTTAAAGTGCTTGCTCGGCAAGTACAAGGCCCTGAGTTCAGTTCTCCAGCACCACATAAAGCTGGTGTGGTGGCACATGCATGTAATACCACCACTCGGGAGGCTGAGGCACAAGGACTGCTGAGTCCAAGGCCAGCCTGGGCACCCAAGTGAGTTCAGGACCAGTCTGGGCTACAGAGCAAAACTTGGCCTCAAAAAAAAAAAAAAAGATTGCCAATAAATAAATACATGGTAATACTTGATAATAATCTGTGGGTGATAAAAGTAGCAACAGTTAGGACAAGCTGGAAAACATTCTGTGAAGTCAAATCATATTACAGTGGCATGTACACATCCATGTTTGCTGCAGCACAATTTCTAAAAACTAACTCTTGAAAGCAGTGTGTATGTCCGTGAACACATGAATAGATAAAGAAGTTATGGTATATATTCACAATGGAATATTACTCTGCCATAAAGAAAGGTAAACTTGAATAATGTGTAGGAAAATGGAAACAGCTTGAGACCATAATGCTTTGTGAAGTAAAACAGATTTAAAAGGTTAGGTACCAGATGGTCTCACTAACAGGAGAATCTCAAAATATAAGCAACCAAATGAGCAAACTAAAGACAGGAAACAGAGAGGGAAACTTAGCAAGGGAACCTAAGGACACAGAAGTAGGAAACTGAGGGAAGAAAGAGGAAAAATATCAAAACACATTATGTAGAGACACCAATTCCCCTAATTGCGTGTAATCAATACGTAAGTGACTACATATCACAAACACGTCAGTGAAGATGACTAAAAAAAAATGCTCCAAGATGTCTGTTGTCCTCCCTCGCAAACTGTCCTTCCCAACTGGTTCAAAGCTCCTGCCTGCACCATGACTCATCCACAAAGTCAAAGCAATGTTGGCAAAAGAGAATGTGTCCGTCCTGCTTGGCCAGTGCTGCTCTCATTTTTGATTAATACATTGCCCCCTTGCTCCCTGACTCGTCTCACAAGCTGGTTGGCAGGCATACTGTCCACAGAGAAGAATCCACGGACTTGGAGCTGAGGTCTACTGGAGAATGACCTACTCAAGTAGACACAGGCTCTGAAAACCTCTGCCTCCGTGGTGGCAGAGCTGTCCATGGGGGCACAGCAACTTAGGGCACATCCATCTGAACAAAGGGCATTCTTTTTCCCTGTTTTTAGCGTTAAGGGTTGAACCCAGGGCCCACTGAGCATGCACTCTACCAATGAGCTGTATTTACACCACAGGCATTTCTAGCCACATGTAAGGTGAAAGGCATGCCCAGATGCCACCATAGCCTAGCTTAACATGTGGGTCCTGGCCTAGAAGCCCAACAAGAGCAGAAGAACCAAAAACAGAAGGAATTAACCAGCTAGGCATCACGGAAGTGCAAGAAACAGCAATAGGAAAGGAATCACAAAAGTTGTGGGATGTATTTATTTATTTATGTACTGGGGACAGAACACAGGACCTTCACTCTGACCTATATCCCCGACCTCTTTTATTGTTTATCTTTGCCAGGGTCTCACTAAGTCACTAAGTTGCCCAGGATGGGCTCGAACTTGCAGTTCTCCTGCCTCCATCATTCAAAGTCCTAGGATGACAGGCCTGTGCCACTGGGCCCTGGTGAAAAGTTGTATTTAAAACTCAAATCGGATGAGCCTAGGGATGCAGGCCTGTCATCCCAGCACTTCAGGAGGCCGAGGCTAAGAGGACTGCAAGTCCTAGCCCAACTTTGACAACTTAATGACTTTGTGACACTCTACCTAAAAGAAAAGGGGGGGAGTGATGGGGGTATAGCTCACTGTGAAAGTAGCCCCCTCCACACACACACTCACAAAAAAAAAAAAAAGACAGAAAAGCTCTTCAAAAACTCCGTGGCATTTACCCATCCAAGCCACCTCCACAAAATGAGCTAATAATTTCTGCGAATTATTTCCCATAATTTGTAAAACAGCTTCCCAGGAGTGAGGGAGGAGGTCAGCCATGGGAGAAGAGTCCTTGGATCCTATTCTCCTGTGCCCCCAGGGCCAGGCTGAACAAAGGTTTACCTGATCTCTACTCCCTCAGGACTACTCCCTGGAAAGTAGCACAAGTCCCCAGCTGGCCTCCATCCTGGCCAGAGCACCTAGGCTAGGAAAAGTTACGTTCCCTCCATGACTGATAGAACTAAAACAAATGACAGTGTAAGCCTCAATTCCTAAAACTGAGGTTCCAATAATACTCTTGCTCTGATTCTGGAAGCTAGGGTTTGTGGGGGCACAGAACACTGAGCAGCCTCTCCGGCTATGTACACCTGGGACGAATATCTTGGCTGCCAGGTTGGTGTTGTGGTTAATTCTGCCCAGTGAGCTCGCAGCCTTCACCCACATGCTCTCCTAGCTGATCCTTCACTGTTTGCCACGCTGGAGGCCAGGGGCCAAGTTCTCTTCAAATTGTACCTACCCGGAGTTTGCAAGACGTTAGATAGAACACAGTGGTAAGAGACAAGCTGTTAATCTCATCACGGGGCATGCAGTGGCTTGCGGGTTTCAGATGGAGCGATTATAGAGAAATCGTTAACACGCAGACAATCAAATTATCCAGGGAACTGAGCGCAGCCACCAGGGTGTGCATGATGCAGGCGAGCTGGCTTTGCCGACTCTGAAATCTGCTGGACTGACATTTCAAGAGGATTGTTGGGAGCACACGCACACCACAGGAGCCCGGCCCAGACTGGGCGCAGGGGCTGCACAGTCCTGTGGCTTCTCAGCCTGTGACCTTTGGAGGGCTCTCTCAAGCCCAGGTGGGCAGAAAAGCTTATCTAATCAGGCATCCCAGCTTCGTGGCCGCCACCGGAAGAGATCACAACCAACCGCCTGCGCAAATTTCTGAAAGCAATTAAAATCCTGCACACAGGGACTATGTGGCAGAGTCCATTTCTGCACACCTACAAAGCTCTCAGCTAAACCTTGGCAGGACACAGCACACGCCTCGGTCTCCTTCTGAGTCCAGAGAAGGGACCTGAGGCCTGAGGAGGCGGCTCTGTTTCCTCTCTGTGCAACGGCAGTGAAATATAGTCTCTTGGGTCCCCACTCCCCCTGTGGTGGCAGCTGCGAGGTCCGACGCCCTGGCTAGTCCAAGTGGTGTGGCCTGTAATCCTGCACTCCGTGAGGCCGGGAGATCACAAGTTGCAAACCGGCCTGGGCAACTTAGCAACTTGCTGAGACCCTGCCTCCAAATGAAATGTAACAAACAGGCTGGGGATGTAGCTTAGTGCAAGGACCCTCGCTTCGGTCCCTACCACCGCACACACGCACAAAGCTAAGGCAGCCAGAGTGGTTGTGCAAATCTGTAATCTAGCACCCCAGGAGGCTGAGGTAGGAAGATGGCAGCTTCCCGCAAGCTTGGGTAACTTAACGACTTACTAAGATCTTATTTCAAAATCAAAAATGAGAATGGGCTGAGGACATAGCTCAGTGAGAAGGCCTCGGGTTTAATTCCAGGACCACGAAGAAGAAGAAGAAGAAAAAAAGTCAACAGCTAACACTTAGCCTTGCATCTGCTTGGAGATTTGAAAATACCATCTTTTGCAGGGGATTAAGCTCACAGCATTTTGTAAACAGGGAACAGCTAAGCACTTCAAGTATGGCCCATGGAGCCATGCTTACCAGAATCCCTAGCGAGCTGACTAACACTGCAGATCCTGGACTCTCCAGGATTATTAAAAGACTGCTGAAAATCATAACCCATACTGAGCAACACAGTCTCCGGTTTTCCTCTTCTTTCTTTTTGTACAGGGGAGCTACGTCTCCAGTCCATTTTCATTTTTGATCTTGAGACATGGTCTTGCTAAGCTGTCCAGGATGGGCTTGAGCTTGCGATCCTCCTGCCTCGACCTTCTGAAGGCTGGGATCACAGGCTTGGGCCACCAGGCCCAACTGTACTGTCCTCTGTTTGCTGTTCTGCACTGCAGGCTGGACCTACTAGGTTGCTGTCCCGGTCTCCTCCGGGGCTGCAGTCTTCATGGTGGAAAGCACTAGCGTGGACGAGGGGAAGGGCGCAGAGGGGGAGGTTTTCAGCGAGGAGCAGACACTTCGCGCTGTGCGACGCAGAGCCAGTAGCTCCTCACCTTCTCCAAGCTCAACAGGATCTTGTAAACCAAGTACCAACTTGGATGGTTGCAGGCGTGAAAAAGTAGTTGCAGGCTTAAAGGTGCCCAGTATCTGCCATCTGGATAGAAAACCCTCACCTCTGCGGGAGCTGTCACCTTTAAACCAGCAGCCCGGCACAGAGGGAGTGTGCATGCTCAGGCGCCACCTCCTTTGGGCCAGGGCTGCGCAGGGTTCCTCTGCACTCTCACCACCCACGGGCACCAAACATCCAAAAGGGTATGTACCCTAAAACACTCGAGCAGAGCCAGGTGCGGCGGCACACAGCTGCCTGTAATCCCAGCACTGTGGGAGGCTGAGCCAGGAGAACCACAAGCTTGGATAATTTAGTGACTTACAGAAACTCTATATCCAAAAAACAAATCAAAATAGGGAAAAAAGAAACACCTTTTTTTAAGGGGCTGAGGATGCAGCTCAGTGAGAAGGGCATGAGTCTGATCTCCGGCATCACACTTGCCCACCCACCCACACACCCACCCAGAAAGCTCAGAACTCAAGCACTGATTCACCTTCATCTCCCCCCAGCCCCCACCGCCATGGACCCGTGGCCCTTCCGCCTCCCTCTCCCCCTCCATGATGATGACGACGACCGCCTGCCCTGCACCTACACTCTGGTCTTCTGGTACAGTAGCAAGCGGGTTCAGAACTATCTCTGACCACGCAGCCCACCCGTCCTCCTCATCCGAGAAGACTTCTTTGGCTAAAGTAACATCACATCTGGAGCAGTCATGCGTTTTTAAGAGCACATATGGCAGGTGTCTATTCTCCCCAGGACAGAATGACCTCTCTGCCTGCTCCTTCAGTCTGAAACTCTGAGGGAAGAGTCTCACGGAGGCAGAAAGGGTCACAGGAGAGCAGCAGCCCGGCCCGTGGAGGGGAGAAGGGAGCAAAAGGAAAGGCGTGGATTCTCCCTTTCCTTTGACACTGCAGTATTTTCATACTATATTTCCCTGTGGGCCTCTTCCAACATGACTCATCTCAGTAAGTCAGTCAACAAACATCCACTGGGTGCCTACTGTGTGCTAGGTGTTAATCTAAGTTCTACAACTGTTAAAAAAAAAAAAAAAACCATGGCCAGTGCGCTCCTGGAACTCGCAGTCTCTGGGTAAAAGACAATAACCAAACAGGAGAGTGAAGCGGTAAGGCAAGGGCGTGGTGAGTGCTGAAATCACACGGGAATAACGCGAGAGTAAGAGTAATGGAAGGGTGGGGGGGGTGGGCAGCTGCCATTTTATTTTTTAAATTTATTTTTCCCATAATTTGATGCATAATAATTACATTCAACTTGGGGAATTAGTGTGTGTGTGTGTGTGTGTGTGTGTGTGTGTGTGTGTGTGTGTGTGTATGTGTGTGTGTTGGTGTCGGTGTATATATATTTTTCTTGTGGTCCTGGGGATGGAGGCCAGGGCTTTCGCACAATGCCCTCTGCCCCAATCCATTTTGGTTTTGATTTTGGAGATAACATTTCACTGTCACTAAGTGGCCCAGGCTGGGCAGAAATTCATGATTCTCCTGCCTCAGCTTCCCAGAGTGTTAGGATTACAGGCCTGTGCCACCAGGCCCAGCTGGACTGTGTCTTAATCAGTTTTGTGTAGAGCAAGCAGGAAAGGTCCTTGCAAGCTGACAACCGGGCAAAGACTTAACACAGGAAGAGAGTGAGTCACCTGGACAAGTAGGGGAACTTTCTTGTGCAGAAGAAATAGCACATGCAAAGGACCTGGGGAGAGCTCAGGAAATGAGAACAGAAGGTGGTGAGAATGTCTGCCATTACAAGGACATTGTGTGTGCTGCTGGGGAACACTGCCACCCATCAGTAAGGTCTTCAGACCTGCAGCCCAGTGACTGTCGCAGGTCCTGAGCTTCCTTACACTCACATCTGGGCCTGCCGCCAGGCCCGCCATCCCTGATAGGTACCAAGTTCCCCACTGCCCAGTTTTCTTCCGGCAACCCCCACCAGTCCCAGTGCTCAGGGTCATTCCCTTGCGATTCACCTGTCCATCTAGTGTTGATAAAAGCCACCTAAGCAATAGAAGAATGCAGTGGGGAAACGGAGACAGGGAGAGAGAGGGACCCATCTCCCTATGCTGGTGCCCAGCTCTGTAAACTGGGGCATGCTAACCTCTGAAAAACCACTGGGGAGCACACAGGCACATGAGGTCCCATGTAAAATCACGACCAGAGGAGCCTCTTCACAGCTTTTAGTCTCTGTGATCTAAACTATGACTGAAGATGGGCCCCACTGTGCAAGCCTGCAGTCCTAGCTTTCTGGGAGGCTGAGGCAGGAACACCACAAGTTTGAGCCCAGCCTGGGCAAACTAGCAATTTATCAAAACCTTGTTTCAAAACCAGATTACTTTTTAAAAATTAAAAAATGGCCTGGGGATGTAGTTCAATCTGAAGGCCCTGGGTTGTACCACAAAAAAAAAGAAAGAACTAAATACATACATACATACATACATACATACAAGTGCACAAGAGTGATTGGTCCCTCTATTTCTCAAGTTGCTCTACACGATTTGATATTTAAATGCAGTTCATTAATTACTTGGATTTTGTAGAAATAAAAAACACACACACTCAGAAAGACATTCTTCCACAGTCCCACTCACCCCACACTTAAATCACTGGCAGCAACAGAGCCATTGCCTCCAGCTCCCCCCACCCACCCCTCCAGCGTGGGTTTTCCAAAATCTTAACTGTAATGAGCTGTGTTCGCACATCAGCTCTGGTCACGAGTGGAGGAGTGGGAGGCCCCCGGCCAGGGCACAGGGCATCACAAAATACCGGGAGCTGTCCAAAGGCCCTAGGAGCTGTCGCCACGGGGGACCAAGCCCTATGGCTTTGGGTCGATGCAGATGAGGTGGTGAGCAACCTCCTACCCCAGAGGCCAACTTCAAAGGGCCACCAGAAGCTACAGGCTCAGCAGGAGGGTACTCCCAGGCTGCCGAGCCCCCTGCGGTCAGACACTCACACACAGACACACAAACACATACACAAACACACACACACACACACACCGCGCGCGCCCGCGCTACAGCACCGACTTTCCAGCCCCGGGCACGAGCGCGCCCCCGGCCCGATTGAGTTTATTTCCTCTTTCTCAAAGCTTCTAAAGGGCGATCGCGGTCGCCCCTCTCGGACTCAGGACCCCTGATGATTCGGAGCCGCCTCTTCTACACACACCGATCAGCGCGTCCCTTCTCCCACGCCCGGGTCGCCATTGAAGCCCACCCCCCGCCCGAGCCCGCGCGAGCAATCCCCGCCTTTCCAGGTCCCACTGGGGACCTCAGCGTGTCCTCGGGAGGCGGGTGTTTACTAACAAGCGCCCCCCACAGGGCTCCAGGCTGCCTGAAGCACCCTCTCCCGGCCCTGGGAGGAAACCAGCCCCGAAGCCCGTCCCCACCCGCCCTGGAGCCCGCTCGCGTCCCCATGGAAGGGGGGTCCCCTCCCAGCTGCGATGGCCCGAGAGAACCCTGGCGTCCCAGCCGCCGGCCGGTTCTCCCCGGCTCTGAAAATTCTGACCCCAAGCTCGCAAGCCCCTCACTCCTCGGTCCCCACCATCGCCGCGCCAGCCGGCCCCCACGTCTCCGCTGGCTCGGGGGGCCCTGAGCTCCGTGCCAGAGCGCTGTGCCCCCGGCGCCCCCTCCCAGGGTCCCCACCGCCCCTCTACGCCGTCCCCTGCGCCCGAACTGGCACAACTGCAGCGCGCCCGCAGCCTCCCACCCCCGCCCGAGCCGCGGCTCTCCCCGGGGGCGGAAACAAAAGTGTCCCCGCGGCGCCCCGCGGTCGACTCCTCGCGGTCCCCTCCCCGGCCGCGCGGAGGTCAGCGAGACGGGGCGCGGCGCCAGCCCGGGAAACTTTACAAACCTGCCTGGGGTCGCAGGACAGCGCCGGCGCCGGAGGGCGGTCCTGGCGATCCAGCCGCGGCGCCCCGCGATCGGGGGCCGGAGGGAGGGCGGCCGGGCGGGAGGCAGAGGGGCACCCGAGGCGCTGTCGCCCCGCTCCGGGCCGCGGCGGGGTGGGGGCTGTGCCGCTATCCCGTGCCCATCCTCGCCGGAGCACACGCACTTACCCTCCGGGCCGCCGGCGACCGCTGCTCTCACTTCCTCTTCCTTCCTCCTGCTGGCCGGAGACACATTTTGCGTCCGCACGGCATCCCGAGAGCGGCCGCGAACTCTCCTCCCGCGCCGAGCGGCACCTGCGCCGCGCGCGCGGCCTTGGCGCGCCCCCTCCGCCGGCGCCCCGCCCAGCGGGAAGGGGGAGCCCACGACTTTCTGAAGTCCCTTACTTTTCAAAAGACGGAAGTGGCACACACCGTGCACGCCTCATGTGTGCTATAAATAACATGTGTTGCGGAGCATGACTTCTCTGGTGAGCTCACACTCGGCGCTCTGCAGGCGCTAATTAACTCCCTCTCCCGCCCTCCTAGCGCCACCTCCGGATGGACGCGAACGCGTGGCGTCTTTTTATATGCATTCGGTTTTTTGGCAACTGGTTGGGATTTTAAGGGGGAACTTTCGCGGGCTCTTTCAAAGCCACTTAGAGAGGACGGGAGAGTATTTGTTTTGCCCTTGTGGCCCTGGCAAAAATGAAGTTGCCTTTCTCCATAGTCACTTGTGTATTGACGCTGTCCCTGAAGTCACAAGCTTTGGGTAAGTCCGAGACCTCCGTTTTGCGTCAGGTAAGCCTGCCCCCACTCTGGTATTTAGGGTAAATTATTTAATTTCAGGAACCTACGTCAGAAAAGTAGCAGAAATCCAACAAGTTTACTCCCAACCTTGCTGACAGGTTGGGCAAGCACCTGTCTTTTCTAAATTCACACGTCTCTGGGTTTGCGCTACTGGAACACACAAGGACAGGTGCTGTGTGTTCCCTTCTAAGTGCAAAGGAGGCAAGTTGGCCCTCGGAGGCGTCAGGGTCTAAGGGGGACCGAAAAGCTTCTCCTGTACCATCTGAGGCTGCCGGTCCAGGAGACCTGAAATTTATTTACTAATTTAGCCCAGGGGATCAAACCCAGCCAGAGCCTTCACACTGAGTGGCAGCCACAGACCATTTTTCATTTTCTTTTTTTAATTTTAATTTTGAGACAGGCTTTTGTGAAGTCATGAGGTAGCCCAGGCTAAACTCAAACTTGACAGTCCTTCTGCCTCAGCCTCCTGGAGTGCTGGGATTTACAGACTTGTGGAGTTTTAGCCCTGCCCACTGGAGGCCAAGGGACCCAAGCCACAGCTGAGCCCTTGAGGTGTGGCCAGTCCTGAGATGTTCTGTAGATGTCCCTGCGCACAGGATTAGTCAGAAAAATAGCTTGGCTCCTTTCCTGTTGATTAGTCATTTTAGGGAATAACAGTTCTGCAATTTGGATGTAATGAATGAATTGGGCTAATGGCTCAGTTTCTATTTGCATATCTTAATGTAGTGACTGGAAAGTAGCAGTGACACATATATCTATCATTGGTGGCTCACATTGTATTTCTAAGGGACGGGCATGATCGTGTGTGTGTGTGTGTGTGTGTGTGTGTGTGTTACTGGAGATAAACCCATGATCTCTACACTGAGCTCCACACTCAGCCCAGTTTTAGTTTTAACTTTGAAACACCATCTGGCTAAGTTGCTGAGGCTGGACTCAACCTGCTTCAGCCTCCCAGCATGCTGGTGTGACAGGCCTGTGCTCCAGGCCTGGCTAATCCCTTATATAAGCAGAGCTCTGGGGCAGTAGCAGTAAAGCAGGAATACCTGGGTCCAGATGTTCGCAAGCCATAACTCGCAGCAAGGTGATCCCAGAACAATAACTGAACTTCTCTCTTTCCTCTCCTACGAAACAGTCGTGGTGCAGTACTAACAGCCAACGGGCGAAACTATTAAATTGGGTCATTTTAATAAGCAACCAGTAAAATGGAGTCTCAATGCCATGAGATGCTCATGGTGAAAAGTAGGAATGTGATCCCTGACGCTCTGCTGGAAGCACATAGCTTTAGTGCCGGCATCCTCGGGAGCACTGTGCTATCTGTGAGCTGTCACAGTTGTCCCCTTCTTACTCAGCAGCTAGACAGCTCCACTGGCCTGTAACGTGCAGTCCCAGCTCTGCCCTCTGCAGTCCATCTGGGGTAAGGCGCCTCCTCCCTCCACCAGATGCCTCTCCAGGCCTTTGAAGGTCGCCCTCCAGTTCTCCCCAACATTTCCGTCCAAAGATCCAGCATTCTCAGGGTTGCTGACCTCTCTTCATGTGACAGGCGTCCAAGTCCCCCATCTAGGTCATATTCTCCTTGAAGCACACCTGCAGTAACCTAAAAAACGTGTTATCGATTAATTACCTAATTAGCACATAGCAAACACAGTGCAGGTACAGACTAAGCTGTTATCATTTTTTTTGTGTGTGTGTGAGGTACTGGACTGAACCCTCGAGCCTTCCCACTGGGTTATAGCCTTAGTTAGTTTTTTTTTTTTTTTTTCTTTTGAAACAGATTCTCAATAAGTTACCCGGACTGTGTTCAGTCTCTCAATCCCTGTACCTCAGCCTCCCAAAGTACTGGGATCTGAGGTGTGTTCCACCGTGCCTGGTTTCTTCTTGGTTAACAAAAAAAAAAAAAAAAAAAAAAAAAAAAAAAAACAACCATTCCCTGGCCAGTCCAAGTGCAAAGGGGAAGCCAGGAAATTCATTGCTATTTATTAGTCAAATCCTTATAGAGTTGGCCTTTGAGGGCAAAGCTCCTGGCCCACTTTCTCTAAATCTCTTTGGATTTGATTGAGCATCCAGAACCTTCTTGCATCCACAGAGGAGGTACAAATGTTCAGACTCCCTGTACCACTCCACTAAGGGTTTCCAGCCCCTTCTGCCACAGCAAGGAGCAGAATTCTTTGAATATCTGGTTCACTCAGGTTTTTAAAAGTATTTTTCATAGTTATTATTTTCATTAGTATATGTTTGCAATGCGTGGTAATTACATTCATCCTGAGGAACTGGTGCATATACATGTCACATATTAACCATTTTGACTTCCCCAACTCCCCCAGCCCCAGATCCCCTTCTGTCTCCATGAAGTCTGTCCCGTGTTTTCTATCATTTGTCTTTTACTTCACTCTTTGTTACTTTGGGCATCTCATATAAGAGAAATCATGCCATGCTACCTTTACCCTCCATCTGGCTTATTTCACTTAGCTTATGGTCTCAGGTGGAGTCAGTAATAACCTCTTAACAGTGCAGCCTCTACCCACGTACTAGCCAGGCCCGACCCTGCTTAGCTTCTGAGATCAGATTTGATTGGGTGTGTTCAGAGTGGTACAGCTGTAGACCAGGGCAATATCTAAACCTCATATTTCTTCTTATAGTCATAAAGACATCTTTGGGGTGTTGTCACATGTCTTAGAGGAACCGTTTTGTGGCCAGTAGTGGCACAGTGGTGTGGAGAATATGGTGTTGTTATGGATAAGGGCTCCATCTCTAGACCTGGCTGTGGCATAAAGCCCGGTGTGTTAGCATGTGTTAGCATGGGGTGGGAGCCACTCTTGAACGGTAGGACTGAGCAAGGGCTAAAGGACTGAATTCATGGAAAGTTCAAGAGCAACAGCTGTTCCTTTTGTCCACAATGAGTTTCTCGTCACAGTGGGAGGAAAGAGGCAGTGTCTCTGTCTTTTCTTAGCTCCTAATTGTAGATCGGACCACTCAAGAGTTCAAGGGCAGTCCTTCATTTGCATTTCCAGAAATCCCACCCAAGCACGGTCTGGACTCTCTGTGCCCATGGACCAGCCACACTGGTATCTCCAGAAATTAGGGAGACAGATTTAGAGGCTCCTGTACAGGACCACCCGTCTCACCCTCAAGATGAAGGGGAGGAAAAAGAGTAAAAGGCAGGGACAGGTGGCCAGAGATGAAAACTCACTGAAGTGTCAGTTCTGAACTTCATTCTCCAACAGTGCTATTGGGAGGCAGTTTTCCACCATTGGTAAATGGTGGTGAAGCTTAGTTATGGCCCTTGAGTGGCTTTGGAATCTACCCAAGGAACTGGCTGGACACGCAACATGTGTGTGTAGGTGAGTCACGAGGTGTGGCCTTGGAGTCTGGGTCTGATTTTTTTTTCCATTCCTTGCTGGCACTGTTTTCTGGCTCTGCTTCCTGGCTGGTATGGACTACACAGCTTTGCCCTGCCACACTGTTCCACCATAATGTTCTTGCCTTGGAGCCATTCGGCCATGGACTGAATCTCATGAAACTTGGAGCCAAAATACGTCTCTCTTTCTTTTTTTTTCCCTTTTCTTTTATGGTCTTTATATTCTTTATTTTTTTCATTTTTCCCCACTATTTTTATTAATATACAGATGTAATACATAGTATTTACAATGAATTTGGGTGTTTCGTACATCTACATATCACATCAACTTTACAATCCCTTCCCATCTTCAACCCTCTCACCCCCTCCCTGTCCCTTCTCCCGGCTCCAGCTATCACTTCATATGGTTCCAAAGAATGTCTGTGTTCTGGGTTTTCCAAGTCCGAGAAACCATACAGTGTTTAACATATTAATCTTCTGCACCTAAGTCATTTCACTTAAGTCACCACTCTACCTCAGCTTCCTGTTCCTCGAATGGGTTCGCAGTAGTTACATCTTGATATCTCTTCTCTGAATCCAACCAATCCCTTTATTGGGATATTCACCAAAAGTTTTTTTCCATATTTTCCTGTATCTTTGTTGTTATTGTTACACCTGGCCTTACCCACCAGTTCCCATTAGAAAATAACTATAAGCATAACTATAAGCATGTAGTTCAAAAGACTAGTTAATTTGGGAAAGAGAAAAAATAATTAGATACATAAAATTCAATTGCCTTAGCTGAATACTGGAAGGTGCATATTTGTACGTTCACAAGGTTATCTTTACATCAATCAGTTTCCTTAGGATAAACTTTCATTAGTGACCTGATAAGCGAATTGCTACAACAATACAAACTTAAAATTATATCACATTGCTACATTAAATGAAGTCAAATCTATACCACATAAATACACTTAAAGTGACAGACATGAAGGCAAATTTAGCTATTTCAGAATTCCTTAACTTTCATATCTTATTTACTCATATTTCACTAATTACCAACATACTTTTTTCTCAGCTCATTCTCCTCTAGCTGTTGTTGCTTCTTCTCTGGGGTCATTGGTCTCTCTTTCTTATAGTTATGCATGTCCAGTACTGTGTCTCAGTGATGGAAAAGGGAAATCTGACTGATACAGATGGAGAGGTGTTCAGGAAAGTTCTTCAGATTTAAATACCTCAATTCTGGGTTTTCTACATGTTTCTCCTCCTTGCCTGTTAAGAACTCCAAGATAGGTGGGTTGAGAGGAAGCTTATCAAAATGTCACCATGAAACTTCCAAGTACAAAAATGGCCTATTGTGTTTTTCATCACCGATGATTCATGCTGATCAGCTCTTTCCTGGCTAAGCACTCACAAATATTACTTTATGACCCACTAAATAAAAGCACTTATTGGACTCCCAATGGGCCCTGTGTATTTAATAATACATTTAGTAATTTCCTTCACAACTCTGCCCCAATCAGCAATCAACTTCCTTGATCTACAGCTGGATGAATCTATATCCTTTTCCTGTGTTAGCATCAGGCCTGTGCTAGTGTGCCTCCAGGGGAAGCATGTGACCTCAGCTCCACGAGGGCACTGCATCTGAAATAATGAGGTCTGGACCGTGGGCTGACACTGACTACCACCCAAAGCCACCAGAATCAGTCTTGGAACAAGCAGAGAGTGGAGAGGTCTACTCAAAGGGCACTCCTTCCCTGGCCCCTCCACTAATCCAGTGTGTGAGAAAAAAATAAAGATTCCAAGCTGAGAGATGAGGAGAAACTTGATTGATTGGGAAGGCCTTCCCCAGATGTGAGTAACGCCAGTCAGCAGATTTGTAGCCTGGACAAGAGTAAACAGGAAAGAAGGAGGAAAAGCTGGTTTACGCTGGAAGAGCTTCCATCTTCGCCATTGCCTCCGGGCATAACAACTCTCCAGTGCAGACTCGCATTAGCTTCTGTAGAGTGAGATTCCAAGGGCCTTTGACCTTGGGCTGATGTTTCATCCTTGATCCCTTGGTTTTGTGTCTTCTGTAGTGCTGTCCCATCAGCCACTGGGACATAGGATTCTCTACGTGCATGAGTCAGATTTGGAGTCCTTCACCTCGAACTCGGTAGGCTGACCTAATATAGAATCTCCATTAATATTGCCTGCTAAGTCTGTTTTTCTAAAGAACCCTAGCTAGTACAAGTAGATACCAGGCAACATTATAGAATTATTTGGATTTAGGTATAAAAATAGTATTGTGCTTATCAGGGAAAACATGCCTGTAGAAATACATAAATGAAAGTCAGCCAGATGTTACCAGTCCTTGAACCATGGAAGAAAGCATACAAGCACTCAAAGTTGAATATTCTTTCAACGTTTTTATATGCTTGAAAGTTTCAAAAATAAAATGTTGGAGACAGATCTGTGCTTCTTGGGGAGAGCAGTTTCTGAGTTGTTTTATCCAAAGCTACCTGGGACTAGAGATTTGTTTGATGCAGAGTATAAGGACTGATTTCACCAACTGAGCTGATTTCGCCTACAGTGTTCCCTGCTCCCTGAGCCTCAGGATCTTGTCGACTAGAGTGAGTTGGGGTCTAGCAGGTTGTTGCAGGGAGTTACAGGCATAACTGTGGAGGGCTGGCCCTTCATGGCTGACCTTACATGTCAGACTCTAGAGACACTAAAAGGATCATATGGGAGTGATTAAAATAACAGGTAGAATAGAAACTATAAGCCTTCAATTATTCTGCTAATTTATGCTTAATTATGTTTTATATACATGCTATACATAAGGCTCAGATCTCTATTTTTTTCTCACTGAGTATTGCTCTAAGAATCTGTCTGGATGTTTCTTCTACTTCTTCCTCTTCTTTCTTTTTTTGAGACAGGGTCTTGCTCTGTAGCCCAGGCTAGTCCTGAACTCACTATGAAGCCCAGGTTGGCCTTGAACTGACAGCAATCCTCCTGCCTCAGCCTCCCAAGTGCTGGGATTACAGGTGTGTACCACCAAGCCCAGCTTATATGATGCTGGGAATCAAACTCAGGTACTTAGCACTTGACGTAGTGTTTGCTAGGCACCTGCTTTAACCGCTGAGCCATTCCTCCAGCCCTGAACTTTTCCTCTCTCTCTCTCTTTCTCTCTCTCTCTCTCTCTCTATCTCTCTCTCTTTCTCTCTCTCTCTCTGTCTCTCTCTCTCTCCCCCCCTTCCTTCCTCCCTTCCTTCCTTCCTACCTTGTGTAGATGGTACTTAGGATTGGGCCCAGGGTCTTCACACTGAGTTACATTCCCAGCCCTTCCTTTCTTTTCTTTCTTTTGTTTTTAAGTTTCATGACAGGGTCTCACGAAGTTGCCCAAGGTGAGCTTGAACTTGAGGTCCGCATGCCTCTGCCTCCCAGATTGGTGGGATTACAGGTTTACAACATGGACCCCAGTTGAGTTTCTTCTTTACTTAGGCACCTTCTAACCTGTACGTTGACTTTACGTATGGTCTCCAGTTTTATAAGGGCAGGTATCTCTCTGTCTAGAACTTGGTTACTCATTACTTACTAATAATTTATAAGGCTTGGGCTCACCATTCAATGGGTTTATCTCATTGTCCTGTGTTATCATGGTGTTTATTCTAGAGTCCTTTGTCTTTCTGTAGGAGCTGGACCTGAGGAGCTGAGGTTCATCTGATTGGCAGGAACGCTTGGGTGGGTGATCAGGTAGTTACTTCACACAGTATCAAACTAACTGGCCACACCAAGTCATTGTCCTTTAGTGCTCCCAGGGGTGCTGTTAACTTTACTGATTGGTAAGACTGTCAACACCAACCAGACCGATCCAATGAAAAAGTGCATTGTCCCTTATAATTTATGGGAAAATTGTGGAAGGGCTCTTTATACTGTGCAAGTATTTGATTTTAGAACCATCTTTTTCTTTTCTTTTCTTTTCTTTTTTTTTTTTTTTTTTTTTGAGACAGGGTCTCACTCTGTAACTCAGGCTGGTCCTGAACTCACTATGGAGCCCAGGCTGGCCTTGGACTCACCACCATCCTCCTGCCTCAGCCTCCCTAGTTCTGGGATTATAGGCATGTGCCACCATGCCCAGCTTATATGGTGCTGGGGGATTGAACTCAGCAAGCACTTTAAACACTGAGCCATTCCTCCAGCCCCTAGAACCATCATTTACTTAGCAGTTCTAGCTTACCCTGACGATTCTCTTCAGTGAAAATTGTATTTATTTCCTTTTTTGCTCTCAATGTATTTTAGTTTATTTTTCTGCTTCTGACTTCCACTACCTGAATCTCTTTTCTCTCTCACCTCCAGGATCCCTGGAATTGGCTAATGTGAACTGTTCTAGAAATTCATATAAATTGAGTCTGAGGCCACATAGTCCGTGGTGCCTTGCCTTTGCAGTATAGGAGAGATTGAGATTCATCCATACTTCCGATGTTGAAAGTTCATTGCTTTTCACCACTGAGTGGAATTAAACTATATGGCTATGTCATTATTTATTCATTAGTGGCGGGATGCTGAGCTTGCTTCCCCATTTTAAGCACTGCCAACTAAATTACTCCAAGAATTCCTAGGTTGTATGGGGATATACATTTTCATTTTTCTTGAGCAAATATCCTACTGATTGTGGTGATGATTCCATGACTGTACGAAAGCCCACTGAAAATATAAATTTAAAACAAGAGCATTTCATCTTGGAGCAAGTCACTGACTAAGCAAACGTGGCATGCCCACACTGTGGGAAATCATTCAGCAGTCAGAGGATTTGTTGTTAGCTGGGCTGGGTCACACGAGCCTGTCATCCCAGGGCTCTGGGAAGCTGAGACAGGAGGATCGTAAGTTCTAGCTCAGGCTAGGCAACTTACACCTTAATGAGACTTTGTCTCAAAAATAAAACATGAGCCATGGATACAGCTCATATCAAAAGCCTTGGATTCTGAGCTTGATCCCGAAGAAAAAAGAAAGAAAAAAGAGGAAATCTTTTTGGGTCTCACTCTGTAGCTCAGGGTGGTTCTGAACAGCCTGGCCTTGAACTCAGACAATTCACCTGCCTCAGCCTCCCGAGTGCTGGGATTACAGATGTGTGCCACCACGCCCAGTTTATGTGGTGCTGGGGAATTGAATTTGGGTACTTAGTGCTTGCGTAGCACTTGCTAGGCAAGCACTTTAACCATTCAGTTATTCTTCCAGCCCAAAGAGGAACTGTTTTAATAACAACTTGCATGTACTTCCAGGAAATTGTTCTGGATAAAAAAAAAAATACTTTTTTTTTTTTTTTTGAGAGAAGGTCTCACTTGGTAGTCCAGACTGGTTCTGAGCTCACTATGCAGAGCCCAGACTGGCCTCGAACTCACAGCAATCCTGCCTCAGCCTCCCAAGAATTAAGATTTCAGGTGTGCACCACCACAACCAGTTTATGTGGTGTTGGGGAATTGAATGCGGGTGTCCTGCTAGGCAAGTGCTTTAACTGCTGAGCTATTATACCTCCAGTCCTGAAAAAAAATTCTAGCCCAAAAGTCTCATACTATTTAAAACCACTTAAGTAGCGTTGCTGAGATGAAGTAAGTCTAGACCTCGAGAACAGATTTGTGGTTTCCACAGGCCAAGATGGTGGGAGGAGGAAGAATGCATGTCCACAGAAAGGTGATGTGATGACCTACCATGCATCAGGGGAGCTGCTCTTCATCGTGACATGTCAATATTGTCACATTGTGACACTGTGATTTGGGCTTTAACGCTCTTATACTATGCGTAGTTTTACCATTGGGAGAAATTGGGTAAATGCTGATTGTTACTCCTGGCATTTCTTATACCTAAACATGAATATATAAAAGGTGAATTTTTTAATCGGTGCAGGTTTGTGATGCAGAGTAGCAATGTTGATCTTGGGGACCTGGTACATGCCCATGACATACTTTTTTTTTTTTTTTAACAGAGTCTCACTCTGTAGCCCGGCCTGGTCCTGAACTCACTATGGAGCCCAGGCTAACTTTGGACTCAGGCAATCCTCCTGCCTCAGCCTCCCAAGTGCTGGGATTACCAGCATGTGCCATAAAGCCCAGCTTTATCTGGTGCTGAGGAATCGAACTCAGAGCCTCGCATTTGCTAGGCAAATTCTTTAACTGCTGCGCCATTCCTCCATTTCCGATGTCTTCGCCCTGCTCTGGCCCTCTTCCCCCTTCGTCCCACCCCTTCCCCATTGTCCAGAGTTCACCTTCTGATTTCCACCGTTTCTCCTTCATTTTGCTTATTCACATATTCATATTTTAGGCTTTCCATATAAGAGAAACTGCAACCTTTACCTTCGTGCATCTACCCGGAAATAGCCAGAAGCCTGCCAATAGGTGAACGGATGAGCAGAATGGGGTGCGTGTATCCAATGGAATGTTGTCAAGCCATTAAGAGGAGCAACATCATGTCATTTGTGGGAACTTAAGACTGTCGCAGAGTAAAGAAGCCAGATGAGGAAAACTTGAGGTTTTAAAAGTTATATTTTGGACCAGGAGTGGGGGCATGAGATTGTAGTCCTAGCTTCTCGGGATACTGAGCCGGAAGGACTGCTTGAACACAGGAGCTTGAGATCGGCCTAGGCTATAAAGGGAGATTCCATCTCCAGAAGCAACAGCTGCATCTCTTGGTGTTCACTCATGCCTCGTTCAAGTCGCTCTTTCAGAAATTCTCCTCACCGTCTGTAGACACTCACTTAGCTGCTCCCTCCGGAGAGCACAGGCTCTTCCAGAAATGCTGTTCCCTCCTTTCCAAGTGCATGACGCAGGAGTCAGTGCTCCAGGCCATCTCACTCTCAGACCTTTTTCCTCGCTCACATTGTCTTCAGAAATCAGGACTAGATCTTGGCCTGTTCCCTGCTCGGTCACCATGCACATCTCAGAGTCTGAAAACCTGAGTTCATCCACTTGCTGGGTCCCTTCAAAACAGAAACCTAGTGAAAGTTATCTCATCTTTAAATCTGTATGTTGATGTGTGTATTTATATACCCACATCTATGTACTTGTACATAAGCCCCAGATTGAAGAAAGGGGACTCTCAACTCTCAAAGGCGACCTTTGACACAAACTTCAAGATGTCCCATTTGGCATTTCTTTGTCAATACCCATGCTGTTTGTCCCCAAATGTGACCTTATCTCTTCTTTCCAAAACAAAATGAGCAAGACACAGATGAAATTAAACGTGAGAGGAAAATTAAAAGCAGAGAAGTGATTTTGCTGTTAATTACAAGACACTTTCAACTAGAGCTGAGTCCACCAAGAGTTGTAATCCCATCACTTGGGAAGGCTGAGGCAGAAGGATTACAAATTTGAACCCAGCTTGGGCAACTTGTGTACAATTTATGCTCAATTTAGTAAGACCTTGCCTCAAAATTAAAACTAAAAAATGGACTGGATGTAGGTCAGCATGAAGACCAGTTCAGTTCTCAGTACCACAAAACAGAAAAGTTTGCTGCATATTTGGATGAAATTCGGAGGAGTAGCATCAGACTTCATGTTAGTAAACAGCCTTTATGACCAAGCACAGTGGCCCCTTGCTCCCAAACAGCATTTTGTTCTCCTGATGGTTCCAGTATTTAGAGCATGAATGAGGAATAAAAAGGGTAAGTAGAATTCACTATTTCTTTGCCTGAGGACAAAAATTTTAAATAGCACCTGTATCCATGAGCAAAATCTTTCAGATAAAATTAAAGAACGTAGGCCTTCTTACAGGAAAAACAGATTTGAATATGAGACCCAGACAGATTACATGAGTAACATCACATTTATGTTTCTTGAATACTCGTAACTGAAGTGAGGTTCTCTTTAATTTGCATCTGCATTTGTGAAAATAGGGACTTTTTGTAATATTTGGGGAAGATGACTCTGTGTTTTATTCCAAGGAGACTAATTATAAAAGTATCTCAGTATATCAGGCAGTGAGCTGTGGCTATGTTACTTTTTAATTAAGATAAAAATAATCTATCTTAGACATTGACAAGCCTTGTCTAAAGTACCAGATCTGGAGAGGTAATAATTAAGTAAAGAAAAGGCTCTTGTGTTCAATCTTCAATCCTCTGACGATCTAAGGGGAAGTTCTTTCTGATTTGTTTCTTTGTGGTACTTGGGATGAACCCAGAGATTTTTCACCAAGCTATACCCCGATGCTTCTTTTAGTTTTGATTTCAAGACAGGAAATCTCACTAATTGGCCAGGCCTGTGATCCTCCTGCCTCAGCCTCTCAGAGTGCTGGGATGATGGGCCTATGCCACTGGGTCCCCACCATGATGTTCTGTGTCACCACAGGACCCCAAACAATGATGGAAACCAAGCATGATTGCAACCTCTGAAACTGTGAGCCAAAATATCCACTTCCTCCTTCAGTTGGGTATGTTGTGTTCTCACAGCAATGAAAACATGACTAACACAAATGATATATACGGATGAATGTAAAGATGGACACACTCCAAGGATACTGATTTTTGTTTCTCTGCTTTATTTAGATATGTTATAAAATTATTTCAAGGTGAATATAAAGTGTCCCAGAAGTCACCACACACAAAGAAAATTAACAAACTCATTATATTATATATTTAAAAATATTTTCCGAGGATGATAATGTGTCTGTTTAAAGCTTTATGTTAACTTGAAGGATTAGGAAATGCCCAGTTAACTTGTATAGCAGAGCTTTAGGTGTGTATGATTGACTTATGGGCCAGCAAATGAGGGAAGAAGACCCACCTGGGTACAAATGGCCCAACCAATAAATTGGCAACTTGAATTAGTAAGTAAGAAGAAAGGAGGAAGATTATTATAGCTTCCTCTTCTGGGCCTTCCCTCATCTCAAGACAGCAACTGGCTGGTGTCTTTGCACTGCTGAGATCTCCACTACAGATGAGCTCCAGTCTCCAGCCCCCGCCATCTCTCTTGCCGGCTGCCTCAGGCTGCTGTGCTCAGATCTTAGCAGGTGTAGGTGGCCATTTTGGATTCTCTTGAGATTCTGTAAGGTGTCCTAATAAATTCTCATGGGAGTGTGTGCATGTGTGTGTGTGAGTGCACGTGTGTGCTTTCTGTTCATTCTGTTTCTCTAAGACTGCTAACAAATGTGGGTAACTTTTGGGATACTCTGTAAAAACATTTGCATCATGCTACTTATTTCTCAGTCCAAGGCTTAGGCCAGTGGAGGATACTTGCCTAACCTTTGAGGCCCAGGATTCAATGCCTGGCATTGGGAAAAGAATCCTAAAGGTGAAATTATTAAGTCAAAAGATGGATGTGTTCCACATATTGCTACATACTACCAACTGTCTTCTGGAAATATACCAGAGCCATAACGTCGCAAGCGGTCTTTCTGCTTCTAGGCTTTCTGTTTCCCATTCGTGCTACCCGGATGTAGGCCGGGTCCCAACAAGCTGCCCTACCCATGCTTCAAATGTAAAGGCGCCGTTGTCTGCAGTGGCTCTATGCTCTCAGTGACACACAGTGCCTTTCCATCTAAGCCCCCTGACAGTTAGGCCTTTATTCCCCCGCGTGCCTACCTGACACGCAGGATCCAGGCTTGGGCTACATATGTAGGCTTGCCAACCGGGCTTGTATTGGAAAGGAAGTCTGTGTTCCTTTAGTGTCGGCTCAACAATCTCTTTGAATTTAGTGATCTCTTCACTCTTCTTTTCCTATTTTCTTTCTGTGAGAAACATGGAGATGTTCATTTGACTCCTTCCTTATTTAACACTCTGAATTAAACATAAAGAAACTGAAAGTCACATCAGTCAAATCTAGGAGGTTAGTGAGGAGACCCTTTTAATGCCATGGGTGTAGACTTCCTACTTTTAATCCTGCCCCTCCTCCTCCTTGTCATTAGATTTCTATATTCCTTCCTTCCTTCCTTCCTTCTTCCTTTTCTTCCTTTCTTCCCTTCTTCCTGTATTGTGAGTCAAACTACAGGTGGTCTGCCTCTAAACTATATTCCCAGACTCCTTTTTTAAATGTTGGTGGGATTTTGCCAAGTTCCCCATGTGGGACTTGAACTTGTGAATCCTCCAGCCTCAGCCTCCCAGAGTGTGGAAATTACAGGCATGTATCACCACACTCTGCCTAGATCTCTTCTAAGACATGGCTGTGGGACTATGACATTTCCTTTTCCAAGCTTCCAATAAATTCATAACTGAACACTAACGAACATCCAAACCCTAACCGCCCACACGCTCCTCACCCATCCTCCAGCCTCCGGGCAGTCACGAGGACAGAGGTGGCAGCGCTCTGGGTGGCAGAGCTCTTAGTCTAGTGGCTCCCCAGCCCCACACCTTCGCCTCCAAGCCGCCAGAGCCAGGGCTGCGCCTCCTCAGCCTTTGGACAAGAAGCCGGGGCAGGGAAGGCCCAGTAGTAGAGAGGCAGATCTTTGGAAATATTTGCTACAGATGTGACAAGGGATTATTGTTCTTTAAAAAGTTTTGTTATTAATATAGTTTTGCATAAATAATAATTGCACTTATCTTGGGAAGTAGGTGCTTCTCCATATGACTTCCTGGAAATTTTCCCCTTCCCCCTCCCACCCCACAAAGTCCCCTCCCTGGGCCTACCGCCCGTCTTTTATTTTGCTCTCTAAATTATTCATACTTTGGGTTTCTCATATCAGAGCGACCATGCAATATTTAACCTTCTGTGCCTGATTCATCTCACTTGGCATCCTGGTTATTGCTCTTGGTGCATGATACACTCGAACACATCATCAGAACTCCAAAATAGCAAACGAGCTGGGCTAGCCATAAATAACTAATGGAAGAAGAAAATTCTGGGGCTGGTGAGACATTAGGAGAATTGAAACAGCGAATTCAATAACGGTGGAATGAGGTTTTATTCATCAAATTTTAAAAACATAAACATATATTACTTATAACAGATAGTATGTATCATCCATAGGTATATCTTAAATAAACATACATCTTAAAGGTATATATCTCTTAAGGTTACCAGATTTTGGTGACACAGGTAACACGGATATAAAAGTAGAGATGGCCGCAGTCTGCAGTCTTTGTTTCTGGAAAGTCATGTGCCGGTGGCCTTGAACGTGCTCAGACCCTTTCAACCCAGCCGTTCTGCTCATTCCTGGTAACAGAACATAATCGAAGCCGAACATCCCAAGGGTCCGCATGAAAGCGCTTATCCTGACTTATTTACCAGTAATCAAAAGTTGCATGAAATTCAAATTAGCCAAGGACAGGACGATGCTTAAGCCACTCAGCATTTATCCCTAGAAGGGAGCATCTTTAATCACATTGGAGATGACAGATGGTGGTAATGAACTCGTCACTGAGTACCGAAGTCTGTTGGTGTGTCCTATCTCAGGGGTATAGACAGACATCTAGAAGCGCCGGTGCACTCAGAGGCAGCTGTGGGTGCTTAACTCCTTTTGTTTGTGGCTGAAACAAAGGGCTACTGTTTTCTTTAAAAATTGCAAAAGTAAGCCAGGCCTGGTGGTGCAGGCTTACAATCCCAGAACTCAGGGAGGCTGAGGCAGGGAGACTCAAGTTTGAGCCCAGCATGGGCAACTTAGCAAGACTCTGTCTCAAAACATTAAAAAAGAAAGAAAGAAAGAAAGAAAGAAAGAAAGAAAGAAAGAAAGAAAGAAAGATGGACTTGGGTTGGAGCTCAATGCAAAGGTCCTGGTTTTAATCTCCAAGACAATAAAAAAAAATTGCAAAAGTATAAGAAATGACTTGTGTCTCGCCTGTGCCAGGAGCCCTGCTTACCTTGGGCACCTCTGTCTTCTTGAGACCTGTTCTGCTGTCTGTCACTACCGCAGCACTTGACAGACGGCTGGAGAACACAACTTCCAGGGAAGACCGTGAACCCCACCGGAAGACCTTGGGCCGCTTCTCCTATGAGCTGCGAATATTTTGCTGCATGACGGAAGCCCTGGCTGGCCACACGCCTGCCCTGCCCATCGTCTTCAGTGTTTCAGAGAGTTGGGCTGATGTCGTTTGTTGTCCCAATGGAGCAGCTGTCGGTGTAGAGAGGGAGAGGAATGGATTTGTCTTGTGGGGACCTGCATCCCACACAGGACTCAAGTGCCATCATCCGGTGTCTTTTCATGGGAAAAGTGAATGTTTACATTCAAAAGAAGACACATATGTTAATAATAAAGACACAGTGCTATGAATTTCCCTGAAAACCCTCCCCTGCCTTCAAACACACTTATCCCATTGGTACTCACTCTTTCTGATGCTGTTCTGGACGTCTTCTTTCATAAGTGCCTGTAACTGGACTGATCCCAGTTGCCTTTATGTCCTGAACTGATACAAAACTTTTACCTTTTATGGTCATTTTGACTTTGTGGAAGAAATCAGAAGTCACATAGTACCAGAGTTGGTTAATAAAGTAGGTGAGGACACACTGGAAAATTTTTTGAGACAGGTTCTTCCTGTGTAGTTCAAGCTGATCCTGAACTCACTATGTAGCCAGCCTAGGCTGGTCTAGAACTCACAACAATCCTCCTGCCTCAGCCTCCCAAGTGCTGGGATTATAGGCCCAGGCCCAGCTAGTATGTGGTGCTGAGGGATCAAACCTGGGGACTCACGCTTCCTAGGCAAGTACTCTAATCCTTGAGCTATCCCCTAATCCCACACACTGGGATATTTTTATGAGCCTGCCTTTCCATGGTGTGGCTCTCAGCTGCAGCATTCACTATATTTTTGATCATGCCTTGTAGGGACACTCAGAAAGAGGACTTCCAGAACTGATTCAGAAAGTAGCAAGAAGATGGGATAATGTTTTCAAAGTGTGGGAAGGATTTTGAGGAGAATTTACAGCAATATGTCTTTTACTGTAAAAATTTTTTAAAAATTTAAACATTCACCATACCTTGTATTTGTCAATGTCTTAGAAAAACAACTGGATGAATTTCAGCTTTCTGTCTTTGGAACTTGCCTTCAGCTCTGGTACCGTGGGGAATTCTGATTAGTCAAATATTTCAGAAGTCCATTTTTTGATATGACTAGCTGTTCCTGTAAACACATTTTCATAAACTCAGTCAACTAGCAAAGGCTACCTGGGTACCTCAATTATGAATGTCTTGGTCACATTGTCAGAGACCTTAAGAATTCTGGATTCTGAGGAAATTAATGGAACTTTAGAAAGTCCTTTCCCCATTTTTATTATATGCAGCCTCCACTCAATTATTCTCTGTGGCCAAAAAAATTTTCTAAATCATCACTGAGGATTATTTAGAAAAATATTTATCTTGTTGTCAAAATTACTAGTGAATTAAGAAAAGATTTTCTATGTAGAAATGAACAAGATTTTGGTTTCTATTTCATTTTATTTTTTCAGGACTGGGGATCGAACACAAGGCTTTCACACTTGGCATATTGTCAGAGACATCCACTATTTTCATTTCTGAGACAGGGTCTCACTAAGTTGCTAAGTTACTGAGGTTGGGTTCAAACTTGAGATCCTCTTGCCTCAGCCTCCCAGAGTGCTATAGTGCCAGGACCGGACTCAGCTTTTATGTCATGAATATCTGCACTTTTGTCTTTGGCTTTTAGTTTACAAAAGATGGGAATAAAGAGTATGAAATCACAATCTGGGCTCCAATCATGCCTCTACCAGCTGGCACCAGCTGTGTGCTGTGGTGCAATATGTCACCTCTCTAAGACTCGGGTCCTCGTCTGCACACCAGGATAGTCAGAATACTCGCCTCCCAGAGTTATTTGGAATATGGAATACAATAATTTAATTTGCAAATTGTAATTGCTCAGAAAATGTCAGCTATTATTAATTCAGCTGTGTAGGATAGTACAGAAATTATCAAAAATTTTTATGTAATTCACAGAAGGCCTCTCCCACACTTGCACCATGTATTATACATATTGTTACTTGGTCGGTGGATTCTTCTGGTGATTTGAGTAGGCTTGAAACAGAAGCATCACAGTGCTCAAAAGCCTGGCCTGGATGGGCTGTGGAAACGGATGGAGAGCGGCTGCCCTGCTCTGCTTCCGGCACAGCTTCTCTCAAAGCTCAGGTCCTCCTTCATCCCTCTTTCCTGTCCTGTTTACCTCTACGGGCCGCTCAGCCTGACACCCGTTCCTGCTCCGTGGAAACAAAGCTGCCAACATCTTCCTGCCATTTTCCTGGAAGCTCACCCGCCGTTGCCTTTGCAGACCTCCCCAGGAGAACTCACACACAGGTTGCTGCTCCTCTGAAAGGCTCAACCTCCGTATTTCTTCACACCACACAACCCCACTGCCCTGGATCCACCTTCTTCGACATCTTTAGCCAGTTTTCTCTCCTCCATCTGGCCTCTAAACATCTGGTCTGGATCCTCTTCTATTTCTTCAGAGTGGTCTGTTCCCCTCCCATGGCCTCCAAACCAGATTCTGGTTATTTGCCAACTCAAATCTCTGAGGCAGTAAGGTCCTGTAACTGTAAACTCATCCATCTACCTTTCTACTTGATCCTTCCACGTTCAAGTAGACCATGTCGAAGACCCTTTGCAAATCCTACCTTCCTCCTCGCGTCATTGTCCAATCAAAATGAGACCTATGCCAATCTAGCTCATGTCAGTCTTTTAAAACAGAAACAAAGTAATAATACTTCCCTATTTAAAAATCCTTGAATGACAACTCACGACTAGCAGATTCTCCACCTACTACAAATTCCCCACCAACCGCAGGACTAGAATTACCTGTATCCCTCTGCTGAATTGTCAGACCCTAGCTCACTCTTATCCCTTCTTGGGGACTTTCATCCACTGGTCCATCCACACTGGTCTTTTATTTCCTTTGAACAGAATGAGTTTAAATATTCCGCAGGATCTTTGCATATAGTCCTCTCTGCCCAGAATGCATTTACCTGGCTTTCCCCACAGCTGGTTCTTTTTCATACTTGATCATGTCTCTTTGTTTTGTTTGTTTTTATTTTTGTTTTTAGTAAGCCTTCTTTAACTTCCCTTTCGTAAATAGAGTCTCCCAAACTTCATGTGTATTAGTCCACTTATTTTGGTCATAGCTCTGCCAAAATGAATCGTTACATACCCAATCAACTTTGTGTGACCACTGACCATGCTAGGCCAGCTTGCCTAGGTTATGAAAAGCCTAGCAGATTAGTGAAGCACCCTTCCAGTTGTGTCCAGGGGATATTTCCAGAGATGACTGGCTTGGCAGCAAATGGAGGGAGGAAAACCCATCCTAGTAGTGGCACCAACCAATAGGCTTATAGCCAGGATGGAGTAAAAAAGGGAAAGGAATAGAAAGCATGCCTATTTTTCAAGATGTCAGTCTGCTTGAGTGGGTGTGTCTTGACTCCACCACCTTGCAACACCAGTGCTTCAGGTGACCAGGGGAGACTATGGCAAGCATCTAGGCCTTCTGGCTTCTGGTCATGCTGCATCTTTGATCCCTCTTGTTCTACAGCTTCCGTGTTCTTGGGAGACACAGCTATTGACCCCGTGGCTCATTGGCACGCATATGGTCACTGTGGACTCTCCTGCCTCTGAACCTGTAAGCCTCCCTGACAAATCCCCTTGTATATCACACACATGTGTGATTTCAATGGTTTATCTAGAGAACACTAGCCATGAAGACGTTATCCTGCTCATCTGCTCTTTGCCATGTCCTGGGAGTCTAGGAGAGAGCCTGGCACCCCGTTAGCTCTCCACTAATGTGCATGCAATTCCTCGTGGTCCACACAAGGAAGCTACGTATCGAGAAGACACAGGACCTGCTCTCCTTAATGAGTGTTGTCATAGTAACTGTATGGTGTGCAATGGAAACCACCAGAGAGGAAGAACCCCTGGTGAACAGGGGGCATTGTCACTTGGATGAATGTAAACATGCTGGGAGGAAAAGGTGGGGACCTGATTCTTAGGAGAAGTAAATTCCAACAGCAGAGGTCCAGAGGTGCAAAAAAGCAGGTGTGTCTAAATTGTTAGTGGGGCTAAGTTTTCCCAAGGTCCACAAAACATGGGGGCAGGGGGAGTCAAGACCTAAATAAAATCTGCTGATGGGTAGAGTTCTTTTTTAAATGCTCATTTAAGCTACTGGTAGTTAATAGCCTATATAGTAACACATGTCACCTGCATTTTTTAAAATAAGCGTGATAAACTTAAAAAATACAGAGGAAGAGTTTGAAATGGCTCAGCATATGGCTAAAGAAATCTGAGACTGTGAATTCATTATGTTTGATCATTAATAACAATGAACATCCTGACAACAATGACCATCTGGAAAATAATTTCATTCGAATCAATTCATTTCACTTCAATTTGAGGAACCTATAACTGGGGCCCCAGGTGAGGTCATGCGAATACACAGGAAGGATCTGGAGCCTCCAAGGGGTCATGGTTTAATAAACGATACAGGTGAATTTCCATTCTAGGACTTAACAAAAGAAGAATCTCCTATCTTTCCTTGATCGAAGTGCAGGTTGTTGTCTGGGCAATACATACTACCTTAAAAAAAAATACCTCCTAGAGGAAGTTTGCATTAAGCCCATTTTCTCATGAGATGGTTAATTATGTTGACTACAGATCTGGGACTATTTTTATATAAGAAAGATGTTACTGGTGGTGAACCTCAGCACACAAATGTTGGTCACTGCGGACTGTAAACTTCCCCTTTTCATTTATGTACGCATCTCTCAAATTTTTGGAATTGAAAATTAATATACAGAAAACACTGAAAATTAGAAAATATATTCCATTCATATCTTCTGTAGGCATTTCCAAAACTAGAAGAAGATTATATCATGATGTTTTTGCATTCACTGACACTGACTTGGAGGTTAGACAGTCTATTTCATTCTGTTATTGCCTATCTTTGGGAATTTTTTAAAATGAAAAGCTACTACTATCTTACATCAGTATCAAGGAAGAAAAATAATTGTTTGAATTGTATTCATAGAAAGTGTGGAATTTTGTTTTTAAAAAAGTTTTTTTTTTCTTGTCATAATCACTCTAATTCCTGGGTTTTGTAACATAATTTTAATGTTTGGGTTTAGGCTGTCATAACTAAATTTGTTAAAAATTTTTTTTTTGAGGTTCATTTTTGACATTGTAAGTAACTTCTTTTTTTGTATGTGTGTGTGGTACTAGGAATTAAGGCCAGGACCTTCATAATGAGCTATATTCCCAGCCCATTTTTGTTTTTTGAGACAGGACCTCTCTAAGTCACTAAGTTGCCCAGGCTGGGTTCAAACTCCTGGTCCCCCTGCCTCAGCCTCCCAGAGAGTTGCAATTACAGGCCTGTGCTACCAGGCCTGGTTGTCAGTAAAATTTTAACAATTTTTTGCATTAAGTGATGTCCAAATTGTAACAGCCTCTGTCTGTCTGTCTCTCTGTCTCTCATACACACACACAGACACACAGACACACACAGACACACACACACACACACACACACACACACACCTACATTCTTTTTAAAATTTCAATATCCTCCTCATTCAGATGAAATATACCTTTTAAAAAATAAAGGCAAAGGGTTTATATTGTTCAGAATCCTTATAAATCTGAGCTATGTTTATGTTGACTTCACGCTGTAAGAACACCATCTTGCATGTGATAAAATTCTTATGTTTACAACTTTCTCTCTCAAAACTCGGCCAATATTTTGTCCTTAGCATTTAGTGTCACCAAGAAAAAGTCCAGTCCTGCCCAAGTTTTTTATCCTTTAGGTAGCCCATTTCTCCATAAAGGTTCATTTTTGTCCTCTTTGTTGCAGTTTTTGTACATCAGCAGTTTGTTACGATATAATTTAATTTTTGGAGTAACGTGGCAATGCTTGAGCTGAATGTCTTGGTGCGTCTCACATCTGATTTTTGTCTTTTCTCATTGTTCCAGTTTCATCAGGTACACCAAACAATGTCTCAGTGCACTCTGTCCTAAAGGGTCACTACCAACCTCATTCTTAGCTATTCCTGCATTCTCCTCCTCTGTATTCCTGAGAGTTTCTCAGTCATGTCCTCCCTGTCGCTTACTCGATTTTCCGAGTCTTGTTTTTGGCTCATAATTTTTGGGCTCTGGGGTGCTGCAATCATAGTTTTAGTTTTCCTTGTTTGTCTTTTCTACCTTTATCCATTTGCCTCTTAATCTTAGACTCTTATTTTTCCTCTATTTGTGTGTGCACGGAACCGGGGACAGAATCCAGGGCCTTCCCAGTGAGCTACAGCCTCTTTTCTATTTTTATTTTGAGGCAGAGTCTCACTAAGTTGCCAAGTTTCCCAGGCAAGGCTCCGACTTGTGATCCTCCTGCCTCAGCCTCCCAGAGTGCTGGGTTTACAGGCCTCTGCCACAAAGGGCTCAGCTTCGCCTGTCTGTCTTGTTGGGGTGAACAACTCACCCAATCACCCATTCATAGCTTATTTCATAAGTAAATTTTGTTTCTCCTTCTCTGCTGCTGCCTGTCTTTCCCAGGGGAATAGATTTTGTGATACTCCCAGATTTGGGGTCTTGGCAAATACAGAAGCAGCGAATTGGATGGAGGCAATTTCTTGTGTCTTGGCAAACTGGCACCCATTGGGTAAGCACAAAGGCTCTGTCCAATCCTGTCCCACTCGCTGCACAGTTAAACCCTGACAACAGAGTAATAGAAAAATCTTAGCTTTCAGGTTAAATATCTCCCCAGTCCCCTTTTTCTCAAATATTTAACTGTATTTTATTTTTCTATGCTATGAAGGATTGCTTTGGAGTTCCATGTTGATTTTTTCTTTATGAAAATACTTCCTACAGACTCTAAACATTTAGCTACATACCTACCTATTCAGTTATTTCATGGTACTGAGCTTTGAACTCAGAGCTTTCACCCTAAGCACTACCCCTCAAAGTTTTAATTTTTATTATTTTTTAAGGCAGGGTCTCACAAATTGCTAAATGCCTCTTGAACTGTGATCCTCCTGCCTCAGCCTCCTGGAGTGCTGGGTATGCCACCATGCCCATCTTGAACTCTTACTGAGTGATAAGAACTTCTCTAATGAGACATCAGGTTGAATTTGCTCCATCTGTCACAGAGAAGCTCCCTGCTGTCCTCTGCAGTCCCAAGCCATTCCATTCTTTTATGTGGTGACAAGGAAATGATCAGAAATAGAGCTTGAAGCTTCCTTTCCTGAAGTATTTTTGCTACTGCCCAGAGAGGGCTAGTCCCACAAGCCAGGTGAGGAGGTGCCCTGCTCAGGGAAACAGTGCTCTTGGTCCACTTTGAGACTCTTCTCCTTGGCATGGCGCTTCCAGCAGCATGGCCACCCAGTGACTGGAGTTCCGGTGCTGGGATGGAAACCTCTAAGTGAAAGAACACTTTACTAATCTGGTAACATGTAGCTATGCCTTATGGTTCAGATCTACCATGTCCTCTCATAGTCTCACGTGGTCAGACGTGGGGTTCCTGGATGGTGTCATGAGGGAGCTACAGCCATCCATGAGCTCATCCACTGGAGTCTAACCTGAATACGTCGTCAGGAGGTGGGTCACTGCTATGAAAACCTGCTTACCAGCTTTTGTATGAACATCTTTTTCATTTGTATCTGGAATATACATAGGAGTAGAATTTCTGGGTCACGTGTTATTTTGGACCACTGAAGGAACTCCAGCTGTTTTCAAAAGCGGTTGCACGTCATTTCTCATTTCAATGAGGATTCCAGTCTCTGACTATTCCTTATCAACAATGGTGATTGTCTGACTGTGTGACTGTACACACGTTCTCCTGCGTGTGCGGAGGCACCAGCCGCAGCTGTCTAAGGACGACTGCTGTTGAGTGTCCTTACATGTGTTTACAGGCTCTTTGTCTGTCTTCTTTGGAGAAATGTCTCTTCACATTCACTGCCCCTTTTAAATTGGAGGATCTGTCCCTTGCTATTACTTAGTTGAAGTGTCCTGTACACATTCTGGGTACAATGTCTCTACCAGATACACAGTCTGGAAGTATTCGTTTATTCCAGAGGTTGTCTTCAACTTCCTGTCCTTTCAAGTACACTTTTAATTTTGAAAACATTCAACTTGTATATTGTGTTGCTTATGCTGTTAGTGTCATTTAGTATGAATCCATTGCCAGAATACCTGTTTTTTCATAAAAGGTTTGTAGTTTTGGCTCTTACCTTTAGACTCTTTTTCACTCAGTGCTGGGCACAGAACCCAGGACCTTTGCACTATGCTACACCCCTGATCCACTGTTTTGGTTTTGATCTTGAGACAGGGCCTCACTAAGTCACTAAGTTGACCAGGCTAGCCTTGAACTTATGATCCTCCTGCCTCTTCTATCCAGAGTAACAGGATTACAACACCACACCACCAGGATAAGCTTTACTTTCAGTTTTGTTTTTATTTATTTGAAGGTAATATTTGAGTATGGTCCTTATTTTTGTTCTTTCTTTACTTTCAATTTTAAGTGAAATTTTTGAATCAAATTTGTTTAAGGCAAATTGGCTGAAAAACATGTAGTAATATTAATAAAGTGGTTATGGTGCATAGAAGAAGGGGAACACAACAACAGGAAGATTAGTTTATTTTGTGTTTTTATGACTTAGTAGCTGATCCTCATACGCCTCTGGAAAATATTGGGGTCAAACAATATTCAGAATAGCATCTTCATTTCCTCCTTGCAAATGAACATGTCTTCCGTTTTTTCTATGAATATTCATACCTTGTTTCCCTTCTGGCTATACAAGCCGCGTCAATGTTGCTTACATAACCCAGCTTTAGTTTCCCAATTTTTAATAAGATCAGCTTCCTCCACAGGTACACAGTCACACACACACACACACACACACACACACACACACACACACACCACACCACATACACACACACACACACACACACACACACACACACACACAGAGTCCTCTACCTCTTTCCTATATGTTCCTGTGTTTACTGGCACAATTCACCTTTTCTTGTCATCAATCCTTCAAGCTATACACACATCCAGGGTTATTTTTTACAGGCACATTTCAGCATGAGGACAATCTGGATGATTAAAAAAAAACAGTCACAACGGAAAGGAGGGGAGATAACATCCGATTTAGTCATCCCTTTGTGTTTCAGTATACAAATGTAAGATTTAGCCACAGAGTAAGCATGGCGCATAATTATCACATTGGGATGCTAAACACAGGCACTGCAGTCCCTCTGTGGGCAGACAGATCTAGCTCACTCCACAGATGCAGGTTTTACATTTTTTTCCAGCAAAATAAGTGAGTGGGTGTAGGAGGACATTGGCAGTCTGATGATTATTTCCCAGAATACTAATGCCTACCAGAGGCTGTGGAAACTGACGCACTGACCAGTGTCCTTGTTGCAGGTAAGAGAGAAGGTTCTTCACCCTCTTAGCTACTGTGTATGGCAGTGGCCCAACAGGTGCTTTGAATGAATCAACAAATAACTCTTCTGTGCTTCTATGAGCGAAACATTGTCACAGCGATCTGGGAGGATCCAGCCTGGAAAAACCAAAGCTAGACCGGTGCAGATACGTCTGTGGTCATGTGATCCTGAATTCGAGGACCTCAGGGACACAGAGGAAGGAGGTCAGGGAGTCTTGGTGGTGTGGGTGGAGGGTGCCGTCTAGCCTTCATGGAGAATGTGGGCTGGCCTTGGATTGCAGAGAATGAAAACAATTTTAATAAGGAAGGAGGAGGAAAAAGGAAGGACACGCCAAGTAAGAAGGCGGAAGGGCAGAAGCAGCCTCATCTCACAGCGAAAATGGCCCAGACACTGGGAACAGGCCTTGGAAGGATCTTACTCAAAGCATTCTGAAATTCCAAAAGGTGGGGGGAATTGTCCCTCCGTGAAGTCGCGTGACTTGTTTAGGGCTTCATACCATCTGTGGTGGGAATAACTTTCTCTGGGGAGACGCCAACACCCACAACTGTTCGTCCCAGTTATGGCTCAGCAGATAGGCCAAAAAACCACTGCGCCAAAGTCCAGTTTGGTCAATCAATGAGTTTACCTGGGTCACTTACAGGCATATGGGTGAGGGGTCGCCTACAGAAGCACAGACGTGTGGCTCCCTAAAGGATCATGGGTGAAGGGTCACCCTGCTGGCCTAGGGGTGACTCACTTCCAAGCCCATCCGGCAGAGATGATGCCTTCAGGACACAGCACGCTGTCCCCGGCCGAGTTCCCCCGTCCCCACTTCAGTCACTGCCTTTCCCTCTGCGGACTGTCTTCCAGGCGGTGGTGGCTCTTTTTCAGGACTGGCTTCTTTCTCTCCACTGCAGTTTCCTCCCCTGTGACTTCCCAGAGTGGCCAAGCTCACTCTGGGCAGGATCCTCATCTGGTAGCTGCGGTTCCTTCTTGCTGGCGGATGACCCCTGGCTCCTGGGGCTCCTCTCCCTCTCTGGCTGGTGAGGACTGCCACGCAGGCTGAGCATTACGACGTTCCGTGTGTGCATCAGGGCCACTGTTGCGTCCATTAGGGCAACTGCTGCACTCACTGCACGGTTTACGTCTCCTCCCTCATGATGACTCCTTCTGCCCTGGGGCCTCGGGAGGCCTCCTTGTTTGCATGCCCTGCAGCTGTGTGCCCTGAGCAGCACCTGTGGGCCTACCGACTACGTGACTGCATGCCCATTCACAGAGGGGCTTCTGCCCCTAAGGGCGACACCTGGCCAGTCCAAACTGCACACCTGTGATTCCCTGGTGAGGCTCCAGCAGGAAGCATCTCAATTGTCCACTAACAAGTATAGTTGAGGGAAACAGGACCATTCTACAGTGCTATACATGGGAGGACTTGCCACACAACACCTTCCAAGCTAGCCGTGTTTGGGTTGAAAGTTCTGGGTCTTTTCCCCAGAAATACTCCGTAGATATGTAGTTCTGCAGGCTACGTGGGCTCCAACGCCACCCTCCAGCTACTTCTCACGCCTACCAAGGCACCCTGAGACAGAGCCCCGCTTCCAGATCAGTGGCTTACAAATGTACGAATCCTCAATGCCACCTCAGGAGCTCGAACAAAGACGATCTGTTTCTCCCATTACTCCAGACTGCATATTAGTGAATGTACAGGGGGTGGGGGCATAGTTAAGTGGTTAGGGTGCCTGCCTAGCATGTACAAGGCCCTAAGTTCAATTCCTAGCACCACATAAAAGTCTGCTGGAAATGGTGGCATATGCCTCTAATCCTAGCACTTGGGAGGCAGGGGGATTGTTATAAGTTTGAGGCCAACCTGAGCTACAATAATGAGTTCAGGGCCAGCCGGGACTGCAGAGTGAGACCCTGTCTCAGAAGAAAAAACCGAAACAAAATAAAACAACCCTGAGCATTCTGCATTGATGTGCTTAAGTTGTTCCCCATCTTCTGCTAGCATGGCACACTCTATGTGGAGATAGTAGGCACCAACACATGTTAACTAAATTGAAGAACAGCTAATACATTATCTAAATCATGCTGTGACCTGCTGAGGTGATGATTGTGAGTTCTTGTTGCTTTGGTTTATCCCTTCTGTGTGAATCCATGGCCTGCCTTTCATGGAGAGGGCTGTTTCTAAGGAATGGGTGTTTCCCAGCCACTTGCCCACTGGGAACCCAAAGAACATTTGAATGACACTTGCGAGAAGGTGGATACACGCAGGTCAACTGGCCCCAGGTGAATGAACGTGCCATCTTGGTAGCCAAGTTGGCACCAGCTCATCTCCTTGGCAAGCTGACTTTTATCCTAATGGAAACCGTATGGTTAAGGCCAAGCGCCGCTGGAGTCAAACTTCGGGGCTTTTGTTCCCTTTACGGTTTTGCCATACAGACTAGAAAAGGGACAGATACACCTTTGCTAATCTTGTCAAAGCGGGCTCAGTCATCTTTAGTTGTGGCGTAGATCTGGTGGAGATGGCGGTAGGCAAGTGGACTTGCTTGATCTTCTCTCAGTCCATTTGTACTGTGACTTGGCATCAAGTTGTAGAGGGGTTACTGGCAGATTGTGCTCGTTAAGACGATTTAATGCATTGCTTAATTTGGTTTTAAAATGAAGTGATTGATAAATTTGTCCTGGGATTTTTCTGTTGCTTTCTTTCTGTATCTAGTCACTTGATCTGGCTATGAAGGCAGTGTCTGGATCTCATGTAGACAGGGAAATGGAGGTTTGTAACAATATGGTTAGAAATCGAGGTTTCTCCAAGTGTAAGAGTGCATCAGCCACAGACATAGTTGCTAGTGTAGGAAAAAGGGAAGAATCTAGGTGAGATTCACAGCCCTTTTTTATTTTTGTTGTTAATTTTTGTTTTTTTGATGGAATCCCACTGGATAGCCCAGGCTGGTCCTGAACTCACTATGGAGCCAAAGCTAGCCTTGGAGTAGTGGCAATCTTCCTGCCTCAGCCTCCCGACTGCTGGGATCACGGGTGTGTGCCATCATGCCCAGCTTATGTGGTTCTGGGGAATTGAACTCAGGGCCTTGTGTGCTTGCTAGGCAAGGGCTTTAGCTGCTGTGCCATTCCTCCAGCTCTCACTGCTTTTTTTTTTTTTGTAACCAAGGGATTTAAGAAGGTTTTTCAGCCTTTGTTCATTTTTCCCCTTCTGCATTTATTATTCCATTATTATAAAATGTCACTTTGCCTATAAAATATTTTGCCTTCCTGTCAAGCTTTATTTGGTTCAGCTCTTTAAGTCAGGAGTATTTGTGGCTAAACAGTCCCATGTGTGCCAGAGGAATTTTCCAGGCTACAGTGCTGGTTTCTCTCCTAAATGCACACATTGCTTTTTTGAGGTAGTTTGAGAACAAAAACACTCACTAAAAATCAAAATTAAAACACCCAAAGTTGTACAATTCAGAGCACAAGAATACAACTGAACTCCACAAATACAATTGAACTCAAGTCTGATGGCACCATCTGCTACCTTCTCGGCTGACTTTTGTTGTTGCTCTTGTGGGACTAGCGATCAGCCCCAGGACCTTCACACTGAGCTACCTTCCCAGCCCCAGTCCCAGCCCCCTCCCCCTTTTTTTTGTAGTTTTGAGACAGAGTCTCGCTAAATTGTTAAGTTGCCTGGGCTGTCTTTGAATTTGTCAACCTCCTGCCTCAGCCTGCCAGAGTGCTGGGATTACAAGCCTCTACCATTGATTGGTACCAGGCTCAACTGAAAAAAATTAATTGCCACTAGAATTGATTTAGGCAGAAGGAAAACAAAGAGGCAAATCTTCCGTAGTGCTTGTGGGACCCTCAGTCACCAGAGAGAGCAGCCAAGTGTTGGAAGCAAAAAGAAAGAAGTTCCTGAAAAGCTTCGACATGCATGAGGTGACTCCTTTATCCCGCCCGCTCTCCATTCCCACCCACAACCGCAGCTCCCCTGACCTTTCCCTTCTTGTCCGTTGTCTTTGAAATCTGTCACCTCCCTTCCCAGCTGCTTCTGTGGACAGGGAGCACCAGCCAGCCTGGTGGCACAGCACCGATGGCCTTCCTCTCCTCCGACAGCCTCTCTCTACGCAGAAACTCTTCATACAGTCAGTTCTCTTCGTAGGGTTTCAGTGGGCAGCGGCCAGTTGCCCCAGCACCTCTTTCCCCTTCAGGCTTTCGTGGTGCTCGGGGCTGAGCCCAGGGCCTTCACTCTGAGCTACGTTCCGGGCCCGTTTGTGTTGTTTGAGGCAGAGTCTTGCCAAGCTGCTAAATTGCCCAAGAAGGGCTTAAACTTTGAATCCTTCTGCCTCAGCTTCCCAGGGTGCTGGGATGACAGCCCCTTTAGCCTTTAGAAGGGGAGCAAAACAAAACCCTGATCTTGACACAGAAGCAGCTTTTATAGAAACCATCCAATCAGAGTCCTGATTAATACATGTAGCCCGGTTCTTGCTTACCAAATATTTGCATGACCGGACAAAGTCAAGGTGCTTCCTATAATCTAGTTTTTAAAAAAATCATTAAATATATTTTCTTTATTGCTGGCATTTTCGATGCATTTATTAAATGCATAAAAATAAGCATGAATTATTTTTGAAGAAAATCAGCCATTCGGTTTCCAAGTGGTTGGACCTTAGACAAGATCTCTGGCCTTTGCCTTCGATGACAGAAACACTTCTGGTGGAAGAGTGGTAAGTTAACAGGTTTTTGTTTTATTTCTGAGATGAGATTTTACTTCAGTGAGGCTTTCTCTGGATATGACTGGAATTCCTACCTTTATCCCAGTTTGGGACATGTTGTGTAGAATGAGGACCGATGATTTATGACGAGTGCCAGGGACACTCTCAGGGCTGATGGGCATCTCCATTGGCTGTCAGCGGGCTTGTTCCCAAAGGCGGTCTAGGTGGCTCTTGATTTCTGAAATAGCGTATTTGGGTTGCCATTGGCCATCTGGACGATAGCAAATGCAGAGGAAGGATCAACAGAGGAAGGAAACCCAAGTCAGGGGTCTCTACAGTTTGGTTAATTTGCAACAAAATTTGAGGGCTTTTCAGTCACCATTGGTCACCTTGTCACTGAGATGTGAGGCTTTGGGCTTAGAAAGCTCCATTGTTCACTATTGATACCCAGAGACCAGCCTTTGGTGTCCAGACAGATGTCAGAATAAAAAGCAAAATGGTATGATGGCAGCTGTAGGAAGAGCGATGCTGAGAGGGCCTTAGTGTCATGAGCAACAGGCCTCATGTGGCCTAAGGGGTGTGCGGGCCACTGTCAGACGCTCTGCTTCTAGTGTGCAGTCCTTCGGGCAGGAAGGAAGGCGGGGACAAAGGGTGACGCATTTTGCAGATAGTCACAACCAGGGCAAGTCTGCTGACTCTCCAGATAAGTTCAGACAGCAATAGGCAGCTGGCGTCCCTGACTCAGCAGCCCTTCATGGCAGCTTGCAAAGGTGGCTTTTGTACAGGGTCCAAATGTCTTGATAAATGGTGAAAGTGGTGAAAACCTCCTGGCAAAGGGCGTACGATAATTGAATAGATCCCCAGGCTGACTGCCATCTGGGAATAGGGGCCGGACCTCTGTTTGGCAGGGCTCCCCAGGCCGCTCACCCTGGAATGCGGCCCCTCTCCCCTTGCAGAAAGGGGGCTGCTCTCTGTCTCTATTCAAAGGAGTCTCATCTCCCCATTTCCACCCCTCCCCCTACCACCACCACAAAATATCATTTGCCTGCAGCCTAGTGTGCCTGTGAACCTGCTGGACTGGCCCACTCCGGTCTGCCCGGGCGTCCTGTTGACCGTGGCCTACTGTGGATTCCCATTGCTGTCCCCCACAGAACGGGCTTCCTGCATGAATCACCTCAATTGTGGCTTTATCCAGGGCCACTTAGCCATGTTATAAATGATCCACAGAGGCATGAGATAAATCTTCTGCCCCATTGATTTGCCATTCATTCTACAAACCAAAAGAGCTTAGGCTCATGGAGCTATTTATTCCCAGTGTCGCGGGGGCGGGGTGGGGGGGTGTTGAGGGGAGGTGACAGGTAAAGATGGATGAGAAGTCTCGGGCAGCCTTCAAAGCTGCTCATGTGAGTTCCTTGTCCTCCCTGGGCCTCCATTCTTCACAGACTCTGCTCACCGACCTTGTGCCTCTGACTTCATGCTGAGTGTGGCTTTCTGTTTCTTAAGTTGCAGCTTTTCCCCCAATACTACCTTTAACATAGCAATTCCCTACCCTAAAAGTCCCCAGGGCTGTTTCATGGAAGCCAGTTCTTCCTCAGACGGAGAGCAGGGGCTGTGGAGGGAAGGTTTGGGGTGATCCAAGAGCTTAACATTTATTGCGCACTTAATTTTGATTCTTTGTACATGATATTGTAGAATAAAGTAATTATACAGCTCATCATAATGCAGAATCTGTGGGACCTCTGAGCTTGTTCTCCTACAGCTACAGGTCTTATCTGAAATAAGCAGGAGACAGTGACACCCAAACTGCATTGATTACATCCTATTGACTCCATAATGCCATCTTGGATCTGCCAGAAGGCAGAGCTCAGGCAGTAATGCGAATGGTGGGAGGAAGTAGCTGTAAATTAGATGGGGCTTTGCTCCCTAACCCCACCACTCCATTCAGCCCTGTGGCCTGGCTCCTGGTAGGCCACCAACCTCCATGGGTCCCAGGCCTAGGGTCTGGAGACCTCTTTTTCTACAGGTCTCTCTCTGCCTTGAGTTTGGACTGAAGGGAGTTCTTGGAAGCTTCAGCACCCACCTCATCAATGATGCAGGGCAATTGAACCTTGGAGTGCCTTTCCACTCCTCTAGCACATATGTGTGTGTGTGTGTATGTGTGTGTGTGCACGCATGCACGTGCATGTGTGTAGGAATATGAGGATTCCATTTCAGGTAGTTGCCCTCGAAATAGTTCTTCACAGTTCTCACTTATAGATCCAAATTAGTGCTTCAAATCAGTGTTTTCTTTCAAGAGGGGCTTCTGGGTGCTCAAAGTGTTTTGGAGGGAACAGAATTCTTGGCTAGCCATGTGGCAGCCTGCTTCGTGACAAGGAACCATGTCCTCCTGGGGCTGTGCTCCAGGCTCGGCATGCTCACAGTGGCCCAGGCTGCCTTGCTCTTCTCCCTGTCACGTGGTCCCTTCCTGAAATTAGGCATTCCTGGATCCTGTCCTGGCGTGGATTTGGCACTGACATCTATCAGTAAGCAGCCACCGCAGCAGCCACTGAGGGAGCATAGATTGTTTCTTCCCACCTGCTGCAGTCTGACCTCTTATCATCTGGCCAGTGGTTCTTGTTTAGGAGATTAAGTGTCACCAGAGGCATCTGGGACTTTTCAGCAGGTTGGCTTTCATTTTAATGAGCCTTTCCAGAGGTGGCCTGGTCCTCAGATGGACTCTCAGAGGAAGGCAGGTGGTGGGACCTCTGGTGCAGGTTTATGAACAGGTTTACCCATCCTCATAGTGCCCTCGCCCACCTAAGTACTTCTTCAATTGGTACTGAATTCCTCTGAATATACATTACAACATGAAAAAATTACAAGTTCACGTTCCTTGGCAAGATGAAATTTGACAGTAGTTTCTTCCTTCCTTCCTTTCTCTCTCTCTCTCTCTTTCTCTTTCTTTCTTTCTTTCTTTCTTTCTTTCTTTCTTTCTTTCTTTCTTTCTTTCTTTCTACTGAGGCCTTCACACTGAGCAACATCTCTAGCCACCACCCTCTTTTATTCTTGATGTTGAGATAGGGTCTCACAAAACCACTGAATTGCTCATAGTGGGCTAAAACTTGCAATTCTCCTGCTTCAGCCTCCCAGAATGATGGGATTACGGGCCTGCATAACTAGACCTGGAAGAATCTTTTCAGAAATAATTATTCACTCCAGAGAAATTGCAAACATAGTGCAGAGAGGGTTCCATGTTCTCATCACTCAACTGTCCCCAGTGGCAACACCTTACATAATATAGAACATAAATACAATCAGGAAATTAACAGCATTTTTATGGAGGGGAGGACAGGCATCAAAGAGCCAGATGTGCCCTCAGAATTCAAAGTTCTGGTCGACAGCATGGTTATAAAGACTTTAAAGATAGATCCTTCAGGATTCACACACACACACACACACACACACACACACACACACACACACACAGAGTAAAAGTCATTCAGTGAGTGGGTGAGTTAGTGAATGCCATCCCACACACCACAAGGAAGAAGCACTCTCAAAACTACCCTTCAACGATGCTGGTGACCTGGAATCAGTACTGTTGTTTCATGGGGACTCTACTGGCATCTTTGTGTAGGTTTCACCCCCTAGACATTTTGAACACTAAATGTTGACCTCATGAACATTAGGAAAAGTGGAACCACTAGCCCTCTTCCAGGGAGAGGTGCTCGGAATAAATCCAGGCCCTTTGCACTAACCTGCTTTCGAGCCAACTTTTCATTTTTGATTTTGAAACAAAGTCTTGTTAAATTGCCTAGGCTGGGCTCAAATTTGCAGTCCTCCTGTCTCAGTGTCCCAGAGCTTACAGGCCCACGCCACCTGGCCCAACGGTAGCCTGTTAATAGATATGTATCTAAGTATATCGGCAAAAATGTGACTGGTGTTTATTTATCTCACAGGATTTAAGAGTTTGGGTTGGCAGTTCAGACACTAAAGCTTCAGGCTTGCTCCTATGAGAATGTTGTGGAGAAAAATATTTGACTGCTCTGAGGCTGTTTTTTTTTTAAAAAAAATTTGTAGTATGGGGGTGACAATAGCATCTGAAAAATAACTGTCAGTTTATTCGGGCAGATAACTGCTCAATAAATGTTAGCTATTGTTATGAGTAATTATCTCTGACCAGAGAGTTCTGGGGGATATTTTTTACTCCATTCTGTTTCTTGGATATATTTTCAGTGCTTGATTCAGATAATTTTTAAAATATCTTCTAGCCTTGTGGTATGAAAAGCAGTTGGAAGAGAGTGACTGATAATTATATTTGGAAAATCATTCTGATTTCCATTGTACTTGTTATTTTTAAATATTAGCTGCTCAATATTTCATAATATGTTGAAAACCAAAAGTGTAACTGCCTGATTATTAACTGTTTGCTGACAAATTACTTGTAACATAAAATAGTCTAAGAATAGATCCAAATTAGTTAAAAGATTTTTAAAAAATATAAAGCTAGTAGAAGCCAGGCCTGGTGGCATAGGCCTACTGTAATCCCAGTACCTTTGGAGGCAGCGGCAGGAGGACCACAAGTTCAAGCCCAGCCTGGGTAGTTTAGCAACTTAGCAAGACACTGTCACAAATAAACAATAAAAAGGGGCTGGGATGTAGCTCAGTGTGCAGGACCTGGGCTCAATCCCCAAAACTACAAAACAAACATAAGCAAACAGTGACTGTATAACCTAGGATCAGATAACTAGAGCCAGTACAATCAGCTTCGTTGTCACCTGGGCTTTAACTTCCTTCACAAAATTACAGAAGCTGTAGATGAAGCTTGTAACAAATATGCAAGTATATGTATGTGTAAAAGAATGGCTTGGGAAAATGTTTGTTTGTTGTAAAAAGGAGGCCTGTCGCCATGGTTGCTTGTTTATAATTGTAGGTCGTATTTTCCTTGACATTAAAGACTGGCTTAGTTACCAGTAGTGAATCATCCCTTTTCCACATCAGTCCACTTCTAGCTGATGATTAATTAATAAATCACTGAAAAATGCATGTAAATAGTGTCAGGCTCGGATGCTGCAATGGCTGGAACCGTTAGTACTGTTGAACACTTTTAATTTATGATGAAGCAAATCAGAAGAATTGGGAAAAATAGGTGGTTTGTCTGAAAGGTTTTACGTGAAGAGCAGTCAGCAGGCAGTGTGGGCAGCAGGGGCAGGATCCCTCAATGTGATATTTGGAGTTTTTTGGCCAAATACACAGGTAATGCTGAGCTGTGACCCGACACAGCAGGCAGACACCTCTGACTGGTATCCTAGGAGACACTTCAGGAATGATTCTTTTAGTTTATTTATTTATTTATTGCTGAGACAGGATCTTGGCTGTATAGTCCAGGCTGGTCCTGAACTCACACCTCAGGCTTCCTAGTGCTGGAATTACAGGCATGCACCACCATGCCCAGCTTCTTTTGGCTTCCTATACTGACCCTTGATCAAAGTGAATTGTGTTGTGCCAGAAGATGGAACTTGTGTTGGTGACACCAAAGCCGGAACTCCAGGAATCAACTCACACCTACCCCCTGGATCCAGCTGGATCCTTCCTTCCTTTCTTTCTTTCTCTCTTTCTTCTTGTACTGGGGATCAAGCCTAGGGCCTTTATACTAACCTGCATTCCCAGTCCCATTTTTTTCTTGATGAGTCTCACTAAATTGTCCAGGCAGGGCTCAAATTTTTAATTCTCCTGCCTCGGCCTTCCAGAGTGCTGGGATTATAGGCCTGCATCACTGGGCTATGCTGTCTTTATTTTTCCCTTTTGTTAGGAGGTTGAGGTAGGAGGAGGACAAAGTTGCAATTTTGAAATTCTACGTATTGCATTTTAAAAGCATCAGAAATAATAGAAAATGTTTGTTCCCCTTTGGTTTTGATAATGCATTTTCAGACAAAAAAAAAATATGACTCTGAGCCAGACTTTCTAGGCAGAGTAAGATGGTGTTCAGTTTTTATTTTTAAAAAATTTTAGGTTAACACTGACTTGATTTCTGGATTTGAGATGGTTTTCTGAGCATGAAAACAATGGAAAGAAATCACAAAGAGAAATATCAATATATATGACTGCACAGGGATGAGATGTTCTCTGTTCAAAACATAAATACAATTAAGACCAAAGAGGGACAACATTAAGCCACTTTCAGATGCAAAGAATAAATGTTTTTAATATTTAACAAATGTATAGAAAGAAGAGTCACTAGGTGGAAGTCGATGGTTCACAGTGGGTGAAACACAGTTGCCTAATCACTTCACCTTGCAAGCGAACAAGGCTAATATTAAAATACTGAACTTGCCAACAACAACATCTTAGCAAAACAATTGCATGCTGTCTGTATGGTGCAACTTCAATGCCAGCCGAGGTTTGGGGGGTATAACTGGTGTTCACTCCCTGGAGGTGGGCCATCTGCCTGGTTCTTGGCCTTTGGTGAAAGTTTTATAATATGCCTCTGTCTCAATTTCTCCTCTGTAAAATGGGTATAAAAGAATACCTACTTTGTGTTGCCATGGAAAGGTTAAATGTGATCACACAAAACAATTGGCATGATATTTGACATAAACAATAACATCAAAAAAGGTAGTTGCTACCATCACAGTCTCAGATGCTTCTGGTAGAATCTTAATCTATAGACTGTATACTATAAAATAGCCAAACTAGGAGGCAATATAGCAATGCTTAATCAGAAATCTTAGCAAATAAAGCCGATTTATTCCCCACAATCACGAACATTATGTTCAAAGATGGTGGTCATAAAGATGATATTCCAAGTGATTTAATTATTTAACAATTGAGAAAAGATTTTAAGTCAGTACGGAGCGCACCTATGGTTGAACACAACTTGGCTATTAAAGTGAGGTTTTGATAGATTAGTGTTTAATGAAGAACTAGCATTAAATGTAAAAAGCAGAACTTGAAATGTCATCCTTAACATCTCAATTCTGTGAACACAGACATAAAGACATAGACACAAAAGTGCGAAGGAAGTTGCAGATGCTTTTGTAGCTGAGCAGTGAGATTCTAGAGTTTTTTCGAAATATCCTTTTTTTGTATTTACTTTGACAATGGTGAGCTTTTCATTTTATGCAATTCAGATAAAATTTGACTTCAGAAGAGATTTGAGAAGGCAGAGTGTATCTACCTTACCATTTGCTCTTTCTGAAATTTAAAAATCTGTTTTCAAAGATATTTGAGAGGAAACAAGAACAGAGAAATTTATAGAAGACCCCTTCCTTTCTTCCTTTCTTTTTTTTTTGAGATGAGGTCTCACTCTAGTTCAGGTTGCTTCTGAACCCATGGCAATCCACCTGCCTGAGCCTCATGAATTCTGAAACTATAAATGTGCACTACCATGCCTGGCTAATTATTTTTTAAAAATATGGTGCTGGGGATCAAACCTGTGCCCTTTTGCATGCTAGGCAAACACTTTAATCACTGAACACAACTCCAGCCCTGATACATTTATATGTTGACCTGATTTACCTTTGTATGTGCTCAACTTACTGTTCCCCACAAGTCATTTTCTACTTGTACCTCCAGTCAGTTGATGAGAATAGTGATCATGGGCTTATTTTGTGGCAGTCCTGAGCCCAAGGAAGGATGATATCCACTTAGTTGAAAATTTAGTAGTTCCAGGTTTTAAAAATAGTTTCAGCAAACCAACTCACGTCACTATGTATATTAAGAAATTTGAGAAATTTATTGGAGTTATTCTTTAATTAAAAATATAAAAGCTGGACCTGGTGACTCAGGTCTTTAACCCTAGCACTCTGGGAAGCTGAGGCAGGAGGACTGCCGACTTTGAGGCCAGCTGGAACTTAGTGAGACCCTGTCTCAAAATCCAAGCTAACCCAGAGCTGGGGTATAGCTCAATGTGATCCTGGTTCAACACCCAGTACCATAAAAATGACACAGAGCTTTAAAAAAAAAAAAAAAAAAAAAACCCAAAATGTTAGTTTTGGTTGCTGCCCATTGGAGGGGATGTTGGGGATCAGAAATACAAAGCAAGACTCCTTCCCTGAGTGCGTGGCTTGCGCCTCCAGGACCTGGCTGGGGCAGGACTGTGCTTGGGTCTCAGCGAAGGAGGGGTGGGTGAGAAGCAGCGCAGCCCAGCTGGGCTGCGGGTCACAGAGAAGCCCATTGTGGGCCCGGAGACTGTTGCTTTGTTCGCCCCCTTCTCTGCCCTGCCCCGAGAGAGCAGACAAACAGGCACAGTCCCAGGCCCGTGGCTGTGCAGCCCCATTCCTCTCCTGCCAGCGCTGCTGTCGCCGGGCGTGGGACGTGGCTCGTGGCATGTGGGACGTGGCCCGTGGGACGACTGGGACGGAGGTAACCAAGCAGTAAAAGTGACACAGGGAGAAGAGATTCTCACTCAGCAAGGCTCCTCTCCACAAATGGAAGAGCAGCCCTTCTCCCGTCCCATGTTAAAATACATACATGTGTACATTCATGTATACACACACACATACACACACGGAGCCTCCCATTTATCCACAGCTTCACAAGATTTCAGGGACCCAATTGGGCAACTGCAGTCTGAAAGTAAGCAATAGAAAATTCTAGAAATAATTTATCTTTTCAAATGACTCCTGCAACAGTGTACTGTTAACATTGTTCTAGGTTATCATTGCTATCATTTATTATTTTTATTGATCATCAATTTTGTTAATCTCTCACTGTGTTTAACTTATCAATTAGACTCCTATGGAGCCTCTGGCTTGGCAGGTGTTTCCAACCTATAGCTTGCCATTTTTTTTGACCTTGATTTCTTAAAAAATTGTTTTAATGAAAAAAAAATTAAAAAGTCGCTTTAGTACTTATATACAGAACATTAACTATATATATATATTTTGTGTGTGGCCCAAGACAGGCAGTCTTCATTCGAACAAGGAGGGCAGGGAATACAGCAAGCCGTAGGTTGGGTGTGCCTGGCCTGGTCTGGCCCACCTGTTGGGGCCTTAGACCAGATGGTGTCCCTGTGGTTAGGAAAGGACAACCACACACACACACACACACACACACACACACACACACACACACATGATCACATGCATGTGCTTTAATGAGAACTCTGAAGCACATTTAGAGGGTTTTTTGTTGTTAAGAAAGGAAAAGCTATCATGCTAATCATGCTATTAAAAGAACATGAAAAACAAAATTCTTGAGAAGATTTTATATAACTTGAGGGACTCACAAAGCTTTTCTATAAATGTTATGATCAGAGGCACAAGTAGAAACAGACGAGAAAGATTTGTTTGAATTGACAGTTCAACTGCCCAGGATTCAGCCACCTGCGGCCTCACTTTTTGGGAAAACAATCCAGAAGAGGAGAAAATAATTAAAAAGCAGAGAGAGACCAGCCTCCCTGCGTGGGAGAGCAGTCTGTGTCCGCCAGCCCCTGAGCTCCACCCGCGCTCCTGCTCGCCCGCACTCGCCTCTCCTTAGGAAAACAAGGCCTCGGAAGGTGAGAAGTGGAGGGACCCTCCCTGCCGCTGTGCTGTGCCAGTTGTTAGCAGCCTGAGACAACCCCATGAAAGTGAGGGGATGTAAGAAAACCACGGGGGAGGGCTGCCATCCGGAGGGCCAGGTGGCTGGGCTTGCGTCCACGGCGCAGACTGCCCCAGACCCTCGGTGTGCACAGGACAAGCGGACTTCAAACGCTAGAGAAGAATTTTTTCACACTGATTATGCCATGTCTAAACTTGTTGATTAAATTTCTTCTTTACTCAGTTAAAACTAGTATGGGAAATACACTTTTATTTATTTATGTATGTATTTATAAATTTGTGGAACTAGGGTTTGGACCCAGGGACTTTGCATTGAGCTTAATCATCAGCTCTCTTCGTTATTTATTTAGAGACACGGGCCTCCCTAAGTGGCTAAGTTGCCAGGTCAGGCTCAGAATTTGCGATGCTCCTGCCTCAGTCCCCTAGAGTGTGCTAGGGTGACAGGAACAGGTACTTGCCACCGTGCCTGACTGAAATATCTTCTAGAATACAGTGCCCTTAAGGTATTTTAAAACAAGTGAGCTTAAATAGCTTTGAATCTACAACAGGAAAAAATTTGGTTAAAAAGATAAAAATCCATGTCAAAGGCTTTTTTGCGAGCACACACACACACACACACACATACACATACACACACACACACACACACACACACACTCACACAAACGAACACACACATACACTTCAATCGTTAGCTGTGCTGTGGGAGCCTGGGTTCCTTTTCAGTCGCACTAGGGGGAAAATGAACTGCTTTGGTTTAAAAAAAATCTTTGAAAACGTCCACAGGGAATGAGCAATACATTTCTTTAGACTCCTGAGATCAATGAAGTGACTTCAAAAGAGCGATTGGCGGATTTTGATTAACATAAATGCCACCCGTTTCTCCCAGAAGCCACTCTGTTCCCCTTACGCTCTCACTCACTTCCCCCTTCCACAAAGCTGAACCCCTTTCCAAGTACTCTGCCACGTACGGGGTTGATACAAAGTACAGGAAGCTATAGGAACTTACAGCTAAGTTTCTGAATATCTGGAATATCTGGTTTCAAACTTCACCAATTGGAGTTTTTTTTTTTAAATAAGAAAAATATTTGGAGCAAAATCTGAATTTAGTTCTTAGAATTTTGCATAAAAGTCTAGCCCCCTATGTGTTAGGGCTCTTGACTTCATCCCCACCATTCCTGTGTGTGTGTGTGTGTGTGTGTGTGTGTGTGTGTGTGTGTGTGTGTGTGCGCACACGTGCTTGTGTGAGCGTGGCACTGGGGGATTAAGCTGAGTCCTGGACCTTGACGCTGAACTACAATCCTCAGCCTATTTCTGATTTTGGGGCAGGGGCTCAGCAGCCCCACCACTGGGATGGGTTCTGCTGCTGGAGTGTGTGGTGGGTGACTCATCCTTTAGGAAGCCTTGACTATTTGAGTAGGCTATTCCTTCTCTCCCAGTGTCTCTTTATCTGTTTTCTTAATGAGAACATTGAAATCCTATTATAAAATAGTTGCCGCTATTCCAGATTAAAACTATCCTGTTCTTTTGACCTTGTGAAAATGAGGCAGTGCTCATCCACTTGGTAGTTGCCTGGGCTTTGACTCCGCCACCTAGCGCGAAGAGAAGCAATTACAGGTTCTTTTGAAAATACAGAATGACTTCCTGGCTTCTACAGTCTGAGGATTTAACAATAAGACATTTGAGTTCAACATTTTGAAGAGATGTGGAGCAGCAACAGTCTTTCCAAGGCACCTTTAAATTCTAGGCATTTGTCAAAATGTATTTAATCAAATACTTAAAATAAGTTATTGCTGCATTGTTGCTAAAATTAGTATTTTGTTCGGTTTGAACAGTCTTAAATATATACTGTGACGTTTCATCCTTTGACCTTGCATCTACACAGTACCTTGGGAGCCCTTGTGGAGTGCGCATGTTCAAAGACATGTTCACAATTTGTTTACAGTATGGTTTTATTAATTTTGCAGATGTCACAGCAGAGAATCTTCTAAATCACCTCCACCGGCCATGGCGGCATCTTTGCATTGTAACATTTTGACCAGAGAGGTAGTGTGGCTCATGCTCTGTTAATAAGCTAACTCCTGATCATCACACAGGTCCTTCTTTGCAGTGACAGCGAGCTCGATGATGTGGTGAGCTGTGGCTTTATAGGTAGGCTGCCTTTGTAAGGAGCTCGGAATGGTGGCTGCTTGAAAAGTTTACTGATGAAAGACACTATGGTGAAAACTAGCTCATGGGGAAACCAGGGACTTTGTGATTTTCAAAGACCATGGCCCATTTAAAACAGCAAGAGCTGGTGATTCTCTAGGGCCAGGTTGGTTCCGAGGAGGCTGCATATTTGGTAAGTTCTTCGAGTCCTTTGGTGTGGCCAGTTTGTCACGAAGCCATCTAAGAATCTTTGCTATGAGGTCCCTGATATTTTTAAGTGAGCAGGTGGGTCATATTTTCCCTCCCCAGTTCAAAAATATTGTAAAGACGGACACAGGTGCATTGTGGAAGACAGTGCACCAGCAGAATGAAAAGGGGACAGGACCCTGATGTTCATCTCTCAAACTCATGTTCCAAAAGAAACTCGTCTTCATTGTTTGATGTAAACACTTTGGTGTCTACATAAAGGCGATGAGTGGAACCAACCTGGAGTGATGCTGGCACCACGGTGGGCCTAGCTAGACCTATCGTAATTATGCTACATATATTAATATCCCAAATTTTCTTAAGGACTTGGTGGCCTACAGATGATTATTGCTGCCACTTGGGGACATGAAGGCACACAGAGGTAAGTTCCTTAAGGGAACACCAGTAGGAGGTGTTTATCTGTTATCTGTCATATTATTATGCAATTAAGTTATGGGCTCAAACACACACACACACACACACACACACACACACACACACGCCTCACATCTTTAATTAGTCGCTCCACAATCCAGCAATTTCTCTTATGCGTACACACTAAAGAAATTGAAAGTAAATGTTTTGTGATTTGGATCTGGAGTGTCCCCCAATAGCCTCATGTACCTATGGGTAGTGTGTAGTGTTGGGAGGTGGGGCCTGGCTGGAAGGGGCAGATGCTTGGGGCTTGACTTGGAAGGGCATTGCTGGTTCTGATCTTCCTTCCAATCTTCTCTGTTCTACCATGTGAGAATCTCTGTCTCTAGAGCTCTTTGGCCCCAGCCCTGGCCCCAGCCCTGCCATGTGATTCCACTGTACTCTGGCAGCCCACCTGTGAATGGACTGAGATCTTCCAAAGCCATGTGCTAAAATCAACCTTTCCTAATTTATGCATGTCAGGTATTGAGTCACAGCAATGAAAATGTAACTTAGATAGTATGTAAATACATGCAGATGAAAAGCCATGTATATACATATTTATAGCCACTCTATTCACAGTAGCCAAAAGGCAGAAGTAACCTAAATGTCCCTCAGTAGGCAAGGGGTGAGACAAAATATGACCCACGTGCTAAAATACTCATCATTTTGATCTGATATGTATATAGTACATTGGGAACTCTTGTGTAGTTCATAGTATGTTCAACATACTAACAATTTGTGCATAAATATGGTTTGTCAGCTTTGTGGGACTTCTATCCAATAGGTAACAGATGAACAAAATGTGGTCTGTCCCAGTGCTAAAACATTATTCAGCTGGAAAAAATGATACGGTACCAGTGACACACTGTGACACAGATGTGCCTTGAGAAAAGGATATTAAATGAAAGCTGCTGTGCACAGAAGCCCACACCGTTCATGATTCAGTTTACATGGAATACCTCGAATGGCAGACAGAAAAACAAAGGGCAGACCAGGAGTTGTCAGGGGCTGGGGGAAGGGACCAAGAGTGATGGCCTGCCAAGTGCAGGGCTTGTTTGTTCTGAGAGGGGACAGACATGGGCTGAACGACAGTGTGCATGTGCTAAAGGTCACTGGACTCCGCACTTTTGCATGGTTAAAGTGGTTAATTTTTCTTTTTAGCGCTAATGACATTTTAAAGTGCAGAATTTGATGACATTTTGTATACACACATTGTTGTGCTGTCCATACATACCATGTTCCACACATATCCTGCAACATGGTGTGTTATATGCAATATAATATATGTAATATATTACATATAATTATATAATGACTTTGTGATTTTAGAAGAGGTATGCGCTTATTAAAAAAGATTCAGAAACATTTTAGCTGTAACGATTGGGTAAGATCAAGAGTTAACAAACATGGGGTTGACTGGACTCCAGATGTTGCCTATAGATTTTGTGAATATTAACCATTATATCTCCATAACAGCTCATGAAATGTGTTGTTCTTACCTTCAGTTTATAAACGGGACAACAGAGGCTCAGAAAGGCTAAGTGACTTGAGCAGCTTCGCACAGCTTCTAAAAGGCAGGACCAAGGAAACCACGTAAGTACAAACAAAAATAAAGAAAAAATGATAGACTCAGGAAAACATATATATTTTCAACATATAGTCAAGAGAGATACTGTATTTAATATTCTAGAATAATTATTGATAAAGATGATCAGGGCCTGGTAGTGCAGGCCTCTTTTCCCAGGACTCGGAGAGGCTGGGATAGGATTGTAAGTTCAAGCCCAGCCGGGGCAATTTAGCAAAACCTTGTCTCAAAATCAAAAATAGAAATGGTCTGGGAATGTAGCTCAATGTGAAGGCCCTGGGTTTATTACCCAGTACTAAAGTATCAACAAGTAAAATAAAATAAAATAAAATAAATATAGGAAAAACAAGAGCCCAAAAGAAAAATGGGCTAAGGAAATGATGAGGAGAAAATATAGTAAGTAAATAGGTACTGATTAAAGAAATGATATTAATTAAAATAATAAAGATATTCTGGCTTTGTTGATAAAATTAAAATGTGCAGAATGTCCGCAAAGTCATCATACATAAAAAATACTAAAAATGCACAGCATAAAATGCGAGTTTGTTAATTTTTTCCACATATAGGCTTTTGAAAGACCTTTTTATGTATGCTACCCTGAATTTGTGAAGATATTGGGTTGTTGAGAAGACTCTTCACTCTTTAATGATGAAAATAGAAATTGAACATTTCTTATGAATAATAATTTAGTAATTCATAATCTTCTTACTCAGGTTTATGTTTAGGATAGAAAACTATATAAAACAGTGTGTTTGATTATCTATCCTCACCACCCACCACTTCCATTATAACCACCTGGACCCTCCTCTTTTCTCTAAGAATTTTGTGTACTCAGCATTCTTTATATAGCACCATGTAGTTCTTCATACAGTCTTGCAAGACAAGGAGAGTTTATCTCCATTTTTCACTAGCGGAGAAATGAAAATCAGATGGGTTAAAAAACATTTTCCTATGGTAAATGTGTTAGCTTGTTGTTGCAGTGACAAATTACCTCACAAAAACAACACAACGGAGTAGAGGTTTACTTTGGCTCACAGTTTTAGATGTTTTAGACCACTTATGTAGCTGGGTCCATTGCTAGTAGGCTGTGGTGGAACAGAATGTCATGGCAGAAGGACTTGGGGAAAGGACAAGGTAGAGATGGCAGAGAGAAAGAGGGGAGGAGAGAGAGATACAGAGAGAGAGAGAGAGAGAGAGAGAGAGAGAGAGAGAGAGAATGAAAAAAAAAACTGGAGACAAAATATCCCCTTCAAAGGAATGCCTCCAGTTACCCACTTTCTCCAGTTGGGCCCTAGCTTCTAATAGCCAACTCAACTATGAACTTATCAAAGGATGAATCCATACATGAGTTTAGTACTTTTATTAGTAAGTACCTTTATTGTTACTGGATGGGGTTCTTGGGACCCTGAACAAAAGAATTGAACATGACACACAGAAGTAGTAAGAAAAGCAGAGATTTATTAAAGGAAAATCCACTCTATAGAGCAGGAGCAGGCCATGGAGGAAGGGTCACAGCCCCTACAGGAATAAGTATTAAGTCTCTTATGAAAGAATTTAAGGTCAGAGACTGATGGGAATCATGGACAATGGGGTACTTGGCTCAAACCATCTATTGGGAGGGATAGGTTTTGATCACATAAAGTCTTTGGAAGAAGTATCATGGCACCCATAGCCCACAGGGGTCAGAGGAGTGTCAAAACACAATGCAAATGAGGTTGAGCATGGGCCAAGTTCACATGCTCATGCCCTGGGGGAGTAGAATTATCTTAATCTTTACATGTACTGTGCCCTCTATGGTTCCTCAGTTACTGCCCCAATGATCTCCTGTTATTTCTTATCCTTGCTCTATCTTTGTCCTCATTATAATCCAGTAACCTCTCTGGGCCCCATCTTTGAACATTGCCACACTGGGGATCAAGAACTCAATTTGTGAGTCTTTGGAGGGGGGGCATTTTATATTTGAATCATGATAGTAAAACAGAAAAAAAATGACTTGAAATCAAATATTCTTTGTGAAGATGCCATTCCCACATTGCTATGGTTTGGATCTGGAGTGACCCCAAAGGCCTCACGTATTTACATGTAGTGGGACAACTATGGAACTGTGTCTTATTGGGAGGTAGGGCCTGACTGGAAGGGGCAGATGCTTGGAGTGTGATCTAGAAACATTGTGCCAGTTTTTTGAGATTGTGTGTGTGTGTGTGGGGGGGGGGGGTGGCCAGGGGCAGAGATTTCAGGTGTGTGTTATTGATTTGTGGGCCAGGAAGCAGAGGAGGGGCACCTATCCTGGGTTTGGGGGGCCAACTGACAGCTTGAAGTAATTAAAGAGAGGAGGAAGGAACATTCTTACAGTTGTTTCCTGGGAAAGCTCGAGTCTAGCAGGGGTCTCCAGACATCAGCTTGACGCCTGCTTCCCTTGGAGTCTGTCTGCAGTGGGGTGAACAGCTCTCCAGCCTCTGCCCTGTGCTTCCACTGTTGCCTGCTCCCTACGAACGGACTGGCTGAGACCTTCTGAAACTGTGAGCTAAATAAATCTTTCCTCCCTTAAGTTGTGGATGTGGGGTATTCTGTCCCAGCAAGGAATACATAACTAAGACATGCACTAAAAATGATTTTTATTGGTTCCTTCTGGAAATAATTTCAGAAAAATGTGATTTCTTTGAGTATTCAAGATGCCTTCTTTCCCCATCCATGTTATTTTTTCATAAGCTCCTTTCCCTTTCCTAATTATTCATCCTGGAATAGAGTCCTCGTGGTTGCGGTGATGCTGTCTTTGTCTTGTATCTTTGCAGCTCTTTCTAAAGTGTCCTACAGTTTTAGGGCAGCCTGTTCAGGTTCTAGTGGACTTCCATTTAGGGCATTTCTGCTGGCTTGAGATTCCCCAACATGCTGAGCCAATGGACAAAACCAAAGTCACATAATCGTGAGGATACTGTGCTATATCCATGTGAGTCCTCTGCTCTTATCATTTCAATGAATGGGACCTTCCAGGATGCACAGACCTCAATTTGCTCAATTTGTTGGAGTTTCTGACTAAAGAGAGGGGAGAAAAAGTATCCTGGGAAATGTTTGCTAATATTTTGATGCCTTAACTCTTACCTAAGGATTAGAAGAGCAGCCTAAAGGGAGAGTATGAATCAGGATGTGGAAATTGGGCAGAATAAAGGACATCTGCCATTTTTTAATATGGCAGCCTCCATTGTTTCCAGAGGTGAGGCTCCCACTGGTCCTGTTGTTTCCATCATTCAGTGAACTTCAGAGTCAAAGACAAATTCTCCTGGATTCTGGCAAACATTTTTTTTGTTTCAAAAATTGCTTTATTGTCATCATTGAAGTTTTTAACGTATATTTCAATGGGAAATAGAGAGGTTATATAGGAACTGCTAGCCAGATGGGACTTTTTAAGCAGTCCTTTTGAAAATGTGTAACACATGATGAAACCCTCAGTGATTTATCTTCCTGGAAATGAATACAGCCAGTAACTTGTCAATTTCCACATGGAAAGCTAAAATTTTAGGAGAGTGCTATAAAAGAATCTCTGCATGTAGAATACTTTCTTCCAATGTTTATATTCCCTTGGACCTTGTTAAAACAATTTTGGAGTTAACCTGTACGTTGATGAACCGCTTACATTTTTTTCCTTGGCAAGGCTGTAAGGTTAGGGACAACAGTGGTGTGTGGGTGTGTGTATGTGTGTATCTGTCTGTCTGTGTGTCTGTGGATATGTGTAGGGGGGAGGAATTTTGAGGTATCTTGGTTAACCTACCAGATAAATGTCATATTGAACTGAAGATACTTACCTGACTATGAATAAAGCCGTAGTCAGGCAATTTCTGTCTATAAACATTCCAGCGACTTTAGGATAGATGGAGAAGCTGGTATTTCTAGTTTGAGCTATAAAAATATCAAGGCCAAAATATTAAGCACACCATGTTCTCTAACAGCAATTGCATTTTGCAAGGTCACCGGGCTCAAAGACATCCTTAAGTAGCTATGATTGTATTTCAGTGAGGTCTTTCGTTCTTCTTTGACTCCAATTTAAAAAAAAAAAATTATCTCAGCAGTGCCTGGTGGCACAGGCCTGCAATCCCAGTGCTCTGAGTGGCTAAGGCAGGAGAACCCCAAGTTCCAGTCCCCCCTGGGCAACCTAGCAACTTAGAAAGATTTTGTCTCAAATAAACAATAAAACAGAGCTGGAGATGTAGGTTGGAGCAAAGTCCCCGGGTTCAATTTACAGTACGGGAAAATCAAAGACCAAAAACCAGAAACAGGTTGATCTCTAGAATGACAGTACTGATGTCATCTGTAGCTGCAACCCCTAGAGTGACTAAGGGTGGATACTGGCCTGGTGGCCCCAAGATGGGGGCTTTTTAAGTTTTCAAATTTAATCATTATTTCTTTTCTCTTGATATAAATGAATAAATTGTCAACTTGTTAAGAAGATCATACTGTTTTAAAATGATTTGGCCTAACATAAACAAAGTTTTATAAAATCATGGTTTTACATACATCTTAGGTTTTTTTAGTTGGTCAGTGTTAACATTTTCATTTTATAGTCAAGAAAGTTGAGGTCCTGGTGTCTTGGGGAGTGGGACAGAGCAGGTGCACAGTATTTCCATTATGTGCTCGGAAAAGGGCAGGGCTCTTTCTACCACATCAATGGTCCCTGCATCTATAACTTTTCTCTCTTGGATTGAAAAAAATATTCCTTCATCTATTGATGAAGAAGGAACTTAGAAAATACCACTTTCTTCTAAAACATTACAAAATCTGCCTAATAATATAGCACACACAGCTTGTTGACCGTGTAGAGGAGGAAAGGATTCTGTTGTCATTACCCCACACCAGATTCTGATTGTTTTTATTGTTGCATGAAACAAGTAACATAGCTTAGATTCTTACCATCTTCTATGTTTAAATCTAGACTCTTTGGTAGACCTATTTAATGGCAACTGTAATGTCTATAGTTTTTCACAGATAATTATTCTTTTAGGTATAATTTATTGAGCACTACTTTGAGGTAGTTATTGGAACAAGTGGTTTTGTGTTTTACTATTCACTTTTTCCAACTCTGTAAAGCAGATATCAGCATTTTGCATTTTGCAAATGAACAACTGATGACTTAGAATGGCTTGGTAGCTTGCCACATTGAACACAGCTAATTAGCAACCCAAGAATGGAAGCCTTACTTTCCTTCAGAATTACCAATTTAACAACAGCACGCAATTAAACAAAGAGGCCTTTGTTATGGCATATCTAACACATTTATTGGACTGCTAGTTTGCTTTCATACTTTTAATATAATAAATATGAGAACTAGTGCTTTTGAATGCAGCTTTTCCCACCATTTGGGTTGGTTCCTTAGGATAGATCCTTATCAAATAGCTCTTGTATCAGTTAGCTTCCTGTTACTATAACAAAATAGCTGAAGCAACTAACTTAGAGCAAAAGGTTATTTTGGCTCACATTTCTGGGGCTTCCAGTCCAAGAGTGAGTGCTCTGTTGCTTTGGACCTCTGGGAAGATAGCTAATCCTGGCAGGAGTGTGAGATCACAGGTGGAGTGAACAGTCTACTTCATGAGCTGGGAGGCAGGGAAGAGAGTAGAGACCTACTCTCTTCAGTAGAGGGCTAATGGTTACAGTGGAAGGTCTTGGAGGTGCCGAGCGCAAGCTGAGTGAACTCACTGTGGGGGAAGGCAGAGTGGGTAGCACAGTGAAGGATCAGGCCCAGGGGCCGAGCGTGGACTTGAATCTCTGGCTGTTGGGAGCCAGCCATGCCTGCTTGTTCCAGGGAGGGGCAGGTAGTCAGGGAGATGGTTATGGGAAAGAAGGAAGTGCTTGGGCACCTCTAATGATGTGAGGCCCTTCCATCAGGCCCAGCACCTCAAGAGACTACCACCCTGGAGGCAGCTAGGAAACATGTGGCCTCCTCACGCGTTCCTCAATGACTGTAAAGATTACAGTTCTTACAGTCAAATGCTGTGAATAGCTTTATGGCTCTGATACATATTACCAAAATCCTTTATAAAAGTGATTTTTCAATTTGTGTTCAGCCACTGCAGAACTGAAGGTATTTCTTGGCTATGTCTTATCTTCTGAATGCTTTTTGTTTTGAGAGGCATGACAATAATACCAAGTATAAGAATTCCTAAAGAGGCTTTAAAAGCCACCTTCAGGAAACTTCCCAATGACAAGAGACCAGTGATGGCTAGAATGGACAGTTAGCTCTCCAGAGAGAGCTGAGCACCTGTGTATTTGTGAAGTCAAATTCCATATATCCCATGGCATAAGAAGGATAGAGCCGATGGCTAGTGCACGTATGAAGATGGGGCAGTTCTCACACCGCAGCCTTTTCCATCCAGGTTCACTTGGGCTTTACATGGGTGGACAAAATTTGGAAATACCCAGAAGAGGAGAGGCTGAGGCAGGAGGATTGCTGTGAGTTTGAGGTCAGCCTAAGCTACATAGTGAGTTCAGGACCATTCTGCCCTACAGAGTAAGATCCTGGACCCTGTCTCAAAAAAAGAAAAAAGAAAATATTGAGAACTCTCATTATGCAATCAGAAAGTAAAGCTTCTGAGTGAAGATTGAGAAAAGTAAAGTGATAAAGGCATCTTCTCAGCCACAGGTGACATGAAACCGAGGGTCCAGGCTGTCGGAGGGGATGAAATCAAAAGGGTCTGCATTTCACATAAGAGCAAGATCAGCTCGCCCAGCTCTGACCTCCTCCTCATGAGACCTGGAGCAAACGCTGATCTCCCTGGGCCGTACTTCCCTAATCTGTAACGCGGGGACAACACCTCTCTTAAAGACTGTTTGAAAAGACAGTGTGGTAGGGTAGCCCCACCCCGTGAGGATGATATCAAATTCAGGATGTTGGAAGGGAGGAAGGAGGACAGGATTGGGTTGGTATTGTGGCCTATGTCTACAATGTGCCTCCACCCCACTAAATTTCGTGTGTTTAGAACATGACTGGATCACAGGAGGGGGTGCTGTGTTCATCAGTGGATCATCCTTTAGTAAGCTGGGCAGATGAATGTGCTGTCGGGGGTGGGGACCGCCTGGAGCGAGGTCAGTGGGGGCTGACCCGGAAGGGAATTCTGGTCCCTGGCTCCTTCCTTCTCTTTCTGCCTCTGGCCAGCATGGGATAAACTGCCCGGCCATTCCTTCATTCCACCATGTCCTTTCTTTCTTAGACCCTGCGCAAATAAAAAGAAAAAGTGAGCCAAAAAGCCTGTCCTCCTTTAAGCTGTGTTTGTCAAATGTTTTGTTCCAGCGATGGGGAAGTGATTAAGGCAGCTGGCTAACAGAGGGGCTTTAACTTTGCCTGGCATAGCTTGCGCCTTTAATCTTAATTTAAAAAGATCTAAAACAAAGTGTAACTAGTGGTTGGCATTGTTTAATCTAAAGACAGTATCTGATATGTTATTTCCTGTAATGTGCTTTTTGGGGGTGGGGGACAGGGCCTCATTCTGTAGCTTAGTCTGGTCCTGCATTCACTATGTAGCTCAGGCTGGCCTCAAGCTCACGGCAAAACTCCTGCCTCAGCCTACTCAGTGCTGGTGTTAGAGACATGCACCACCACACCTGGTTATGTGGTGCTAGGGAATGAAACCCAGGGCCCTGTACTTGCTAGGCAAGCGCTCTAACCACTGGGCTACACGCCAGCCCTCAGGCCCTATAATTTGCTCTTGTTACAGGACACTAGTAGACAATTTAGAACTCTCCTTCATGCTTCTTACCAAAGCTGAAAGGACAGGATGCATCTATGATGCATTTAGGAGGAACCCAAGGAAAGAAGTCCTGGCTCCTGTCCTCCCTGTGCTCCGGACACATGTGTGTTCCTGCCCTGCAGGCCTTGGCTTGCTGTGTAACCCACACAGGTCACGCTGCCCTGGGACCTGTCCCTTGCAGCCTGATCCCATTTTCTGCATGGAATTTGCCTCTGGGCAGGTCGTTTACGTGTCCATTTCCGGTGGCTACGCCATCCCCACCACACGCGTGTCACCGTGGTTTCCGTGTGGGGCCCTCCTTTTCCCTTAGGGATGTTTATTTAGTCTGAACATCTTTAGACTCTCCTCGTGGAAATCCAGGATTTAGGGCTCTGAGAGGAACTCCTATTGAGCCCCCAAATGTGGGGAGCCCATGTGGAAGGTGGCCTTCCCGAGCTTGTGATCGGGTCACGCCTGCGGAACGGCGAACCAGCTTTCAGAGGACACCCCCCCTGCCTTCCTGCCGTGCAAGCGGAGCGCGCGGGGCGTGGGGCACCGGGCTGCCGGGGCACCGGGGTGCGCCCTGGGGCCTCCGCCGGCCCTGTGAACCAGTGGAGATGGACCAGAGATGAACCGTCTTCTCCATCGTCGTTCCGTGTCCAGTGCTGATGCTGAGCCGGCCTCACCCTCCACGCGGGAACCTGCACAGAGCGATTCCGCGATATCCTCATGCTATGGAGTTGCAACTTAACGGCCCAGGTATTTGCGGGAGCAGCTGGCCTTTCACATCCCGCGCCAGATGCTCAATCTTAAATCTGAAACAGCCGCGGACATGGGGCTCCGGCCAGAGGCGGCGCAGCCAGAGCAAGGTGGTCTACACGGGGTGGGGGAGGGATGGGGATAGGAAACGGGGGGGGGAGG
>PVKB01003133.1:79665-222482 GCA_004027205.1 Ctenodactylus gundi | reverse complement strand
GGGGGAAAAAAGAGTTCTCAGAAAATACTTAGGGAAGGAAGAAAGGCAGGCTGAGCTGCAGGTGGAAGGGTGGGCAGGTCATGCAGAGGACAGGGAGCTGCAGCGTGCTGCTTGAGCTGCTTGGGAGCTCCAAGGAGGGTAGGGACCTGAAGGGCTGAGAAAGGGCAGGAAGTGAAGAGTCCTGGGTCAACTTCTCAAGTTGTCCTTGAGCTGCAGGCAATCCTCAGGGGAAATTCAATCCGCCCCCTAAGGTTCCCCATCCTGGCATCCGGGACTTGACCTCAGGGGCACCCTCAAGCCCAAGCCTGCCCTGGGCCACCCACAGACAGACTGGTGGCTTATAGCTTGAGAGGGAATGCATTCAGGACTCAGGCCCCTGTTTCCCTATCTCCCCTCCAAGTCTGGAAATCAATGCATTAGAGCCCAAGGGTCCTACCTGCTTGGATTTTTATGCATAAACCATTCCCCTTTCATGCTTTTTTTTTTTTTTTTGGTCTAGGATCCAGTTGACATTGATCTACATTTCTGTGACAATCTTTTAACCAAATTTCCATTAATCTCTTGATTTTCAACCCAGCCTCAGTCCAAAATGGGCTGGGAGCGGTTTTTACAGTTTCAAGGTGGTAACTGCTCTGCTAAATCCGGCTTGCCACCCCCTTCACAGAAACCCACACTCCCAGCTACAGGTGCAGATGATCTAAAATTCAGTTGTAAAATCAACCACAGCACACCTTCCAAGGCTGGCTCCAAGTTTTAAAACACGTGCAGGGCATTTACTCGCATCCCAAGAGTTTCAGGAAGCATTGGGCCTCCTGGTCATCAAAAACTTACCTTGGGGGTGGCATCAGTCCGTTCCCCGTGCTTCTGAGCTGTGTGAAATAGCCCGCGGTCCCCAAGATGGCACGCCCAATCTGAGGCTGGAGTTTTGGACTCAGAGTTCAGAAAATGTGACTTTTTGCTGTTCTTTTCTTTGTTAGGTGCAGTGAAGTTGTTTTGGAAACCAGGCCTGGTGGCACAGGTCTGTAATCCCAACACTCTAGGAGGCTGAGGCAAGAGGATGATCAGTTCTAGTGCAGCCTGGGCAATTTAGTAATTTAGTGAGACTTCATTTCAAAACCAAAACTGGGCTAAACATATAGTTCTATGTGAAGGTTCAACTCCCAGTACCAAAAAAAGAAAGAAAAGAGTTGTGTTGGAAAGAGGTATTTTGTTCATACTGCAGGGCCGGGGTAGTGAGGCAGGCGTGCCCTCTCCCTAGCCAGCCTTGCAATGTCACCAGATCTTTTGATCTTTTCCAGCCAGGCTGACACGGCATCGCAGCAGGACTCGACTGACCAGAGTGGAACTATTGCCCTCTGCTACGAGGCCTCTTGGTGGCTGCCCCATTGATCAGGGGAGCGTCCGGCTTGGACCTGGCTGGGCTTCAGTGGGAGTCCCACCCTTGGGGGCTCCAAGCGGACTCTGTGAAATTCAAGAAAGTGCGTACGCAGCTCTGGGAAGGGCTGAGAGCATGGCTGTGCCAGTGACCCGGGACGGTCAGGCCGTTCCGCCGCCCAGCTGGCTGGAGAGCAGCAGTGGGCAGCGAAGTGCTGGCGGCGGAAGACGAAGCCGCTTCTTGGCGGGGAGCAGGAAGCCTGCTTTCCCATCACCCGCCAGCACCTAGGAGGCGGGAAGCAGAGGAAGTCGTTCCTTGTGTGGCCTATAACTCCTGGCAGCCACTGGCCTGTCAGGTTCATAGCACTGTAGGATAAATATTGTCACCGCCATTTTCCAGGTAAGGAAATCAAGGCTCAGAGAGCTGGAGTAAGCAGCCCACAGACACACAGCTAGCCAGGAAACGGGCCGGGCCTCGGGCCCAAGCTGGTGATTCTAGGGCCTAGCGAGGCAAGTCTGTCGTCTTCCGGACTGAATCCCTAGTAGCGCGCGCACACACACCCACGAAGTCCCCCCACAGAGCCAAGGCAGGACCCAGCAGCAGCCTTTTCCTTCGCGAGGCATTGGGCTAGCGGACGGAAAGCCTCCTCCGGCAGAACCATTTCTCCGCGTCTCCGCTGTGTGGCTGTGAAGAAGTCGCATGAAGTTACACTTTCGCGGCCACTTCCCTCCTCAGGAAAGCGTGGGCGAAAACACAGACGTGGCCGGGAAGCGCCAGCGGCCCAGGCAATCGGTGGCCGACCCCGCGCCGCACTTGCGAAGACTGCCGAGGGTCCGGCTGCCTCCGGAGACGCCTGGCACAGGGCACCGCTTGCGTGGTTAAGGTCAAACAACTGCCGGAATTGACAGTGGGTGACGAGCCTCACAGGGTAGCTAGTGCCTCACACCAGCTCCACAGATGCCTGGGTTTCTGTGGTTAAAAACGCGCGGATAGGTGACGCCAGACTGCTCACCTCCGTGGCCTCCTTCCGCTCGCAGACACCTTCAGGGAAGGGGAATCTCTCCAGGAGAGGGCGCAGGCGGCGGTTTGCTGCCCCCTGCTGGCCATGGGGCGAACTTCCTGCCGCGCGGTCACTCCCGGAAGGGCGCGACCACCCGCCGCCCCTCCGCACGGAGCGCCCGAGGGGCCGGCGGGGCTAGGGCCGGCGGCACAGCCCGAGGGGCCCTGAAGGGCGCCAGTGTGGAGAGCCCTGCTAGCGAAGGTGTCACGAGGTCCTAGAAGTCCTAGGTGTTACGTGAGTTACGACGTTTTTGAGGGCGGGGCCCTTTGACCTGCGCGCGCCTCACGCCCGGAAGCTAACCTTTCCTGGTGTTTGCGTGATCCCGGCATGCTGCGTTCTGGTCTGTGATACCTATCGCCTCCACATACCCCGTGAGAATGCTGTTGAGCAGAGCCTGTCGTGGTGGCGCACACCTGCCGTCCCAGCACTCGGGAGACTGAGGCAGGAGGATTGCTGTGACTTGAAGTGAGTTCAGGACCACTCTGGACTACACAAAGAGATCCTGCTTCAAAAAAAAAAAAAAAAAAAAATCATTTGAGCAAAAATAACCAAGGGGAGGAGATGGAGATTGGCGCTCCCCTGACAAGCCAATCTAGGGAAATCCGCTTTTCTGGGCTACGTGGGTCACAACTCTATTTTCCACTGATTGCTAGAGTTTAAAGAAGCATCTCCCCCCCACACCCCCACCCCCCGCCCTGAAAAAAAAAAAATTACTCCTTGTGCTGGCCTCAGGGACCACCCAATTCAGCCTCAGCCATTAGCCAGACAGAGGTTCAGATGCCACCTTTACAGAGGATAAGATCTAACAGAGACCAAGCTGACTAGTGACCACAGAGGGCCCGAATGTAGCTACCAGGAGAGGATCACCCAGCAGAGAGGGCTGGCCTAGGGCGGCTGGTGACTCGGCCTGCCTTCAGGGAAGGAAGGAGCTCCAGGACTTCAGGAGGACTTCCAAATGCCTCTCCGTGAAAACCAGAGCAGAGGGAGAGAGCACATTCCCATGGTGTGGGTCAGGGCCAGCCAGGAAAGTAGAAACCACTCCAAGGGAGTACACCGAAGGAACTTCGTGCACAGAGCTGATGTCACTCTGGAGGGAGGCGGTGACGTGCAACAGGGCAAGGTTCACGGGATGGGAAGCCACTCAGCCCAGAGGATGAGGGAGCACAGGTCAAGGCTGTGTCCCTAGATCCCCAGACCACTGGTAGGGTAGAACCAGGGAGTGTCCATCTGGCAGGAGTGGGGGCCACAGCCGCTGAGGCCACTAACAGGAAGAAAGGGCAGAGCTCTGGCTTCTTTGACCTCCCACCCAAAATCTTCTGAGAAGCTCCCTCCGGCCACTCTCAGCTGGCGGGCAGCTGGCAGAGGAGCTTGCAAAACACAGCCTTGCACCCCCAACAGCTGCCTGTGGACCTGGATGAAGTGTAAACCCCACCCCGTCATGGGGAAAGTCTTTCACAGGCTCCCACTGCTTTTTTTTTTCTTTTCCCCATTTTATTGTTAAGTGCAAGCACAAAACTTAAGGTTTATAATGAAGTTGAGCATTTTGTGCACATTCATATCTTGTCAAGGTGACAATGACTTTCCCACTCTCCTTTTGTCCCTGCCCTTACTCACCCTGGTTCCTCCCCGCCCTACCCCCACCCCCACCCCCCCGCCCCGTTCACTTTGTTTTTCATTTTAAGTTCCATAAGAGTTGTGATCTGTGTTTCTCATATCAGAGACCATTCAATGTTTCACCTTCTGCTTCTGACTCACTTCACTAAGCATGATGTTCTTAAGTTTCTTCCATTTGCCTGTAAAAGCCTCCACGCTGTTGGACTTTATAGATGCATAGTATTCCATTGTGTATAAGTACCACAGTTTGTGTATCCATTGGTCTGTTGATGGGTATTGTGGTGATTTCCATATTTTAGCTATTGTTAGTTGTGCAGCTGTGAACATGGGTATACATGTATCTCACTTATGTGTTGTTTTGGCCTCTTTTAGAAATATTCCCAGGAGGGGTGTCGCCTGATCAAAGGGGAAATTTATTTCTAGTCTTTTGAGAGCTCTCCATACTGCTTTCCAAAGTGGTTGTACAAATTTACATTCCCACCATCAGTGCAGGAGGGTTGCTTTTTCCCCACAGCCTCGCCAGCACTGATTGCTATTTGATTTGTAGATGTAGGCCATTCTCTCTGGAGTGAGATGGTATCTTAGCGTTGTTTTGATTTGCATCTTTCTTATGGCTAGGGATGTTGAACATCTTTTCATGTATCTCTTGGCTCTTTGTACTTCTTTGTGAGTGAACTGCCTCTTCATTTCATTTGCCCACTTTTTAACAGGATCCTTTATTTTGGTAGGCTTACTTTTCTTCAGCTCCCTGTATATTTCAGTTATGAGCTTCCTGTTTGAGATATTGGTGGTGAATATTTTTTCCCAGTCTGTTGGTTCTCTTTTTACAATGTTGACAGTTTCCTTTGCTGTGCAGAAACTTTTTAATTTGACAAGATCCCATTTGTTAATAATGAGGATAACTTCTTTTGCTTTTGGTGTCTGACTGCTTTATAAATGTGCCCATTTCTGGAAGTGCCAGACTGTTTCAAACCGGTGGGCCCTGGGCCCCGTTGTCTCTTCCTGGGGTTCCTGTCGCCCAGATCTCCACTCTCCCCCCTCCTGCTTTCTTTCTTCTTTTCTTCAGTTCTTACCTGCAGTCTCTTTTATTCCTTCACTTTCCTCTCATTCTTTTCTCCTTTCCCCTCATCCCTTTCTATTCTCAGATTGAAGCCAAAGTCTTTTGTAGGTGAGTTGTTACCACTTCCCAACAATTACCTCTTTAAAACCAACTGCAGTGCCCGCCCCCCCTTCCCATCACTGGTTTGGATTCCTGTGGTTTTGGTTGCTTGAGGGTTGTTACCATGACTGAAAAATATCCAGTGGAAAAATTCAGAAACAATTCCTAAGTTCTAAATCACCCCCACCCTGAGTAGAGTGGTGACATTTCACCCTACCTCATTCTGTCCTGCCTGGGCCAGGACTGGTCCCTCTTCCAGCAGATCCACCCCACGCACCTGACTTGCCATGTGTCACTCAGTAGCTACCTGCGTTATCAGATTGACTGGGGTGGCGTCACAGTCACTATGCTTGAGGAACCCTAATTTTAGTTAATAATGGTCAAAAGCAGAAGAGTGGTGATGTAAAGAGGGCACCAGGGCACAGATGTGGGGAGAAAGGTCCATTCAGCTGCAGGACATAATGAGGGAAAAATATACATATATATTATGTATATAAAAATATATATTATGTATATACACATACATACACATGGATAGAAGTATATATCCATGTGTATAGGTATGTATGCATTGAAACTGCCCACTTGGACATCTCCTGGAATCTTGGAACATGTCCCACTTATATATGGGGGAACTAAAGTATTAAAACAGTGTGGTAACAGTCCTCAACCTACCTCCACGTGTAGGAAGCTCCCAGTACAGATGTACTGATTAAAATGAGTCTCAATTTTCCTTGCCAAACCACTAGATGTCATATTGCTTTCACAGCAGAACTGGGAAGCCCTTGCAAGCTCAAAAAAGGAGAGAGAAAGAGAGAGAGAGAGACAGACAGACAGACTCATGCTGTGTAAAAGGAAGTATGTCAATATTTGCTCTTAACCCATCATGGTCACACTTCTGCCTTTTGCTATGAAACTGGGTATTGTATCATTTTCCTGGATGGGCATAATTTTCAGATGTAGCGACCTAAAAACCCTGGAGAGTGAACAAGTTGTGGGGGAGTCCATGCAGAGTGGAAAGTGAGCCCCATGTTTGCCATTTTAGGGGGGTAGCCTCAGTCAGTGTTGTACATAGCACTGTTGGTGCAGTGAAGAAACAGCCATATTTTAGGAAACAACATATGAAAATCAGAAGTTGGACCTACTTCAAGATGATCCACATGCTGGAGTTAGCAGTCAAGAACGTTAAAGCAGCAACTACTATCACAATATAAATTCTACTACTTATAATTAAAGGCAAAGGGCTGAATTCTTTCCAGCTAAGACTAGAGACAAGATATGAGTACCCACTTCATCCCTTCTATTAAATTTTATCCTGAGGTCCTAGCCAGCTCAATAAGAAAATAAGAAAAAAGAAACAAAATATACACATGCTCAAAAGGAAAAAACTGTCCAATTTTACACATGACAGTATCATATAATGATTTTTTTAAAAGCTACCATACCTAGTTGATGACTTTGCCAAAATTATAGGACACAAGTTCAACTGGCAAGCCAACTGAGCTTCCATATACATGCAATGAATAATTCAAAACTGAATTTTTACAAACTTCATGTACAGGGCTGGCAGTGTAACTCAGTGATTAAAGTACTTGCCTAATAAGAACAAATCACTGGGTTTGATTCCCCAGCACCTCATAAGCTGTGCATGATGGTACATGCCTGCAATCTCAACACTTGGGAGGCTGAGGCAGGAGGACCTCTTGAGTTGAGGCCAGCCTGGGCTACATAGTGAGGTGTAGGACCAGCTTGTACTAGAGAGCAGGACCCCGTCTCAAAACCAAACCAAACTAAACCAAACCAAACAAAACAAAACAACCCAACCAACCAATGAACAACAACAAAAGTCCATTTGCATTAGCCTTAAAAATACTTTTAAAAAGAAAATTGACAGAAGCACCCCAGGTGTCCACCAACACATAAAGGAATAAAGAAAATGTAGCACATAAATACAATTAAATATTATATAGCCTTTGAAAAGAAAGGAAATTCTGATGTGCAGTGTGGATGAACCCTGAGGATTTTATGCTATAACACAGGAGGCATCACAAATCCACATAAGTCCACTTCTGCCAGATGCCAAGAACAATTAAACTCCCAGAGACAAAAGGTAGATCAGTTGCCAAGGGCTGGAGGAGAGAATTGGGAGTCACTGCTTACTAGGGACAGAGTTTCCATTTGCAAGGTAAGAGAGCTGTGTGTGTGGATGGTAGGGATGGCTACACAGTGCAAATGTCCCGGCGCTTCACCTGTACACTTAAAATAGTTAAGGTGATAAATTTTATGTCATGCATATTTTACCACAATTTTCTTCTTAAAATATCTCAAGTTAGACAAATGTATTTAAGACATAAGTTAAAAATACATATTTTACAAAATTTGTATGAAAAGTCAAAGGACCTAAAAGAGCTGAAATAATTTGAAGAAGGAAGAGCCAAGTTGGAAGCCTTACACTACCCAAGTTCAAGGCTGACCACACAGGTCCAATAATCCCAGAAGTATATTCTCAGCATAAAGGTGAGCATAAAGCTCAATGGAACAAAACAGAAAATTAAAAGTAGACATATAGTCAACTGATTTTCAAGAAAGAGGCCAAGGTAATTTTAAAGGCAGAAAGTCTTAAGCAGCTATCACATATGTCATGTCATACGCAAAGATTTATATGGACTGTCTGCACTATCAACCTTCCAGAAGAAAGCACAGAGAATATTTTCATAGCACTGGCCCAGGCAATTATTTCATAAACAAGGCATACAAAGCAGAAGTCACATCTTTTAAAAAGATGAAATAGACTCCCAGATGAACAGATTTTGCTCCTCCCATGGCAGAGTTCAGAAAATGAAAAGACAAGATAGATACTGGGAGAAAATGTTGGAGATATATCTGAGGAAAGGGTTCTGAGCGGATTGTATAACGAACTCTTGCAACTCAATAGTAAAAGAAGGAAATAATGAATAATGGGTAGAGATCTGGGCAATAGCTTTAGAGAGAGAGAGAGAGAGAGAGAGAGAGAGAGAGAGAAGTATAAATAGCCAAGAAGCACATGAATAGCACTGAGTTCCCAGACCATCAAGGAAGCTCAAATTAGAGCCACAGAAAGATACCATCTATTGTGGTTTTGATCTGGGATGTCCCCCAAAAGTCTCATGTATTTGAGTGTTATGGATTGTCTATGGAACCATGTACTGTTGGGAGACTGAGGTCTAGTCTCGAGGGGTGGATTACAGGTGTGTAAATTGGATTACAGGCATGCAAATTGGATTACAGGCATGTAGTGGGGTTTTATCACACCTTCCACACCTGGATCCAGGAGGGGCTGATCACTGGGAGGAGACCTGGAAGGATATATAAGCTGCTTCTTGCCTTCCTCGGAAGACTGTAGTCTCAACTTGCCTTGACTTGGCTTCCTGTTTGTGATGTAGTGAGAAGCTGCCTCCACCTCTGCCTCTGACATGTACTTCAATTGCTGCCGGCCGCCCCTGAATGGACTGTGACCTTCTGAAACTGTGAGCGAAAAGAAACCTTTCCTTTCCTAAATTCGTGGGCGTCAAGTATTGAGTCACAGTGATGAAAAAGTAACTAAGACACCATCACACATCCTCCCACAAGGATATATTAAGAGAGATCCACTTACAAGAAAGCCGCACCCTCCTGGAAGCCATGTCGCCAGGCTGGAAAACAGGATTGACAGTCTCCTGTAAAGTTCAAGGTGCACTTACAAATTACACAGCCATTGCTTTCCCAGAGAGATGAAGATGCATGTTCTCACGAAGTCTTCTACGCCGATGCTTCCAGCTGCATCACGCTTGACAGCCAAACTTGGGAACAACCCAAGTGCCCACCTACTGGCAAAGAGCCAGTGGCGCATCCATGCTGCAGGACAGCACTCAAGATGGAAAAGAAAAGGAGGGGCTTGAGGAATAGCACAGCCGTCAGAGCACTTGCCTAGCAAGCACAAGGCCCTGAGTTTGATTCCCTAGCACAACATTAAGCTGGGCGTGATGGTGCATGCCTGTTGTTTCTCCACTTGGGAGGCTCAGGCAGGAGGATTGCTGTGAATTTGAGACCAGCCTATGCTACACAGCACAGAACCAGCTTGGACTACAGAGACCTTGTCTCCAAAATAAAACAAAACAAAATTAAATAAAGTAAAAGGAATGATCAGCCAACATATGGACCACTACAGATGAATCTCAAACACACTTCTCTAAATGAACATAGTCTAAAGGACTGCATGCTGGATGTTGCAATGTATATGAAATTCTAGCAAAGGCATTGATAAAGAAGACAGAAAGCAGTACTTGCCCAAGGCTGGGAGTCAGGAAGGGAAACTGATTGTAAAAGGGATGTGGGCAGCTTTTGAGGGATGATGAACGTGCCCTGTATTGTATTTGTGGTGATGTTTACATAACCATATTCAATTGCCCTAACTCATCAAGTTATGTACTTCAAGTGAAGTTTACTGCATTGTAAGTTATACTTCAGTAAGGATGGATTAAAAAGTAAACAAAAAATTACAGCGAAGGACTCTCATGATTGCAAGATACTGCATTTTGTTATGGTTTAGACCTAGAACGTCTCTCAGAATTCTCCGCTGTTCAGAAATGGGGCTTTTAACAGGTGATTGGATCATGGAACGCTCTCTACCTACTGGGGATGGGGGATTCCACTGGTGAGCTCCCAGCTGGATGTGCAGTGAGGCGGCGAGCCTGGCTAGCAAGCATTTGCTCTGGAGCTGGTATCTTCTGCCCCTCGTCTCTGCTTCTCCCTTCTCTTTGCTTCCAGCCTCCGCCAAGCCCTGGCGCCATGATGTTTCAGCCTTGCAGCCAGCCAAACATGACCCAGATTCCCTGGAACCATGTGACAAATGAAACTGCTCTCCTTCCTTTAGGTTGCGGGTGTCAGGTATGTTGTCCCAGCGATGGTAAAGTAACGTGTGTGTGTCCTTTGAACTCGTATTATGATCTGATATTTCAATAAATCATAACTTTCCAATGCTATTGTTTCTGAACATTTGCAATATTTCTCACTTGTCCTTTTGTGACTGGGCTAAAGGGAACTGTAACGTTCTTGAGCAAATACCCTGAGCACTTTTTGTAAGTATCCATATGTATTTTGCTATTTTGTTGCTACAGATTACAAATTCATCTTTCTTAAATAGTGTAGCATTGTTCTCTAAAGTGGTTTAACCACTTTATGTACCTGCCAACCTGTGCGAAAGCTTACCGTCACACATTCTTGCCTAAAATGGGTATTTTTAGACTTACAGAAATTCAAACCTGTGGGACACGTTATTATGGTTTTTACCTTGCTTTTTCTGGTTAGTAATGCAACTGAGCATATTTTCAGTTTACTGCCCATTAAGATTGTTTAGGGGTAGTGATGGAAGTCTTGTTCCAATTGTTACTGTTTAGTTTCGCAGTGCTGAGGATGAAACCCTGGGCATCATGCTTTGGGGGTGAGTGTTCTGCTGAACTTAGTTTTCTTATGGACTAATTACCACCCTTTATATCATTCTCTGTTACATATATTGCAAATGGATTCCCATTTGTTCTTGTCCTTCCCTCTTTATAGAATCACTAATTAACAGACTATCTTAAATATGATCAAATTTTCCCCACTAGTCTTTATATTTTAAAAATTTTTTAGTTTAATTTTTTGAGACAGGCTTGTGAATTCTGTAGTCCGGTTGGCCCTGTGATCTTCCTGCCCCTGCCTCCCAAATGCTGGGATTACAGGTTATGTGGAACCACATCTAATTTGGTAGCTCTTTTAAAAACTCCTTAATCTTGAGAATATGCTGTTTACTCCCAAAAAAACTCTGCAGCTTTGCCTTTTTTGTGTAGATTTATTACTTGCCTTGAATTTACTTTGGGTATGGCCTAAGGGTGTGGCCCACTTATTAAACAGTCCATTCTCACCTGGGCCTACTGTGCTATTTCTGTCATGTACCAACACTGAATATGTAGTGGGACCATTTTGCACCTCTCCTTATGCTGTTCTAGTTAATTAGTCTAATCCCGTATTTCCTAGGGCCATGATAGTGATGTCTGGGGGGTGGGGCAAGTGCCCTGTATCAGGCAAGATAACCACCAAGCCAGTGGCCACACCAGTTGGGCCACCTGGAGAAGTGGAATATAAGAGGCTGTCACCACTAAATCCTGCTCAAAGGAGTCCAGAAGTAGCAGGCTTTACTTTATTTTCAAATGTGACTGAAAAGAATCTGCCAGTGTCCACACAGCACACACACAGATGAGCTCACGAGCTCACAACCTACTTATTTTTTTGGCAGTTGTTTCATCAGTTACTGAGATGCATGGTTTTGACTTTTATTATCTCATTCACGTGTATTTTAAGGCAGTTTTACTCAATGCATACGGCTCTAAAATGAAGTGTTTATCTCCCCAAGATCTGCCTTTTTTCTTTTTTTTATCACTCCTCAAATAAACACGGTACCAGGGCTGGGTGCAGAAAGTTCACCAATGCAATGCTCATGGGACAGATTTTATAATTGAAGACAGAACACTTTGCCTGGGCACTGCCCCGTATGCATAGTCCAGGTGACAGCATAGGGGAGCAGGCATGGACCCTGCTGAGGGACTCAGCAGTGGCTCGCAGACCAGGACTCCTGGGCGAATGTCTTACAACTCTGCTACTGCAGCATCAAAGTAGCCACAGTCAGCCAGCAAACAGTAGGGACTGTGTTTCAAGAAAACTGTATTCACAAAAAAGACAAGGGGCCCAATCTGTCCTGTGAGCCACAGGGTCCTGACCTCTGGCATCGGACATGGCGATTTGTACAAAAACTCCATGTATACTTGAAAATAATATATAGCTTCCAATTGTGGGGTTCACTACTACTTTGTATTTGGTAAATAATATCACATTATACTGTTCAAACCTTCCACATTGCACTTTTTTTTGGGGGGGAGGGGGTTTTGTTCTGCTTTACCTATAACTGAAGGAGTTCAGATGTTTGAACACCTACCAGTATAGTAATGAATTTGCCTAATTTTGCTATGTAAGCTTGAAGCTATGTTATTAGGTGCACAAACATTAACTTTTTATTTTTTCCTGCTTCCAAGGAACCCTTCGTTCAAAGGAAAAAAGAAAAAAAAAAAACAGGTAGAAGCAAGACCCTCTGAAGTCTGGTTCACAAACCAAGGATCCTTGGGCTCATTTAGTTTCACTGGTTATTTCTCCCCACACCTTGAGCTCTTTCCAGAGTGCATGCAACCAAAATGCAGGGCCAGTCCAGGCTGAGGGTTAGGGTGACCCCACTGAGGGCTCTACCACTCCCTAGAACTCAGAGTGATCTAGCCTTTCTGGGCAACGTCACTGAGACTACAGTGAGCACTGAAGAACAAAATGTATGGACATTGTCATTAACAGGATGGGGACAGTGCTCAGCACACAGGAAACTCTAAGGGAATCCATGCTATGCTTGGGCATGCTGCCCACACAGGAACCCCAAGTATCCCAGAGAGCAGGGACCAGAGGGTCATGGCTCAGCCTGTAGTCAACCACAGAAAGGTAAGCACTGTGCAGGCAAGCCCATGCAGTCTTCACCTTTACATGCACTCTGCCCCAGCTCCTGCCATGTGTCCAGCAAGATGGGTTAGCAACCAATGCCCAAAGTTTGGGTTGGGTTGGGTCAGTGTGCTTTTTGTTTGAAGGTCTTCTTGCATTCCATGAAGTCCAGCTAAGCTCTTTTGAAAAAACATTGGTATTAAAGAGAATAGACAGGCAGAAAGACTGACTGAAGACCTGAGGCTGTCCTTAAGAGACCTAGTAACATGTGATACCCAAAGTTCCAACTGGTGGGCATGATGGGCTCCATCAAATGAATGACGGTTTGGGCCTCCCAGATTGCCCCCACATAATCCCTAGCCTCTCTGTGACCGGCACATAATCCTGGCCTCCCTGACTGTACCCTGCATATAACCCCCCTCACCAAGCACATTTCGTTCTCAACATCATACACTTTTGCAGATTAAAAAAAGTGACCCACACTTCCATTTTCTTTATTTTTCATTGATACCGTATGAATACAAAGTTTCTAGAAAGCTACAAAATGTCTACCACTTTTATCAAGAAGGCATCAAAATGTGTCACTTTGCAAAGACATGAAAACACCTGCAGGAACTGACACAAAAATAGCATTTTTAGAGTGATGAAATAATTGCACTTAACTGTCATGGATATTAAAGTTATCACACATATGTACCGCGAAAGCTAGAATACATTTTTTTTTACAAAGCACTTTATAAAAAAATTCTCTGCACACAAACCCTATAATTTTCATATAACTATCATACTAAAGATAAATTCACTTTAAAGCCAACACTTAGAACATTTTAAACAAAAGGTACCAGTACCTAAACACAAACGTTAACAAATACAAGAATACTGTACTGCCAAGAGGTTTAACCAGATGCCGTTTGAAAATTTCTGACAATAGGTTAAGGAAACCTGTGTGAATTTGCCCACCCCACTCCCATCTCCCCAATACCCCAAAGGAACCCAATTGGCCAAAGGCAGGTTCCACAGCCCAATCCCAGCAGCAGTACAATATCAAAGGAACCACTGACCAGATGAAACGCTTACGTCACAAGCCCATTCTATACACGTGACACAGAGACACAGACTGTGAGAATCCATTAAGTCATTTAGAATGTGAACAAATGCACGTGGCAAAAACCAATTAACATAAAATTTGAGCACATTAAAGAAGTAAAGGCTATCCGGGTTTCTTTTTTTAAGTGTTACTAAAAAATTTTTTTTGTCATTTTTCAGGCACGTACTGTTTTTGTTTTTATTTTTTCCTTGTATGCAGTTATAAGCCTACTCAAAAAGGCCTACAAAAGCAAATTTTTCAAGGAGGTAACAGGGAGATGTACATTTTTTTAAAAAACATAATCACAGGTAACATCAAATTTACACAGTCTAATCACGGAAAATGATTAATGCAAGAAAGAGAAAAACTCAGGAACTGGTTTCCAATTGCTGGCTTGATGCATGATTCTTTTCACTTCCCTTAAAGAAAGGGGAGTAGAGCCGCCTCACCTCAGAGGCAGCTGAGCTGGCCAGAGCGTGATGGAGTCTAAAGGATTCTGATCCCGTCTGGTGAAGAGCAAGGGGAAGTGGAAACGCTGCTGCCAATACCAAAATGATACAGTGTGGCACACGAGCAACTCAACGCAGATTCACAGGGTAACATGAGTTACAGCTCAGAAAGTAGGACAATAAATACAAATATTTCATCTTATTCAATGGTGCATGACTTCAGTGAAACTACCCTTTGCAATGCAAAAAATTCTAAACAACCTTCATTGTTAAAGATATAAGCAAAGTGTCTAATGAGAGAAAAACTACAGTCAAACAAAACACAGTAACAGCTCAAAAGAGGAGCAGGAAAAAACACATTTGACAAGTTTCTCCCAAGCTGTGGCAGAATTCTCACGGGGTGGAGCTGAGAACTCAGGCGACTAACTATAGCCTCCTGGAGTAAATCTCCTGCTCATTTGATAGCATTTGTTTTGTTTATAGAACTTTTGTTAAGTACTCACAACTCGGGGTGGATAGAAACCACTCCTGGAAATTTCAGAGCCTACAGAGGCTCTTCCTAAAAGACACCAGGCAGAGACAGACAGAACATATGTATTACGAGTTTAGAGTCTAACTTTCAAAGTTGTCTCATGTTATTTTTACGTCTATATTAGCAAAAAAAAAAAAAAAAAAAAAAAAATCCTTCTTTCCTGGCTTCTTTTTTGGCTGGTGTTTTGTTTTGCCTTGTCCTTTTCATTCCTCTTCCTCACCATTATCAGTCTTCCCAATTTCTACAAGCTTTTGATATAAACTGACACAGACCGAACAGCCCTTCAAGGACTGGAACATTCTTTGAAAATGCCAAATTAGAAATGGTACTCTTTGGAAGGTCTCATAACACGTTCATACGCAACACTCAGAGTGAACATGTCTGCCCTAAGAAGAACACTTGAATTGTGATGACCCTAACACATTTTTGTTCTGCACTGTTATCTCAGTTTGAGGCTTCCAACTTTTGAAACGGTGTCATCGTGTAAACCAGGTAAGTGCGCACTGTCATCGGAATGGGAAAGAAACGTCCACACAGAGACTCCACACAAACACAAGGAGAAGCGGAAGCTGTCACGTCTGTCCACTGGCCGAGATCCTGTTGTCTGTGCGGAGACTCCTTCACGTGGACACAGGGATGGGTGACATGCTGAAATGACGCGCTGGGTGGTCGGCACACACGAGCACAACAGTTCTGGGGACCCCCTGATGCAGTGTGCTATGGATGAGTGGAGGCGGCGCCCCCACTGTCGGACAGACTCGCAGCAGCGGGTCTGCGTGGTGCTCTTGTGAACAGAGGCCTGTGGCTGGTTACTCATCCCGGTAAACCAAAGGCATTACGGTGATCTCAAAATATTTTTGGTCTCTCTACAAATTATCGTTATTATGGCAGCACTTTTCTAAGCTGGAATCTCAAACCAAAGGCACTTTCATGCTAGAGTGCAGAAGATTCACAAATAGCTAAGTATTTGGTCAGGAATTCAAAAGGCAACAATACAAGTACAATTTCCTTCTCATAGTAAACTGTGAAGTTGCAACCTTTCGATTTGGTATATACACTTGAGAATGTGGTCAAAGAGCTGACTCGTATTCAGCTCTAGAGCTTAGACCAAGTTGTCAGTTTCCAATAGAACTACACACACAAAAAAAAAATGGGCTTAAAATAAAAAACAAAACAATTTTGCGTTTTCTGCTTTCAAATATTGGGGCCAGTTAGTGAATGGACACCGACACTAGGTGTAAAAAAGGCTGGCGGCACGACTAAGGTATTACTAAGGCACTGCTTACTGGAACGCTTTGGCAGCTCTGAATTGAAAACTTCCTAGAAAAGTAACAGTAGTAAGAGAAATGCTTCCAGCTTACAAAAGGGCTCACAGTTCTGAGGCAGCCTCTTGCACTGCAGACCCTACAAGCGACGTCTCCAGGATTTAAGGCTTTTCAGAAATGACACGCGCAGGGCTTTGCCACAGAAACATAAACACAAAGAAATAAGCAATGCGGACGCCCTCCTAATGTCACAGGTGTGAACACCAACAAACAGAATTAGCTCTACCCTTCATTAGGACAGGTGTAGTGTACCAGAGCATATACAAAATTATACGAATTGTAGGTACCTGGTTTGTAAAACTGTTATCTCATCTGATCTAAATAATTTATGATTGTATAAAAACAACGGCTAAAGCCACCACAGCATTGAAACCTGAAGAAGCCTTGGGTTTAAAAGTCATTAGGGGACTTTTAATACCAAGTGCTCTGACCAGGGCCTTTTTTTTTTTTTTTTTTTGTGGCTGGTCTAAGGTCAGGACTTTGCTGCTGGGCTTACCAAGCAGAAATTTGACTCAGAGCCTGTGGCAGGTGAACTGTCCTTAGAGGACATGAAAAGGCTCATTAGCTTTCCCACCTGCTTGTGGATGCCTCTGAAAGCCAGGGCCAGATGAGAGATGCCCCTGGGAGAAAGCAGCATCACGTGAGGCTGGGCTTCTGCAGGGACTTCTCAAGCTCCCCTTCTTCTGAACCAACCCTGTCCATGTGTTTTCAGGGATCATGGAAACACGGAGCACCAAAGAAGAATGCCCTCTGCAGGGAGAGGCCAAAGACTAAAGAGGCAGAAGCCCTGGAAGAGGTCTCACCTTCACCCTGTCACTAGCCAGCAGGTGGCTTTGGGTAAGCCATCTCTTCTACCCTCTGGGTTTCAACCTTCTCATCCACAAGATGAAGGGGAACAGACCATACTTTTTAGCTCAAGAAAGAAAAATGCTATCCATTCTCTTCCAGAACAGAACCTTTCTTCCCTCCATCCCTAAAGATGAAAAGTAATGTTCCAGAGGTTTCGATACATTCCATAAACAGCACTGATTGTAAGAAAGGGCACAGAAGCAGCCCATCAGAAATAAAGTGGAACAATGAAAGGTTTAATGGCAAGAGCCATGAGCTACGACAACGAAAACTGCTGAGATTGTTTTTATAAACCTCTGGGAAACTCAGGAGGGCACAAAGTCAAGTCAGAAAAGCTCTTTTAACAGGTGTGAGCTGATACCAGGGATGACGCCTGATGAGCTACTCCCCACCTCTCTAGCAATGAGCAGAAAGAATGCTTATAGCACACAGGGTTGTCACAAGAGAGAAGTTTCACAATGGAAGGAAACATGGCCACACTGTCGCTTGATTCATATTCCCACCTGCCTCTTAATAACTTGAAACAAGACTCCCAGGTGAAGCTTTTGCATGATGAACTGGAAGGGAACACCATCGCAGTTATGCTCAAATGTCCTATAAGATATAGGGCAGTCACTCCTGAGAGGGGGTGATTTTTTAACCCAATGGGACATTTGGTAATATCTGGAGACAAAGCTGCTACTGGGTTGAGGTCAGGAATACTTGTAAGCTCACGGTACACAGGACAAGGGACTATCAGGTCAAAAATGTTGATTGTGCAGTGGTCTAAGGGGATCACGACACTCTACAGAGATTGTGGACAAGCTCTGATAAGGCCCTGGTTTTACTGTAGGCTTCGCATTGATCAAAGTAAATGCCAACAGAAGAGAACCCTTCTCTTTTGCTCCTTCCTGTAAAAAGCTGGCCTCCAACTCCATAGTGAAAGCACAAACTGACCTGACAAACGTGGCTTAGACGGTCATGGGGAGAGTGAGCATGAAGACAGCAATGGGGGTGGGACATTGTAAAAGCTTCCTGGTGGTCCAGAAAGATTTTAAGAAAAAGGAAAAGACAGAGCCATAGACAGTCAAAGAGACTCATATTGGAAGTGAGGATACAAATCTCACCCAAGGGTCTGACTTGGGAGAGGCCAGGAGAAGCAAGCCCAGGAGTCCATGGTAATAGGACCAGATAAGTGGTCAAGATGGAAAATGTGTCCCAGAGAAATCTGTGGAAGATTTTAAAATGTTACAGATGGGTTAAAAGCAAAAAGTGATTTTCAGTCATTCATACCAATCCATAAAACACAACTGCAGAGGCATTCGGAGGCAGGTGTGGGCAGTGGGGAGCAGAGGGCGCAGCCTGACCTTATGAGGCTGACAGGCCAACACGCTCTGCTTTGCAGCCAAGTTATCCTCTAGCTCTTCTTGGAATCCTGCTTTTTTCTGTGTGTGCTTTGAAAAGGAAACCCAAAGAGTCTTTCTCTAGTAGCACAGAAGATCCCACTGCTGGTTAGGTCACAAACTAGACATCTCTCCTCCTGAAGATCTGGGATGGCTTGGCTAACAGCCAAATGAGATCATGTGCGCCAGTTCATAAGAGAATGGGGATTCTCTTGAAGATGCAAGAAATAGGAGTCAAAAACAGATCCCTATGACAGATGTCTAACAGAAGTTACTGTGTTGACTATGAAAGATGCTTAAATTCTTGTTGAGCTGAAGGCCACAGTAAAGGGCAAAAAGCTAGAGCGATTCCTCAAAGTACATCTTGGTACCAGGGAACAAAGGAAGCTACATTTTAAAAGAAACAAAAGCTCTGCCCTGTTGTTTTGTTAGGAATGTGTACTCTAAATGGGCAAGTTTGCACATTCTTCACTGGTCTTCCCAGTGACCAGGGATGTGTATGGGAAGGTGTGGCCTACTCCATTGTTGTACTGTTTCTACAAGACAGCCAAGCCCTCATGCTCATGACTACAAGACCTGAACAAAGTACAAGCAGGGTCAGAGCAGACAGCAGGGCAAGGAAGGAAATAGTCGTATTATCTGGATATAGATAGTAGAACTTGGTTTCTATTTTCTAGCCTTGGTGAAAAAAATCCTGACTCCTTTTACAACTTACAAAGTGAATACCACGTTCTACTCTGTTCCTAACAATTACAAAAACATCATTTTCCTCTGGGAACTTGAGAGGCAGTCCCTTTTCACTCCCCAGTGAAGCACTTACAGAAATAACCCAAGACGTGTGGCCATATCAAACCAACTTTGCCTGGGCAATACTTTGGAATATTTGGATTGGAAAGTTAAATCTCTTAGAGAATAAGCCTGTTTGAAAGGTCAGAGAAAGATAGCTGGGACTATTAAACCTAAGTCAAACAAGTGCCATTGTCACTTGCTGAGAGAAGTCAAGGAAATGGATGTCCTTAGAGAGAATATACCTTATGTCTGTAGACACAGACTGAGATACACACACTTGTCAGCACTTAGCAAACTGAGCAACACAGAAGAGACATTTCAGAAGAGTGTTGAAATGCCATGTATGTGTAAGCATATATACTTGGCACAGCTACAGTTACAGCAGGTTCCTATGCATATTGGGTCACTAGAAATAAGGATTTATCCACAGGCTGGTGAGGATGCTTCTGATCTTCTGGGAAACAGAGATGCTAAATCTGATGAGCCTTTTATTTGTTTGGTTGATGAAATTTTCTCCCAGCCACAGGATTCTCTACACTTTGCAGCTCACAGTGCAGTATTCATGCCAATTGTGAAATTTTGCTATTAAATTTCAGTGGTCTAAATATTTACTCATCTTAATAAAAAAATTTGGTTGTTCATATAAAATATAGCTGCACACACAAGACTATAAACATTGTAAGTTTAGATTTTTTCAGTATTTATCTACTTATTGCAAAAAGAGCCATCTTTCTTTTTCATTAAATAATCATCACATTAGTACAATACAATTTTACATTTTTAAATATACTATATATGTTAAGGGTAAGGGGTGAAGTTTCCTTGCTTTGTAATACCTGTTCAAGAGTTTAATGAATTAGGAAATTAGTTTCAACCTTGAGGAAAATGTACAAATTGGTCTCATTAGGATATTCCTACCAAGCATTTCTTAAGGCTATAGTTTAACATTTGGTTTCAAAAAGAAAAGAAAGGTTTCATTTAAAAATAATTTAGTGAATTACATTCTTTCATAACTTCCACCCTAATTAGTTACAAAGATAAGTCTAAAGATTCTTAGTTTTGTGTACTAATTTACATTTATATTTAAAGATTAAGTTTACTTGTATCTTAAAACAAGAATTTTATGTTGGAAAAAACAGAACTAAATACATTTTTATAAAGGCAATGAATGTCCCATGGCCAATGCTCTGTCTTAACATTTTCTATCATAGTAAGAAACAGATCTCTACAGAGCGAGACTTGGGTTAAGGTTCACCTTTGCCAAGAACTGTGGGCTGCAGATCTGAAGAACACACAGAAACAACTCAATTTTTTTCTTTTTACAACTGTACCAGAACTTCACAGCTACAATGATAGTATGAACACATGAAAAAATGATTTCACTCAAACAGGGTTTAGAAAAGCTGGGGTGACCTAAGGGCCAGGGCACCACCTGTGTGGTGAGGTTTACAGTCAGTCGTTCATAATGGAAGAGTGTGTGTGTGCACGTATGTGTGTGTATATACAGATATCTATATCTATCTATATATATATATATATATATATATATATAAATAACCATGTTTAGTCCTTTACAAGCCTGTAAATATGATGTTGTGCTCCATGTTCACTATTTGAAACTTCAAATACACAGGCCATGCAGAGGAGAGTTTCTTGTGTATCCCTGTTTGTTACCACCTGTTTAAAAAGATAAAAAAAGGAGAGCACATGTATAACACACTACATAGTTGACATCACATTCCACCTGTGCCCCAAGGCATAAGATGTAATTGGGAGAGGAACTGTCTTAAATCTCTTTTGCAGATTACAGATCCACCTCGCCTCAACCCGCACTCTCTAAGACATGCTCAGAAAGCTACAGTTCTCCCTGAATCCGGCCTAAGCCGGGTTCCAGACAGGCCTTTCAGACAAGGAGGTCTCACCTGTCACCTGACCTAAGAAGAGAAGAAACCAGTATGTTTTGTACTTTGTGAGATTTCTTTACAACCACAGGAATTTTGTCATTCTGTCCCACAGAATAATCATTTATCCTAGATAACTGTCCTCTACTCTATTAATTTTAATTGACAAACAATTATGAACATATTTATAGAGTACAATATGATGTGATACAGGTATATGTTTTGGAATACCTAAATCCAGCTAGCTAACATACCCACTGCCTCCTTTACCTCCCTGTGATGAGGACAGTTAAAATCGACTCTTTTTCCTATCTTATTCTAAAATTTGTACTGTATTTTGTTTCATGGTAGCCAATGACAGAGAAGCTCCATGGACACCCTGTTCATCACGAAAACCAGCAGTACCTCGACTTGGCAAAATGCCAGCCATGAAAAGAACAGTGGTGCAGGTGGAGTGGGTTCCGCTGCTGACTAGTTTCACTAGTGAAGGCACACCCACCCACTGCCCTTGCCGAGCCATGTCCCCGGTCCCTCTTCTCTGTCTCCTGGCAGGGCCACAGCCTCCCCTCAGATCTCGAGCACTATGGCCCGGGTCATCAGAGGCTGCCCTGCAGGCTCCCCACCTCACTGTGGTCTCAGGTCCCCATGCCATCTTCAGAAGGAACCTTCACAAAGCAGAGCGTATCAAACTTCTCCATTCAAAACACCTCAATCACTCTGTGACTGTGTCTGAAAACATCTTGAATCTGGAAGCCCAGACCAGCTTGCCAAACTTAATTCTCCCCCAATGTACCAGGCTGCTTCACATACTTTAAGCTTTCCTTGCCCTGAGACTTCTGAGTTCAATGGTATCTAGCTAAAGAATACTTCATAGTAGCTCTAATTTTCCTTAGACTGTGTGATTTTTTTTCTTTAAATATCCATCTCCTCTAGTAGGCTGTAAATTCTGAAGAACTGGGATCATGTTTTCCAGCCACCAGCTTAGCATGTGGCAGACAAAGTCATTTAACAACATTGTTGAGTGAATGAAAGTTCATGTAGTAGCCAACCTCTCTACTGAGTTAGTACTAAATCAGGTATTAAATGCCTTATGCAGATTGTCTCACAGGACATTATAACTCTGAGTACATCATTCCCTGTGGCAGAGAAGAAACTGATGAATCAATGCTCATGGCTAATTAGCCTGCGGCCTCCTATTCCCTCAGCTGCCTCTTCTTCAGGAAGCCTTCCGCAACCTCCCGAGAGGGGCCAGGTCCTCCTACCACACAGCTGCTCTGTCAGCACCACGCCCCCTCTGCCAGGTCAGGCACAGTCCTAGTTTCCATTCACCAAGTTGACAACATGGTGATTGCTGGCCTCTCTCCTCAGACCCCAGGTTGGCTGCTGTATCTCTCTAGTTCACCACAGTATTCCCAATGCCTGCCACCTAAGGATGCCTGAAAACCATATGCTCATCTGTCAAAGCAATTTAAATGCTGCTTTTTATCTTTTTTTTTTCTTTGAGACAGGGTCTCACTCAGTAGCCCAGGCTGGACTTGACTTCACTATGGAGCCCAGGCTGGCCTTGGACTCACAGCAATCATCCTGCTTCAGGCTCCCGAGCACTGGGATTACAGGCGTGTGCCACCACGCCTGGCTTACGTGGTTCTGGGGAATCAAAGTCGGGTACTGCTGAGCCATGCCTCCTGCCTTTTGCTGCCTTTTGCCATGCTGACAGCTCCCCTCCCCTGTCCTCCACGGACCCTGATTGGCAAGCGCACCACGGCGACTGTTATGTTGCATCTCAGCGGTCTCTCTTCATGCCCCCTCGGCCCTGACAGGCCATGCGTCTGGCGGCACAGCCACTCCCTCTCGTTTGCGTGGTGTCCTGGCAGCTGATCCGCTCCTCCCAGTTAGCCAAATTAATGAGGAGGTCGCTGCTGAGAATGTGGCTGGCAGCAGGAACTGAGTTCTGATGGCCTTAGGTGACTGACCAAGGACAGAAGGCAGAGTTGGGTCTGAAACTTGCCTTCTCAATTTGTGACCATAAAAGATCCTGCAAAGTGTCTATTTTCTATCAATTCAATTCTTAATCTATGTCTATTCACTGGCTCTGTAACCTTAGGCAGGCTTAACAGTCCTCACTCAAAAAATGGGAATAAAAGGATCTTATAATTTTGCATTAAGAATTTTGCACTGAGAATACAACTTAAATTGTATAAATACAACTTGCACAAAGATCTGTGGACTATAGTACCTCATGACCTCACAGACCTATCATCTCATGCACTTCCTGGAAAATAATATATACCCAGGCGAGGCTTCGTGATTAAGATTCAAAAGAGGGAACCAAGTCTATAAGCCTGAACATGACTTCAAAATACAGTGGAAATGGCAGGCCCACTTTTGAGTTATCTTTCTGAGTTCTGTTGAGTTGCTATGGACCCCATATCTACAGGCTTAGCTCAATTTTGAATGAACATGATAGTTTGGTAACTGGGCCCTTGTGCCAGTATTGTCTGGAGCTGGCCTTGATGACCTGGGCTTTGGATGTAAATTTACCACCCCCCACCCCCGCCCCCTTGGAAGCAGCCAAGCTGGCCTTGTCCCTGTACCCTCATCCAAGGAAGAATCAGAAAATGCAGTTTCTCCTTTCATCAATTAATTTTATTTTCATAGTCCAGGAATATCAGCTTCATTTCAGTTTTTCTAAGGCTGTGTTATTTTGAGTGGATATTTATTAAAGCTCCTAATCTCTCATGCTGAAGGAATGTCGTTAAGTGCTTAGTCACTCATTTTCAAGTGAACCTAACCTGATGAGATCCCTGGACAGCTGTGCTGGGTGAAGTCCCATGTCTCAAGAGGCGTTCTGAGAATCACCTGGGCTTTGTGGGAAACAAGCGCTCTGCTATTTCTTGGCCATATTAATCCCAGAGAAGATCTCTGCGGTGAAGAGCCAGGGACTGGGGACATGATCTTCCTTAATGTGCAGAAACAGACACTGGGCTGGCCTTTAAGCAACAGCTAAGACTCTCTCCAAGAGAGGTAGATGGCCATCCACTCAAGGGAGTTCTGGGTAATGCCTGCCTACCCGAGTGCAAAGACATTGCACCTGTCCTTAAATAGCTGCAGAAAACCCTCTGTGACAAACACCTGCTCCCTGCCAGCACCCGTGCCTCGAGCTGCTTTGCTTTCACCAAAGACCACTAGAGAAAAGGATATTAATGATTTTTTTTTTTTTCACAGACAGGCCTTGCTCTGTAGTTCAGGCTGGCTCTCAACTCACTAGCCCAGGCTGCCCTGGAACTTATGGCAACCTCCTGCCTCTCAGCATACCCAGCTAGTATGTGGTGCTAGGGGATTAAGCCCAGAGCCTCGTCCTTCTTAGGCAAGCATTCTAATCACCAAACTACACCTCTAGCCCTAGTGAATCATATTAAAAAGCAGGTATTCCAAAATTTCCCTCAGCCTGCTGGTTTTTAAATTTCAGAGGTACACGGGCACATCTAAAAATCCACTGAGATTCTCTTTCTGGAATAAATGAAATGTTTATGCAATACTATCCATTTGCCAGCCTAGTGTTAATCATGTACCTGCAAGCTCTGGGACTTTCTGCAGCTCCACTGCCACCTGCTTGCAGCAGCGGCTTTCAGTCCTGGCTGCTGCTACACCCATCTGAACAGCTTCAGAAAGTAACAAAGCCATGATGCAGCGCTCCATCCCTACATGTTCTGATTCTCTTTATCTGACGTAGGGTGTCCTGGCCTCAGATTGTTTAAAAAGCCTCCTGGAGGAATCTAACATGCAAAAGGTTTTCATTTTTATTACTTATTGTTTTTTTTTTTTTTTTTTTTTTTTTTTTTTTTTTTTTTTTTTTTAAAGACAGGATCTCACTCTGTAGCCCAGGCTGCTCCTGAATTCTCTTTGTAGCCCAGGTTAGCCTTGGACTTACCGCAATCCTCCTGCCCCAGCCGCCTGAGTGCTGGAATCACAGGCATGCACCACCACATCCAGCTTTCTGTGGTGCTAGGGAATCAAACTCAGGGCCTTGTGCTTGCTAGGCAAGTGCTTTAACTGCTGTGCCATTCCTCCAGCCCCAATTTTAATTTATTTTTTAAAGTGGTAAGTGAGATTTAGCTTCCACTGGTTCAAGTACATCATTAGTAAATATTAAAGAATTTTGGGAACAGGACAACACCACCTATGGAGGGTGTATATGTACCATGAAAAATGGCAACAGGCATAAATCAGTTTTGGAATGAGGTGCGGGACTTGGGAAAGGGCTTGCTTCCCCGGCCCCCAGATAACTTGCGGAGCCACTGCCCTGATGGAAACGGAGCCTCCCTAAGTATTCTAGGTCTTATGTCGGTGACACAGAGTAACAAAGGAGGCCTCGAGAGAGACGAGCATGTGACCACAACACAGTCAGGCTGTTTCTACCAAGTTGTGTCTTGGCATTTTTCCCCCTGTCAGTTTAATCAAGAAATTTTTAAAATGAGCTTTATGAAACTCATTACTGCATATTTTATATTTTAAGAACAATACTGTTCTTAATAACCCTTCCACATTCCCAAAAGAAGCCCTAAGAGAAATTTGTTTTAAAGTTAAATATCAGAACACACAGAGAGACACACACACACAGAGAGAGAGAGAGAGAGAGAGAGAGAGAGAGAGAGAGAGAGACAGAGAGAGACAGAGAGAGACAGAGAGACAGAGTTACTTGGGGGCAGCGGTGAGTTTTCTCTTCATGGATGGTAAAACTGCTGTCTCTACGTTTTCCTTTTCCTGTCCATTAAGCTTTCACCATATTTTTCAGCCTATGAAGAACACTTTTCTCCAGCTTCAGATTACTACATTCATTCTAATTCATTCTATTCTGATTTATATTACTCTCTTGCTCCTGAGAACTTGTATTTTGCTCCTTTTCCACGTTACTTCTTACAAATCCTTGCAAATCCTCCACAAAATGAGTCAAGGTGTTTGAAGTACAAACCCATCAGAGTCAGATTTTGCTTCATGATGGCTGCAGGATAAGTCTGGGTAACACTAGAATTATCTGGGGAACATAATGCACGTGCATAATGGAACTGATCTGAGATTGGCTTGATCTGCAGAAGCCCTTTAGGTCTTGCTAACCAGGGCCTGAGGTGAGAAGTTAGAATCACCTCTTTTTATCACCCACTTGAATTTTCATTTGCCAAGCTCAGAACCCCCAGCTGGGTGAGCCCCGCTTCCCTTCTTTTGATCTGAACCCAAATCTGGTCCAAGTCTGCTCACAAATGCCATCGATTCAAAGGCTGGCCGACTACCTGCGGCCCCTCCAACAGCCAAGATCCCCCTGCCAGACCTCTGGGCACCCTCACCTCCCTTCCTTACAGTCCTCAGAAAGCCTCAGGGCAGGCTGCAGCAGTAGGAAAAAGATAAAACTGTTACCAATAAAATTGTGAAGTTTTCCAAGACGCTGTTCATCATGTACTTCTCTGGTAAGTGTTTGAGCTTGTGGATGAAGTTGATCATATATTCGCACATGGGGGAGCGGTTTATTCGGTATACAAACCGGCCATTCTCGAACCTGGCGTACTCCGTCTGTGAGGTAAAGAAGGATTTGAACGTATTTACGCTTCTGACTTCAACGTACAAGAAACACACATTATTGACCGTGAAACGCTTTCTCAATATGAATCATCTGCTATATGAGACACATAATTTTGCTTCCTCTTTTACATAAAAGCCTTATCTCCAAGTCATTCTCATATACACAATCCATTATTTTTCTAGAAGTTAAAAAAATGGGTAAAAAAGCTCAAGAATTCTTTGATAGCTTTTTTTTTTTTTAACCAAAAGTAAGAAAAAAAAATTAACAGCTTATGCAGTAATTCTCTACCTGGTGGAGCTCACAGAGCAGGCCTCAGAAACCTACAATTCCTCTAGGAGTCCAGCAAAATGTGTCTTTACTGTGATAAAAGCCTCATGGCCTGAGGACCACCACAACTACTTTTGCTACCTTAAGAAAAAGTGCTTGCCTCACCTTGATTATGAACCACAGGATGGGAGCAGAGAAGGGAAAATGAAAAGAAAGAACTAAGACTTATATAGTTTAAAGATGTCATGGAAATACTTAGAAATAAAGAACACTCCCAGATAACCTTGGATTAAAAATAAAATTTAAAAGACTACAAACTATATAAAGAGCAATGAAAAGGAAAACACATGCAAATTAGGACCTCCCCCCAAAATTCTACTTGACGAAAACTTCATAAAGCAACCTTGTATGTATTCATTGTTAAAGATGAAAAATACAAAAATTAAACAACAACACATTTAAAAAAATTTAAACTCCACAAAAGAAATTCATACCACAGAGAAAACAAGGGAAACCAGGAGTAAGAAATGAGTAAAGGTGATGCTCCAATCAATAAAACATAAACATAGGGGCAGGGGTCATAGCTCTATGGGGAAGCAGGGGATGCTGGCCTAGGAACCACAAGGCCCAGAGTTAAGACTCCCCAGCACCACATAAGCTGAGCATGATGCTGTACACCTGCAATCCCAGTACATGGGAGGCTGAGGCAGGAGCACTGCTAAGAAGAGTTCAAAGCCCGTCTGCGCTACATAGTGGGTTCAGGAAGAATCTGAACTCCAGAGCCTGAACTCCAGAGTGAAACCTTGTCTTAAAAAACAAAATAAAACAAAGCAAAGAAAAATAAAATCAATAAACTATTTATAGAAGCCATGAGTGAATATAATTCTAAATGGCCAAACACCCAAACTATTTCTTACAGCCTTACTACCCAAGCATCCTTATCACCACTGCTTCGTAATACAACTGTGTTGAAGGTTTTAGCAAGCAGAAAGAGAGAAAACAGTAATTTAAAAACTTGGCTGGAAAAACTGGATACTGGAAAAACAAAATGATCTTTTTTTCCCATCGCTAGAGATCATATGCACAGAAAAGTCAAGAATCTAGGGAAAACACAAGGATTATGTAGGTGAATCTGTTAAGACAGATCTTCAGTACAGAAAGACTGTGAACTCTAAGTCTTGTTTGTTCTAGCAATTAAAATCTAGAAATACAAAACTGCAACACATTATGTAATATTCAGAAACATATTTCATGGGACAAATTAAAATATTTAAAAGATAGAAATGCAAATACATTCTTGATTGGAAATAATAATTCATCAACTTTTCCTCAAAATAATACCCAAATCTAACGCAATTATAATTAGATAGCTCAAAGTTTTCATTTTTATTCACATTTTAAAAATACCCCATTGTTAGTAGGTTACACATATAAGAAAATGGTGAGTTTAACTTGTTTTAGCCAATGTCAGATCCCATTATAAAGCCATAGTAACTTGTTTTTTTGGTACTGGGCCATGCACACAACAAGGTAGGTGGAACAAAAGAGAGTCCGGTGATAGCTCTCAGTACACATGGTAACTTAAAGAGTACAGATCTGTTCAACTGGAAAAGGATGACTCAATGAATGGCTTTGACCCAAATGCCTATTTTCAAGGAAGAAAATGTAAGCATCCTACTACTTCACATGGAAGGCAGACACCCACCTGCCACAGTTACACCAACTCTCCGTAACAATCTCTGAGATTTTATGGGTCAAAAGCAGCCTCTTCCCGATGTCTGAATTTACAAAGAGCTTTAGCTGTCTCATTTGAAGAACAATATCATGAAGAATAATTTGAGATCTGGGAACATATGTAACCTATCTAGCTCACTTTTTCTCACATGTACCAGTCTAGGCAGCGAGCCCATCTAGGGAACGTCCCTGACAGGTCGACCATTCACTAACACTGCCTACCACTAACCTGCAACTCTCCCAGAAGCTTCCTCCTTCTCAGAGACAACAGACACCGGTTCCAGGTCTCCAAAGCCCTGTCTCATCATACAGCCACCTGTCTTACCTTTTCCTCGGGGCACAGACATCATTTTACCTCCCTGCGTTGCTCATGACCCCCACAATCTTCCATTTGCCTGTCTCTCCCACTCACACTAGGCCTAGATGCTGCTCCCCAAACTTACCCTGTGCTCTTGTTGTTCCCTCTAGGCAGCCAGTTCTCCAGTCCCACAGCATCAAGCATCCTTAGTGCACAAGATTGCCAACGGGTATTTCCAGTCTTTCACCATCTCCCACATTTCACTCTGGCATGTGTAATTATTTCCTATTTCCTCTTCAACACCCTATTTCCTGTTTCCTACCTCTGCTAGTGACAAGCATAAAAGTGCATGTTGCTTCTGACCCTCCCTCCTCCTTAATATCCAGTCAGTTTCTAAATTCCACTTGAAATCCTTTACTGGATTACCACTGCTACTATTTCAGGAAAGCTCACAACCCCTACCTTTGTGATTATCAAGTCACCTCTCCTGCATCCTCTTCTGCTGTGTGTCCTCACAAAATCCCATCCCATGCTCAGAAAACTGCAAGGGCAGCGACTTAACAAAGATGGTCCCCCCGTCCCCGCCGCATCTTCCCTCACTCTGCAGCCAAGTTTCTGCCACGTACAGGTGGGACCCTGTACTTGAGAGGTTTGGCTCTGCTGTTTGAACAAGGACCTACTACGGAGGGTAGAAGACACTTCAACACCGATTTAAAAAGAATGTCAAAAGCAAACATCCCAGTAATGCAAACATACAGCTGTTGAAAGGGAAGAAAGTAGGAAATATAAAAGCCACAACGAACTATTTGATCCCAAGATAGAATGAAATATATTTAAAATGATCAAAGTTTAAGATAGTCAAAATGGCAAAAGCAACATCACCAAACTCAAGACAAGGGGTTTTAGAAGGCAGGTGCCAACCAGATGTAGATCATTCTGACAGTGTTCCACAAGGCCTGGGCGTGCCCTCTGGGGAGAGGTAGCAAGGCCCCCAGGAAGCCTCACTCCAAAGGGACTGAACTGGCTAGGCAGCAGGTCCGACTCAAGACACTTGATATGGCTGGCATGAGACTGCCCACCTGCTTTCAAGTGCTTCTAAGTCACCTTGCCTTTCAGAAGTGACCAAGCAAAGAAGAGAGGAGGAGGATAATGGAGGATACATCAGAAAGCACAACTCTCTGGGCCCAGGAACGCTGCGAGGAAGGCGATGGCCACCCTGGAAGGAAGATTCTGGAATGGGGTGGCCAACTTACCTCTACTTTTTCTACTACTTGCTTCCCAAAGGAGCACACTTTGGTGGAACAGGTGACTGTCATATTTTCAGAACTCTCGTACTGACTGGTTACACCATAAAAAGCCCCAGCATCATCTTGAATATTGCAGTTTAAGTCAGCCTAGTGGAAAGAAAATAAAGGGGTGAGGTTACTCTCTTGTTCTGGGCATCACAGGGACAAGCAGCCAAAGGCAGGCGAGACGGATGAGGGGCCAAGCAGTGGGAGCGTGCCTTGGAAGGCGGGTTGGGGGAGGTCACGTTTTGAAGAGGATGGGAGTCTGCATAATCCTCCCTCGAAACCCCAGGCTATGTATGTGTAGCCATCCTTCTGTTTTACCTTCTCGCATCCAATATCAGAGTAATATTGTATCCTTGCAGCGAAAGATTCAGAGGTCTCTGAAATGTGTGCAGAAAGTGGGACATGAATTCATATTCACTAATTTGCTTTGTATGTGTGTAATATTGGGAATGAAACTCAAGGTCTTCACACTATGCTATATCTCTAGTCCATTTTTGGGTTTAGATTTTTAAACAGGGTCTCACTACATCGTTAAGTTGCCCTTGCTGGCCTTGAACTCTGATTCTCCTGCCTCAGCTTCCCAGAGTGTTGGGATTACAGGGTCCAGCTTCCTATCCCCTAAGCTTTAGAGATATTTTCAAGAACAAGGGACTCTGCAGCTAACTAGTTGGGTGTTGCATATGTTAGACAGAAGCTTTACGAGAAATTACAACACTGGAGGGAAGTGGTTCCACTAAAGACTAGCTTACAAAGATGCCAAATACGGGTGACTTGCTTAACGTTTTTATTAAGTAACTATAATGTGAGGCTGGCTGGACCCTAGATAGGACTTGACTACATCTCAGGTAGGAAAGAGATGCAGAAAATCAGATGCACCCAGCATTCAGAGGACAGAGGGCATGACATCTAACACGGTCATGGTCAAAGGACAGCACACAGAGGGCCGGGGAGCAGAGTGGGCAGGACCCAGTGTGCTGCATTCCAACCATGGTGTGGGCACCGAGGAGAGCAGGAGGAGCAAGTCTGGAAATGCAGCTTGGGGGCAGGCATGAAAGGCTCAATCAGGGGTGTGGAGTTGTATCCTGCAGGAAAGGGGAGCCCCTTGGAAGTTCTGGTGTCACTAATGATGAGATGAGAGCTGTGTCTGCAAGACACAGTGTAGAGGAAGGTGGCTGCTGCAGTGTCGAGGTCACTGCAATGGCCTGGACAAGTCCCCCAACCCTATGTTAGAAACTCAACTCCAAGACAACATGGTGGGAGGGAAAGCATTTTGAGAGGCATTTATGATTCTGCCCTAAAGAAAAGATAAATGCCCGCATCAAAAGGGCTTCCAGAAGTGAGGCACCCCTCTTATCCTTCTACCTACCACAGCGTGAGGCTGGGGCAAAGCATCCTCAGACCATGGTGCCTTGAACCTGGCCTTCCCATACCCCAAAAGGTGAGACGTACTTTTCTGTTCTTTATAACCCACTGTGCCTGTAACATCCTACCCTAGCAGCACAGACAGAGGCTGATGGATGGATCTTCACCTGTGTACCTACTGACACCCTCCTGCAGGCCCAGCCCTGTGTGGGGAGGCAGGGACAGAGTGCACAGAAGGCAGGCCAAGAGTGTGCTCTCTGGAGTGTGGTGTGAGGGACCAGCAGGGAGCCCCATGGAGAGGGGTACAGAAGACAGGGGTATCAGCAGAGAAGGGTAGTCCCGAAAGCCAGGGACTGTCCCATGCTGCTGCAGACAGGAGTCAAAGGAAGTGTCATGTCTAGGAAAAGAGAACACTGGAGAGAGAAGGTGTGCCATGAGGCACAGTCAGCGAGGACAGGAAAAGGCGGTGAAGCTCCCCCGGAGGAGAGGGGGACATGGGTCTGTGATCCTGAAACCAAAGGGGCCTGGGGCTTTTGAGCAGGTAGGAGAGCAGCAGGGACAGGCAGATTCAAGCTAATGACAATCAGGCCCAAAGAGGCACCTTACACCTCAGCTTGGAGAAGGCCCAGAAGACAGCGAGAGCGAGCACGGACACACCGCTGAGGAGCCCCTTACAGCCGGCCACGCTCAAGCCGAGGGGACACTAAGCGGAATACCACAGTGGCTGGCGAGTCGGACGGGGTGGGTGTGACACTTGAGTGGGATTTTAAATCTTGTAAGGATTTTACTATTTACTTATGTAGTTATTTTTGTGCTGGCAACTGAACTCAAGGCTGAGCCTGCTGGGCGAGCTCTCTCCCAGTGGGATTCCCATCCTGAGCTCCCTGCACACGTGGAGTAGCTTATTTTAGTACCCTGAGAGGTAACACCGGCCCTGAAGACATGAGTCAACCTATGTATTTTTAAATAAAGACTTGCATTTCAATTTCCTTCAATTGCGTACTAAGAAAATGTTCACATCTTTAGGCAAAACTTCATTTTTTCAACTTCAAATAAAGAGAACTATGGACTCTACACGCCCTTTTCCACCTCACATGCCAAGATGTTCTGCATTAAACTCAGTCTTCAACTAGAGTAACGACTGTTCCAGGTGCTTCTACCAACTCCTAATAACCAGTGTGTGCGGCTCCTTTAACCGACTTGCAATCTGCTTTTACTTGTGTCTCTCCAGTTTTATACTATCCATAAATGTAATAAACTTCTCACACATTCTGCTCTTTGGAATTGTGTTGGTCAATCATCCACTAACAAAGGCACCCGGAGGCACAACCTTCTCAAATTCAAAGGCTTCACTTTAGCACCATTGGAGAGCAGCCATGCTGGAAACGGGGTCTCTCCCTACCTGTGATCTGTGCCTGAATTTCCCAAGGCTGTGCTCTGGGCTCCAGGGAGAAGGACCACCCTGCCACGTCTACCTCCCACCATGCAGCAAGACCACCAGAGGGCTACCCACTGGGAACCAGCACAAACGGGCCTTCAGGTACTAACTGCCCTGGCCTTGTCTGGACTTCATCTTGAAATACATGGCCCTGAAAAGGGTCAGGTGTTCTGAGGTGGTGGGATTATTGGTGATGTTCTTTAAATTCGGTGGGATTTATAATACACACTCTTACTACCACAACAGAGCATACAAATGGTACTGCTTATGTCACAAAGTTCCAGTGCTTCTCAAAAACTAAATTTGTGTGTATAAAAAAAGTTAGTCAGCTTTATTTCTGTCCATGAGATTGTCAACTTCACTAGAGGTAATCAGAGCCAGCTATCTCTGTGGTTCCTTTTAGAGACATTCAGCAGATATTCAAGCATACATTCCTTTTTTATTTCAAAAACAGCACACCTACATATAATTTTCATATCTTGATTAAAAAACATTGTTTTTTGAGACAGGGTCTCTGTAGTCCAGGCTGGTCCTGCGTTCACTGTGTGGCTCAGACTGGCCTCAAACTCACAGCAATCCTCCTGCCCAAGTGCTGGGATTATAGGCGTGTGCCACCACATGCGGCTTGTGGGGTGCTGGGAACTGAACTCTGGTACTGAGCTATTCCTCCAGCCTTACATTTTAAACATCTTAAACTCACATAGCACTGAGAACAAAACAGACTGTTAAAAAAAGCACAGCCATACTTTTTAGGGCTTTATAGTATTTCATTGCACAGGTGCACCATAAACTGATACACGATCCAATGGTGAATATTTACTGTGCTTTCCAATAGTGCAATAATAATTTTATGTTGAGTGGAAAAAGTAGATGAGAAATTATTTTTATTTTTCTTTCAACTTCAAAATACTCCTAGCTTTTAAAGAGAGTAATTATGTATTGTGAAGAGATGAGTTAATGTTCCAACTGAATTTTAACTTAATCAGGTTATTTTTGACACCGCCAATCTGTTTTGAAAAACTGACAAACAGCCAGTAACTTGGGTTTTGTGATATAAGAAGTGCTGTGCAGGAGGGAACAAAGGAAACACAGGGCTGAGGTCATAGGAGAGTGAGTACAATGAAATTAATTTTAAACCGTGTCAACTTCAAGTTACTTCACATATACAGAATCATCTGTTAGTATGCACAGTTTCAAATTACTGACCGAGTTTAGAATTGCATTCATCTTAATCTGACAGTTTTCACAACCTTCCCATTTCCGTCTCTTCAAGCTTCTCTGAAAACAGTGGTCTCACGGCAGAGGCAAATTAGGTTTAGCCAAGCCGGGTGGTGCAGGCCAGCAATTTCAGCACTCCAGAAGGCTGAGGGAGGAGAACTGTAAATTCAAGCCCAACCTGGGCAACTTCATGACTCAGCGACAGATAGCCTGTCTCAAAACTCAATAAGGGTGTGGGGGGGTCAGGCTGGGGAAGGAACTCAGCACAAAGGCCCTGGGCTGAATCTCCAATCTTCAGTCCTGGGGGACAAAAACCAAAAACCAAAACAAAACAGCTGAGGCAAATGTGACAACCACGGCAGGCCATTTTAAGGCCCAGCCCTTTACCTGACAAAATGTTCTCAGCATCTATCAGTGCTCAGTTTCCGCTGTAAACAATTTTAAACACAAAGACTCCAAAAGTGGAAATAGAGGATGAAAGATTGAAATAGCTCGAGTTTTTCGTCTTCCTGATTATTGAGTTCTGCTGCTCATCTACAAATCCCGTTACCATGCCAAGGCGAGAGGAAGCGCACTGCCACCGCAGGCCACCTGGAGTCCGTGCGGAGGTTCCAGACTGCCAAGAACTTGTTCTGGAAATGAATCCTATGTTGAAGCCGTTATATTATTAAAGGATAAATAATATGATGCGTAAGTGATAGGTGAGCTAAATGGTACTTCACTAATGACTTTCTCTCTCTCTCTCTCTTTCTTTCTTTGAGACAGAGTCTTGCTCTGTAGCCCAGGATGGCTTTGGACTCATGGCAATCCTCCCGACTCAGCCTCCTAAGTACTGGGATTACAGGTGTGCACCACCATGTCTGGCTTTATGTGGTGCTGGGAAATCCAACTCAGGGCCAACTAATGACCTTATTTAGAACTGTGGGCACATGGTAATAATAAAAGGGAAGCTTTTTAAAACTGTTTTTGTCATCAGAAAGCCCACACCAAGAGGCAAGTCTGCATCAGGGTCAGCCCTACCATCTTGCCTCTGGCTACCACTGTCCCTCAAAACTCCTAAACGGTTCTAGTTTCAGTGTGGAATAGATGATATGTATATACAATACATGATTATCAAAAATAGTCATTAAGAAATGCATTATGAAAACCTACCCCCAGAAACCACACCAACAAAATATATAGAGTTTTAAAATTGTCAGTTAAATCTGTTATATAAAATTAAAGTCTGAAATATGTTTAAAACTTCTGAACAACTAAAAAAAATTGGGGGGAGTACTTGAGTTTGAATCCAGAGCTTTTGTACTCAGCTGCACCTTCAACCCTTTTTGTTCTTTTAAATTTTTTTTTTGGCTTTTTTAGTTAGGATTTAAGATTTTTTAAATTTACATATCACACCCCTTTCCACTTCCTATCCCTCACTATCCTTCCATCCTCTTTCCCTCTTCAGAGTCCATTTCTTATTTTCTTCTATCTCTCTGTTATGGCTTGGTTTTTTCGTATTAGAGAAACCATGTGATATTTAACCTCCTGTGTCTGATTCATTTCACTAAGCATAATGGTCTCAAGGGATATAATTTTTCTACAAATGACTCAAAATTGTCTTTCTTTATGGCAGAATAGTACTCCATCGTGTATATATATTACATCTTCTTTATCCGTTCTTCTGACATATTGGCTTTTTAAAAAATCTCGAGGCAGAGTATTGCTAAATTGCACACACTGGGCTTAAATTTATGAAAATTCTTATGTAGGAGAATTGCCTGCCTTAGCCTCCCAGGGTGCAGGAATTACAGGTGTGCACTACTGTGTGCTCTTCTTCCAGACTTTATTTTGAGACAGAGTCTTCAGTTGCCCAGACTAGACTTGAATTTGAGGTTCTTCTGCCTCAGCCTCCAAGAGCGCTGGGATTAGAGGTCCTTGGCACCCAGACTGGCTTCTGATTATTTTGCAAGTGAGCTTGCTCTCAGAAGAGCCAGAAATCTTCCCACACATGCTCCTTTGCAGTCAGGGTCACCCCATTCTGAAGGATGACCATGATCTGAAAGCATAGAGCGTTTTAAGTTTTGTATGAGTTTTATTTTTATTTTTTAACTTGAAGTAGATTCATTCAGTATTTATTCTCATGTCTCCTGCACCTTATCTGTGAGGTTCATCCATAGGGTCATGGGTAGTTCACTCATCTTCATGACAATGTTGTAAGTATTCTGCTGAAAAATGCTGCAATCCATCCATCCTGTTACTGATCGATATGTGTGATATCTCCAAGTCGGGGCCCTTATGAAGCACACAATTAAGAACATTCTTAAGTATGCTCCTGTGAACACACATGCAATTCTGGTGGGGACTCCAAGGACTTCAAGTGCTGGGTCATTATGTCCGTGGGAACTTTACTCTTCATCTAGGTAAAGGGCACAGATAATTCTTGAATTATTTTGCTTTTTCTCTTTTCCTTTTTTCCCCCCACAATTTGAGGAAAACTTAAACCGGGCATGGTGCTGCATGCTTGTAATTCCAGCTCTCAAGAGGCTGAGACAAGAGGGCTGCCCTGACTTTGTGAGTTCAAGGCCCTCATGGGCTACATAGTAGTTTCTGGACCAGTTTGGTCTACAGAGCGAGATCTTGTCTCAAAACAAAAAGAAAATAAAAAATAAAAAGCAAAAATTTGAGGAAACTTCATACTATTTAAATTTAGTAGGTTATATTTTAAAAGGTTCACATGTAACGGTAAATAATCAATTTGTTACAGCAACTGCTTTGTAATTACCACTGAACATGGAAAATAATGCAGCTGTCCAACTATATCATGACCGCTCTTCACGACCTTCCTAGGAGGACATGCTGACGGGAAGGATAATTATCTGCCAGCTGATGGGTGTCAGGACTACTGCAGAAAGAAAGGCAGTCGCTGAACTCCCACGAAGCACAGGTAATACCCAAGAAAGAATGCAAGCCTTAAGTCAACAACAAAAGACACAAACTCTGTAACAAGTCTGAAACTCATGCAGAGCTCATTATCCGGCCTACTGACACATTTTTACCCCTAATGAAAACTCAGAGTGTAAAGCGAACCTGTTTCATGTAGTTCTAAAGGCAAGAAAATAAAGAAATAAACTTCTCTTAGACAGCCAAACTATTTCTGTTTAATCAGCTTTTATTTGACCACAGGGTGTTTTCTAAAAGCAAATACATACAAAAATCCAAGGAACAGCTAAAACCCAGCAAACTTAACCTTTCTAACACATGCCAAAGTCAAACCATATCCCTTATTCTAAACTCACCAAAATGGGTTGCTGATGGGCCAAGTTCTGGCTTGTTCACAAACATTTGCCAGTGTGGGTGGGAAGACAGGTGCAGGGTGGTGGGCCCTTCTGGAAAAGCTTTTCCGAGTTTGCCTGAGTACAGAGTTCAGATGCTCTTTCTTCTACCTCCCAACACAGACGCTTTCATGACATCTTGAATGACAAAGCCCTGCTCTAAGTGCTTTCAGACATAGGAAAGCCATCATTTCAACGACGTTTCTGGACACTGACAACTGTCAGTTCCTTTCCTAGTGAACGAATATGTGAATGTGCTTTCTACTGTGGCAGTAACAAATCGCTGCAAATTTGGTGGCTTACAAAGCCATTAACTGATCTTGCACTTAGGTCAGAAATCCAACTCACCAGGCTATGACCAAAGCCCTGGAGGGTGGTGTGTGTTTAAGAAGACTCTGGGGAGCAATGTGTTTCTCTGCCTCTTCTAACTTCTAGGGATCATCCGCATTCCTTGTCTCCCAGCCTGCCTCCACTTTCAAAGCCAAGTGAGTCCTGCTCAGAAACCACCACTGCCAGTGCTTATGTCTCTGGGGATCTTTTTCTGATGCCATCTTCTACTTTTGAGGTACTGGTGACCAAGCCCAGGGCCTTAGGTACATCAGCAGCTTATTTTTTTTTTCTTTTATTTTTGAGACAGGGTTCCCCGCTGATTTGCTAAGGTGCCCAAACTGAACTCAAACTTGCCATCCTTCTGCCTCAGTCTCCCAGGGTGCTGGGATTACAGGCCGGCATTACCACACCCAACTCTTTTATTTCAAGGAACCATGTGACTACAATGGACCCACGCAGGTGATGCAAGCTATTCTCCCACTGCGGATTAGCAACATTGGTCTCTCTTTGCTATACACTGTGGCATAGTCACAAATACCATGGCTAGAGACATGGACACCTTAGGGAACCATGATTCTGCCTAACAAATGTGGTAAGTCCAAACTATTCCTGTTACTTCTATCCAGCTCTGCCTTCACAGACCTAAGAACCTTTATTTCTTTTGAGACAGGGTCTCACTCAGTAGTACAGACTAGAACTCACAGTAATCTTCCTACTTCAGCCTCCTGAGTGCTGAGGACACAGGATTACAGGTGTGTGCTACCACACCTGCCTAAGAACATTTCTAAAATGTAACTGCAATTCCCTTTCACCTCCTTCCGATTTCCTGTCACTGCATCCTTTCACAAATACAGCCTTCTCTGGGTTCTGGCTGCCTCCCGGGACTTGAATTCTGCGTCTATTACGCCTCACGGTGGTTTCAGACTTCCGTTTCATGTATCCAGACGTCTGCCCACACTGCCTCTTAAGAGTCACTGTCTCATCTCGGACACCTGACTGACAGCATCAACAGCTGGATCTCATTTTTCTCATCTTTATCCACATAGAAAATGAACTGTGCCCAAAGACCAGTGTGCTGTCAGGAGGCAGCGCATATGAAACACATTCTGTGAACTGCAATGCTCCACAAATGACAGCTGTTAACAGTGCCAACAATCACTCCTACTAACCTGTCAATTTGAAATTTTGACTAGGACACAGCCTCAGGTCACATCTACTGGGACCGTCCTCCACATGCAGCCCGTGGTTCTTAATCAATAAGCACGATGAAGGCGATCACAAAGAAGCCAGCCTGAGCCCGGAGCCACGTTTGTCAGTGTGGGGCTCAGGCACACTTTTTTCCTCCCAAAACAGAAAAGGTTACACTTTTTCTGATTTGGTTTGTGTGAATTTAGGGCAAGTCTTACACACTGGGTGTAACCACTCAAATAGGTACGAAATTACCACCCTTTCCATAAAGACATGATTAGAGATGTTATAGAATTCTTTCTGCAAGCAAGGTAACCATTAACAAATGTGTGTTGTGTGAATTAAAGACCTTAAGGTCTATTTATGGCAGGCCCTAGAAAACAACGTAAAATGGAAGCAGAGGCAGGTCACAAAGGCAGGTAGAGGGTGTGCAGTGCATCAGAAAGTGAAGAACCAAGCCCACAAGTTCCCCAAGTATCCTCTAATCATCCGTCTCCTGCATGCATTTCTCCCACACCTGAAACACGTAAGTCACGAGATGAGAGTTCCCACTGTTTCTCATTATGTTTCACATACAAGGATGTGTTCCTTAATTTCATGGTTTTGCTCTCTTTTGTAAGTGTAAAAATTGGAATAGCTTTCAAAAAAAAAAAAATCCCTCCAATTTCACGGGAAAGGAAAAGTGAGGCCCAGCCCAGGTAGGTGGGATCTAGATTCCTGAGTTGAGGGCTAGGCCAGAGGGTGGAGCAAATGCCCCACCAAACCACAGGCCTCTTGAGAGCGGGCTGCAAGGGGCAGCAACACCAGCGAGAGTGTGCCAATGAAGGAGAGTGCAGCTCACACAGCCACAGCTCCGGGCTTCTCATAGGCTTCACTGGGGAAAAGCTACTGGAATAAAAGGAAAGCAGATAGCCCCTCGGGCAGGGGGAAGGCTGGGGCATAGGGTCAGGAGCCGGCTGCAGACACTCCCTTCCACCCGGGGGCTTGGGAGGGCTGGGCAGGAATTACTTGGGTTGCAGAAATGAAAACATCAAGAGGATTGTCCCTGACAAGGCGCAGTATAATAGGCACTGATGGATGCAAGGAGACGCGGGTTCTCAAACCACTACTTTGAACCTCTCCTCTGCATCCTCTCTGAGCCATGATCAAAGGACCGAGATTTCAAATTGTGAAGCAATTTTTTCCAATGGCAGCATCTGGCTCCTTGGCAGGCAGCACCGGGAGCTGGGCCCTGCTGTGGGCGGATGTCCAGGCCTGCCACATGGTGAGGGCCCGGCCAGGCAGGGCACCTCGCGAGGGCCTTGCAGCTGCTCCTGCAGGCTCCAAAGGACAATTGCTCTGCACTGGACTATGCACCCTCAGGCAGAAGGGCCCTAAGAAACAGTGCCGAGCTGGGGGGTCTGGAGAAAGCTGACAGGCCCCTAAGCCCTCCCAGCTGGTCTCATTTGCATGCATCTGCATCTTGGCGCAGACCTCTGGAGCCAGCCCGACTGGCACTGGGGGCCTAGGGTGGGGAAGGGTCAGCCTCACGGGCATTCAGAGGCCTGGGGTGGGGACAAGCCAGTGACGGTAGGACACCGACCCAGCAAGAGAGACTGCATTTGGGGAGAGTGAGGGAGGGCAGCACGTCCCTGGGCACATTCACTTCCCTCGCGTAGAGCCATTGTGCCCTGCCCAACATAACAGGACAGCAGATGCAGCTCTCTGGCCACAGCTGTTTTAAATAATAATAGGAATAAACTAGGCCAGCCCAGCTCTTCCAGTTACTTCCCACTAATTATGGCATATATTTACATCTACAAAATAGACAATTTTTAAAAACACCACCAAGAGCCCCTTTATTGTGCAGATTGGCACCCCTATTTGAATTTCATAAACATTTAGTACTTCAAAGAATCTTAAAAGCTTGGTCTAATTACAATATGCACTACTTGAAAGGCTGCCTGTTTGCATTGCAAATTCCTACAAATACCAGCATTTGTTCTAAAATATTTTCAATTAATATCACCCACACAACTTCAGGTAACCACTACTGACAACAGTGTCTGGGATGAAAGTCCACGTCGCAGTCCAACTCCAAAGGTGCTGGCCATCAGGCCAGCTGAAGTATCAGAATGCTAGTTTGGAGATCTCCATTCTTAGGACATAGAATCTTGAAATATCTTTCTTACAACAAAAACAACTCAAAAGCAACCAATTATACATAGTTAAGTAAACACGGTGTTGACAAGCCAGAGTGCAGGGCCAGGGGCACAGGTCTGGAATCCCAGCACTCTGACACGCTGAGGGAGGAGGATGGCAAGTTCAAGCCCAACCTGGGCAACTTAGTAAGACCTTACCTCAAATCACATAATGTACTGGGGATATAGCTCAGAGCAAAGGCTATGGGCTCTAGACCCTTCTCCTTCCCCCAAAAGAACCTGATTACATTTGCATTTCATAATATCCAACAATATTTTAGTACATGTATGTCCAAAATGTTACATGGCACACACACACACACACACACACACACACACACACACACATCAAAATGAGTATTCATTGTTTATCTGAAATTCAAATTTAACTGGGCAGCCTCCAATTTTATTTGCTGATAATTTTACTAACAAGTTATTTTTATCAAAAAGAAAGAACAAAATTGGGCCAGGTGGGTCAGGCCTATACTCCCAGAACTTTGAGAGACTGAACCAGGAAGATCACAACTTCAAGCACAGCCTGGGCAACTTAGTAAGATTCTGTCTCAACATAAAAAAATAAAAAATGGGCCGGGGATGTAGCTCAGTACGAAGGCCCTGGACTTGATCCCCAACACCATGCATGTGCATGCACAAATTAGGATTTATCCTCAAATTTTGATTGCTATATGAAAATATCTTATACTTCAGATATTTAAGTGGGGGAAAATAAAGCTGCAGAAAAATACACAGAGCTAATTTTTTAAGAGTAAAATCAAACTATGTACCTGTATGTACAATGTTCACAGACACTATTGGAAATTCAGAAGGATACATTCCGTATCTTGAGATTTGCCTGGCAAGCACATGGGTGGAGAGATCTTTTTATTCTATGTCCTCTAACTGAATGAACTCATAGCAACCCTGTATTATTTGTGAAATGTAAAAAAGTGAATCTGAATGGGGGATAAGGGGGGTAGGGTAGGAGGTATTAGAGATCTCTCACAGCACGGGGACAGAGGATTTCCTATGACCAAAGAAAATGTTCACTTTTATAAACTATTAACCAAGGTATCCCTGGAGCATCCACATAATCCACTCATTTCTTACAAGTGCAGCTGGAAACAAGCAGCCGCCTTGACAGTACCATACCATTTCCTTCCTTCTCAGGGGGGTGAAGCTGAGGGAACTAGTACCTGACAGGCAGGCGTGCTGCCTCCAGGTCAGCTTTGCTGGCCCTCTGATCATCAGCAACTCCATGTTTCAGTCTGGAATCACAGCAGGGAGGAACATTTTAAAAGCTCCATAGGAAATGTGGCCCTGACCTGGGTGCTGTTAGCAGCCACTGAACAAGATGACCCAGGACAGAGAGAATTTTTAGGAACAGCAGCTGCCAGATGGATTCTCCCATGAAGGTTAGGCAACTCCTTCCTTATTTAGGACAGCGAGTGGCTGGATACCCTGAGGGATTAGAGTGCAAGACTTTAAATTAACAAATGTATTTGGGGTGTGGCAGAGATTAAGGGGCCGGGAAGGCAGAGTAACCTCTGTGCCCATTTCCCAGATTGCCCTGTCCTTTGGAATCTGTGATTTCATTCCTGCCGGCGATTCAAGAGTGACCTCTTAAACAGGGCATGCCTGTGATCCCAGTACTCTGTGAGCCCAGCCTGGACAATCAGCAATTTAGTGAGACCTGGCCTCAAAATAAAATATAAAAAAGGGTTGCAGATAAAGCTCAGTGTTCTATATTGGGTTCAATTCCCAGTATAGGAAAAAAAAAAAAAAAGGAAATCTTTTAAAGTGAGCGAGTGCCCGTGTGGATCATGGTGCTCGCCATTCTGGGCACAGGGACTCTGTGCAACCTTCCAGGCCAAGTCCCTATGCTCCCTGAAAACTCATTCACACTCCAGCTGACCAAACTCTTAAGATTCAGTTCAAGTGACACGGCTTTGAGGTCTTCCAGAATGTTCTCAGGCAAAAATGGCCCCACCTGTGTTTCCCAGTCGCTTCTACCCACACCTCTATCAGCCTTAACCCCAGGCTCCATTAGTCGCCTGCCTGTGCACCTGCCACCCCTTGAAGACATTCCTCAACAAGCTCTCAGGTGTCACATGATCTGGCTAAGTTGGCAGAATGCCTGACGGATAGCAATTTTTTCAGAACTGTTTACTGAATAAAATAAAATCTGTTCAGCCAATTTTTAAAAATTTGAATTATCTATTCTGTACACTACACTGCTGAATAAACAAAGGCTACAGGCAGAGTCCCTGCTTCCCTGAGGAGGCCTTCAGTGAAGTTCAGGGCATGGGGCTAGGGAACAAGAAGGAAGAAACTGTAGGCCCCGGGCAGCTGCCGGTGCAGAAAAGTGCTAACAAGCCCCAGGTGTTTTCCTTATGAAATCAAACAAAATGAGTGGATATGAAAACGCACTGACTCCCCTAGTCTTGTGCATGAAATAGTTGGGCCTGCCTATCAGAAGATGATTTTCCAAAAATTCAACCGTGCGTGAACAGCCACAGTTCATCTCTGCACTTGGCACCATTTCATGCAACCTTTTGTATGCACATGTGTTTGTGTTACTGGGGGGTTTTACCAAGGGCCTTCGCCTGAGCAACTCCCCAGGCCATTTATTAATGAGATAGGCTCTTGATAAGTCAGTAAGTTCCCCAGGCTGGGCTTGAACGTGTGATCCTCCTGCTTCAGCCTCCAAGAGTGCTGGAATTACAGGCTGCAAGGTGCACCAGCCATGGCTTCCTCATCTGTGTTCCACTTACATCACTCCATCACTATTCTGTTAACTTTAGAACTTATTATATTTTGTGACAAGATAGAAGAAGAAACAGAAAGCCGGCTGAGCTAAAATGCCCTTCCTAACCAACAGCAGTTCAAAACATGTGGGGAGCAAATGACTCCATACTGGCAACACCATCTTCCACAAATAGCAATGGTACGCCTTCTTCTAAATGATAGACCCAAGTCTAACAAATCCAACCTAAATCATGCAGAATCCAATTAGAAACAGGCTGAAACGCCAAAGGGGGATCCATTCTGTCAGCTCACATATGCACCCAGTTCTTCTCCTCAAAAGAGCTCGGGCACTTTATTTACAGTGCCTTCATTTTGTTCGAACAAATGTGACTTCGTTTCTGCAAAGATGAAAGCATCCTCTAAAGGCTGTCCTCTTGCCAGATAACTTGCTTCCTCTTTTTCTGTTTTATAAAATTTTCTCACATCTGTTGTGGTTAGTAAAACTAACTTTGCTTTTTGTTGCTTAAAAAAACAAAGTATATTAAGTGACTAGGAACATATTAGTTATATACGATGAAGGGTCTGAAGGATCATAATTCTAAGAATTTGAAAAAGAAAAGCATTATTAGTAACTGGAGGGTAATATATATCCTAGTTTCTAAGATCTAACTACCTTAAAAGTTATATAGAAGGTGGATACATATATCCATATGATTTCATTTAGATATTAGTCTTGTTTATTACTTCAATTAAAGTGTAAGACTAAGCCTTATGTTACTAAAAACTGTTAGGAACAGTTTTGGGCTATAAACTTACAAGCATCTTGCTAAAAATACACAGCCATCACTGGATTAGTCTTCCTGATCTTCACCTTCTTGAGTTATACTAGGTTACAGAGAAAATTTTGAGGCCTCGCCAAAGGTGTCAGTTCAGTCTGATTCCTTATTTGGTTAAATCCATGATTTTAATTTCCTAGTAAATATGGCGGTAAATTAACGCTTGACAGTAGGCATTTTGTCCATTTGGACTGTGGTCCCCAACCCTTTCAACACCAGGGCCCAGCCTAACAGGAGTGTGCTGGAAGGAGGCAGACTTAGCTCCCAACTGACCTCCTGCTATCTGCTGGCTTACTGCCTCACTGCTGGCCCTACCCTTCCCAGGCCACAGCCCAAGACCAGTCTGATGCATGGGGGGACTCCTGCTTTGGAATCCACAACTGATTTGCTCTCACCTCTTCTAGTTCTGGGATTTCAGTGCTCAACCTCTGGATCACTAGATTGCCTTTATCTTAAGTTAACTGCACTGCCTGAGGCATCCCAGGCAACCTTTCCGCAGGAATTTTAACATTGCAGAGAGGTCTGCCCCCTCCATCTAGGGCTGACATCCTCCTTTTTAGCATTTACAGACCTGATCATTCTTCTTTAAGGAAAAAGATGATGGCTCTCTGCCAGGGACAAATATTGGCCTCACTTGTAACAAATCTGACTCCACGTTCTTCTTCAATCACAATTAACAATACCAATGCTACAACAATATGCAATCTTTCTGAGATATACTAATTTGGGATTTGAATTTAAGTTAAAATTCAACTAACTCTGGCTCTACCAGTACAAATAGCCCAACGTGGATAACAAGGGGATGATGAGGATGCCGTCTATACTGGCTGGCATCCAGCAACACTAACCGTACCAAGCTCCCTTCCCTCCTTAGGGGTGGGCAAGGTGCTTGTGATGTCAACTGTAAGAAGCATCTGTGTTTTGGCACTGATGAAATAAAAACAAGCACATTTCTTAGAATTGAGGGAATACACTATGCTTAATCTGACTAATAATGGGTTGTTTCTATAGAGAGGGAAGAAAGATAAAAGGCTTTCAATAGAAAGAAAAAATAACTGTACATGTGGAGGAATTAAAAAACTTAAAGTGACACAGAAAGTTATGTTTTGTTTTTGTTTGAAATTGTGCCAGGGAAGGCCAACTGAGATACCTGATCTGTTCACTCATGCTTACATCTACTGTAGAGGGTAATCTGGACTACTTACACATAAAAATATTGCATGCTTATAAATCATATTATCTAGCAAAGCAAAAATGGTTAAGTTATGATATGCCCAGTAAACAAACTATTACATAATCATCCAAAGCTATAATTAAAAATATAAAGAGATATGCCATGTAGAAGGGTGTTTGATAAGGAAGAATGTCTGACCTGAAGTGCTCCTTCACTGGAGCTGCACACTCATGTATCAGATTAGGTAGTATTCAAAAGTGCATTTAGGATTGAATTAAAAATTATTCCTAAAACTTCCCAGAATATTACTATACTGCCTTTATATTATAATGTTAAAAATCTGTGCTGCTTCTGTTCTACGAATAGGATTCTACTAACCCCTCTAGCCAGATTAAAGATTCACCCTAAATTTCTTGGTACTCTAAGAACTAAAATCTGAAATCTAAAAGTTGTGGTTACTTTCCCTCCAAATATTGGAGATTGAGTCTAGGTCCTTCACATCAAGTCTCATTCCAAGCCGTTTTTTCAAAAAAAATTGAGACAGGGTCTCACTAATTCCCCAAGTTGCCCAGGCTGGAACTGAATTTGGGACCTCCTGCCGCGTACTCCCCAACTCCCCAAATGCTGGAATTCTAAGCCTGTGCCATCAGGCTAGGATCTCATTTTTGTTTCCTAAGCTATCCAAACATAATACTAAACACATACAGACACAAATATACATAAACATACCGTGGGCCCACCTAAGTACATAGCACAGCATCTCCTAACCACAGGGCCTCCAGGAGAGACTGTCAATGATGCTGTACTTCAGTACTATGCCTGGCTCTCTCTTAATAAAACTGTTAGCATAGTTTCTGGTGACACAGGCATGATCCCTGAAGACACCATCTATGGTTTATGCAAACAGCTGGATTTGGGAGTCCAAGAGATCTGGCATGTGTTATCTGTTTGATTTTTAAAGAAGTCCTCACGCTTCAGCTTCCTTATGTGTGAAGTGGGCAAAAATCATGGGTACATGGAGAGTATAAACTATGTGCTGATGCTTGGCTTAAAGAAGGTGCACACTGAAAGCTGGGTTTTAACACTGCCACAAAAGAGAGAAGCGCTTTCCCTCTTGTTCCTCTGTTTTTATCTTTGAAATTAAATATGAGGTAGAAGTAAAATGCACAGAAGTAAATCTTTATGAAGCAAAAAGAAAGAAAAAGAAAACAAATACAAGTTGAGCATCCTTAATCCAATCTGAAATGTGTAAAACTCCAAACTTTGAGTGTGACATGACACCCAAAAACTGTAATATTTAACTTAATTTTTAATTAAAAATGTAACATTTAATTTAATTTTTCAGATTAAGGATACTGAACTGCTGAAGTGTATGAAAATGCTCCACACATACACAAACACTCGAAAATCTGAAATATTTCTAGTGTGAGCTATATCCACAGCCCATTTTTTAGTTCTGTCTTTGAAGTAGGATCTTCTGAGGTTGCTATTGTTCATGCTGGGCTCAAACTTGTAATTCTCCCTCATCAGTCTCCCAGATGTCTGGGATTTCAGGCCTGTGCCACGGGGCCCAGCTTCCAGCATTTGGGACAAGGACTACTAAACCTGTAGTGAACAGTCATGAAAAGAAAAACATAATTAAGCAAGAAAACATATTCTCTGTAACACTCCCATTACTCTCCTGGCTGAAAATGTGTCAAAACCATGGCCACCGCCTTTGCCTACGTAAGTACACTCTGAATCTTTATTTCCAAAAATTTCACCTAGCTATCCCACAGAAGTGAGGACTCAGGTATAACACACCTCAGTGCACCTGAGATCTCACACACTCACACACACACACACACACACACACACACACACACACACACACACAGGCACACAACCCTTGCATTGATGTCTTTATTCACCCATCCCCTCACTTACCACGTGCCCCGTAATCCCTCCCATCTCAGCACTTGCAGACATCATGCCTGCAAGCAGATGTGAGCCTCCGAAATCTCATTAGTTAAAAATCTAAAATGGCACAACCACTTTTTTTAAAAAAGTCTGGTAGGTTTTGAAGTGCTAATCATATCACAGATTATCTTTCAACCTAGCAATACCACTACTGGAGCTATTCCGTCCCAACGAAATCACACATCTACATAAAGATTTGTACACAGAGACTTCAGAATGGCATTGCTCCCAACAGTCTGAAGAGCAAACAATCCACATGTCCATCTTTTAGGGAATGAGATTCAGCAATAAAAAGGGGCCAACTGCTGACTCATGCTACCAAACCGATGCACCTCAACAATACTGTATTACAAGTAAGCCAGGTACAAAAGGCCAAGGGCTGAATGGCTCCATTCACAGGAAATGTCTAGAAACAGCAACTACGTACAGACATGGAATAGACTGTGGTTCTTGGGACCTGGAGTGGGAACAGGAATTGACTATGTATAGATGGGCACATGGAGTCTTTTTTGGAGTGATCTATCAAGGTATATTTGGAGTAATGATTACAAAACTCTGTAGTCTTTAATATTATTATCTAGTACATTTAAAATGAGTAAATTTTGTGGTATATAAATTACAGCTCAGTAAGTCTCTTTAAGAAAAACATCTCTCCAGAAACACAACCATTAAAAGCAGCTCTCGGCGTCCAACACCATTAAATACAGTGTCCGGTTCACACTGGTATAGGGCTCCCAGGCTAAGATCCTTGCTCCTACCATTCATTTACACAAATGTATGTTTTGAGGCCTGTGGCTTGGGATGCCAGTCAGAATCTTTCACTGTAAAATTAGCGACTGCTATCTGGATCCCTGTATCCCATACACCTCAAAGTGTTATGTGGCAAAGTGCTGAGGTGCCTGCACCCAGGGATAAGTGTGGGTGTTTCAGATAGCACCGGGAATTTCTTCCTTAGCAAATTCCTACCCTAACCCAGCCTGACTTGAGCCTAATTTGGAAGTAACATTTAGAAAATAGTTTTTTTCCCACATTTTATTGATATGTACACATGCAAAATTCAAGGTTTACAATGAGGACAATCAAATGAGGGAGTTTAACGAATAGCTCAGTGGTTAGAGTGCTTGCCTAGCAAGCGTTAGTACCTGAGTGCAATTCCCCAGCACCACATAAGCCGGTACGGTGGTGCACACTTGTAATCCCAGCACTCATGAGGAAGGAGGACTGCTGTGAGTTCAAGGCCAGCCTGGGTTACATAATGAGTTCAGAACCAGCCTGGACAACAGAGTGAGACCCTGTCTCAAAACAACAACAACAAATCAAATGAGCAAATTAAGAGTCACCTTGGCTGTGTCAGGTGGTGCAGGCCGTGGGAGGTGGAGGCAGGAGGACTGCAAGTTCTAACCTAGCCTGGAAAACTTTGCGAGATTCTGTCTCAAAATACAAACAAAAAATGAGCTGGGGATTTAGCTCAGTGCAAAAGTCCTGAGTCCAATACCCTGTACCACCCCTGCCTCCCACCAGATCAAACTGACTTTTAAAATTTATTTATCTTTTTGAATGATATTGAATATGAATGAATATTGAACGAGGGCCTGTGCACTGAGCTACATCCTGAGCCCCACCTTTGTTTAGGTCTGGGTATTGAGTCTGTTGTAATTTACTGAATTCACCAAAACAGGAAGATCTGCAAAGCAAATTTCAACACAAAAGATGCTTCAAGGGAACATTAGATCTGCTTAAAAAGCACCCACTGAAACCTACTGAAATCCAAGGATGGCTATTCCTGACATCATTCATTCTCACTGAGTCATTAGAAGAAGCCAGTTAGAGTCCAAATTATAAACCTAAATTATATTGCTTTCTCAGTTATAAATGAATTTCCTTATAGAGGTTAAGTATTTCAAATTATTATACTGAAGAAGTCACTTTTTCCTACCATATTGACAGAAGTATCCAATATCCAATTTTAATCCTGCAAATCTTAATAAATAAGATCTCGTCTCAGAATAATTGTTTCTAAACTTACACATCTCACACTAGCCACCATCTGCAATCTAAATCTCATTACCTGGAGAGCCATGATGGAAGGGACCCATTATTAGAAGCATATATTAAAACCATCCGGTGAGAAAAATGAGCAATTTTGAAAGTGAGGGGGGGAAAACCTTGTTGTAAGAAGAACCAATTTATAATTGACCAAGGTGCTAAATTATAAGAAATCTTATTATTAGTTAAAACTATTATTAATTTGAAAGCACCAAATGTTTCCTTCTTATCTTATAGTTTCTAAACAGTTTTTAATTAATTTGGATAAACCTCTTTTTTTGTAATTCTGGCTCTCAAACCTTTTGACCCTTGATAGGCTTAAAAAACTTAATAAGGATCTTCTGAAAAAAACTTGCTGATTATAGGTCATATCTATCTGTGTTTTTTGTATTGGACATCAAAAGTGAGAATTTTCAAAATATTTACTGCCTTACTTAAAAATGATAAACTCATATGCTAATATACATCTTTTTTAAAAAAAAATCTTGAGCTGTGCTTATATTTTTAAAAATTAGTGAAAAGGGCCGTACTATTTCATATTGTGCAAGAGGCTCTTCAAGAAATTGTGGTCCTTTTCTTCAATGGTACATCAATAAAAGCTTGGCCACTATACAGAAACTGTGGAATGAGAGAGTGTATTCACAAACTCTTCCTTCTCTCGCACATTTTAAATCCACTAACCTGGCTAGCACAATAACAAAATGTCTTTTAATACTACTAAAGATCTCACCAGAAATATCTCAGTATTGGGAAGCTGTCAAATCCACTGAGGGGGAGTCATGTTTCCCAAAATTCTAATTTTCCTTTGTGAGCTCCATTTTTATCGTCAACAACAAATGTCAGCTGTTTTCCATGACGTGAGAGGCTCACTGCATTCATTTTTAACATGTGTTAAAATGATGTTCAAGATGTAATAAAATTCATGAAGCACATGCTTGGCTTGACCCGTTTTCTTCCTTTAAACTGTGCGAGCACTTAGGTAGCAGAGTCACCGCCTTATCTGTACTAAGGCCCTGCAGTTCTGATGACACTGCTTATCATGCCTTAGTCTTATAGTAACATGAGTTCTGACCTTGTCACCCATCAAAAGAACCCTGAGGAGCCCTGCAGGGGCCCACTAGCCACCTGTAAAAGCTGCTGTGTTATGATGTCATAGCTAACCCCCAACCGCTGCTCCCACCACTACACAGCAGCTACCCATCTAGAAAAGGGAAGCGACTACCCCTGCCTTTTCAGGTTGTCCATGTTTAATACTCCCATAAACATTATTACAAAGAAAAGGCTCCTTCTGCCCAAGTGTCAACCTAGATGCACGAGAAGCACAATTGACATAACCACGGAAGAAGAAAAAAACTAAATATGTGAATTCTCCCACTGTGGAATTTAAAACATGAATTTTTCTTTTATTTGACGCATGTCTCACATTTACTTGGCTGCTTTTGCTTACAAAGAGCCTCAAGCTGACAGCAACCTCTGTGGCCAGGGTCCATAGAGTGCTAGACAGCCAAGAAACAGAGTGGAGGCAGTAAAGCCACACAGATCTGATTTCAAGTCCCAGGTCCCCAAACTAGAAGCAGCCTGTCCTTTGTCATCTTCGAGCCTGTTTACTTAGCTGGATAGAGGCAAATTCCACTTAAGCTGTGAGGACTAGATGACACGCGTGTGAAGCATTTAGCACAGCTCCTAACACACAGCAGGCATTCAATAAATGGAACCCTCTCTATGAATACAGTCTCCTGGGGCAGCTGGAGTTCAGACCGGGTGGGACTCACATCCAAATAATTATGGCCCAGCATGAGAACTGATTAACTACAAAATGCAACGGGACTAAAAGAAAAATCAATGGTGCGCTTAAATGAGTAGGGTGCTACAAGAGACGAGGAGCCGGCTTGGTGGCAGGAAAGAAAAAAGTGCATCCGGACACATACAACGCGGGCATGTGGCAGGGCGTGGGATCAGGCGGCCCACAGTTTTTTTTGTTCTCGTTTTTCTGAGTGAAGCATTGCAGATATACATAAAATATATAATTTAGTTAATGTACATATGTAAGTACTAAAACTTCCTTTTAAAATTTTTTCTCATATTATGCCATTTAAGAAAATCAAGGGAGAAAAAAGAAAAAGCCAAGTCTGGCAGCAGAGGCCTGTAATCCTAGCACTCCGGGATGCTGAGGCAGGAGAACCACAAGTTCAAGCCCAGCTTGATTAACTTAGTGACTTGGCGACATTTTTGTTTCAAATCAAAACTTAATAAACAGTCTGGGAGTGTGTGAAGCCCTTGGGCTCAATCCCCAAAACAACAATCACAAATAATGGCAGGTAGCCTGGCAATAGAGCCCACAGAGACAATTCCCTGGAACCAGGTCATTTAGGGACTTTAGTGACATGTTAAGGGACACAAACATTCGAAGCTTTTTATTCTGGTAAAGACTGAGGAATTATAAACTCTCAGTGTTAGCAGATCATCTGGTCTTTTGTCCCAGCCCCCCATTAATGATCACACCCGACAGATATGCCCGCTCTGACCTGTTGGCAACCCCTTGGTCCAAAATTGACCAACTGAGAAGTATAGTACAGCTTCTCTCAGAGGCTGCAGAACACCAACAGAGAACTGGAGTGAGGGGAATTAACCAATGTCCTATATACGTATTAAAAAAAATTTGAGGCACTTAACTAACTTTACCTTCATACCAACTCCAGGTCCCATGTGCCAATCAAATTTCCCCATTGCTTTGCTGAGTGGGGTCAGAAGAAAAAAAGCAGCAGCAGCCCCTTTCTCCCACGGCAAGTCCGGCCTGCAGCCCCAGCATAAGCAGTCCTTCCTAAAGCGTCAAGAAACTGTCTGTCTCTCTCACCCTTCAGAAAAGCACCAAGTGCAGCAGACACCAGGTATGCCATGTGAATGTACAAAGCTGGCATGAGGACAACCCACAGGAACAAGCTGTGATCCCTGGGCAGCTCTAGAGGCACATACAGGTACCCTACATGGGAGCCCACAGCCAGTGTACTGCATTGTGCCCACATGTAAGACACAACCATTTAGAAATAAACCACAGAAATCACAGCAAAGTTTTACTCACCCAGAATTTTACGAGGAAGAAGGCATTTTGAGGGCCCTTTCCAAATAGCTCCTTTAAGCCACCTTTTTTTTCAGGAAATTTGTCATAAATCTGGCGAATGTCCACTGATTCGAGCAGTGGGTCACTGTAAGAATGATTGGCATGCCCAATGTGCACGAAGAGGTGTTTGTTGTACTGTAAAAAACCAACAGAAATATTCACATTACAAATCCATTAAGCTTGGGTGCATGTGTCTTGAGCTGGACAAAGAGCAGCAGTCTTGAATTTTGGAATCAGGCCTTGGGCAACCTACTATTTGTGCCTCTGAGAAAATGAATATATCAGTAAAAGCTTTTAGAGCTAGGGTTAAAGCAATTGCTGTGTCTTATGAGCAATGTTACATATTTTCCCAAATGTCATAAAAAGGTTTTTTAAAACACGGTAATAAACAATAGCATTAAGTGCCAATCTACCAAACTAAGAAACAATTGTACAACTCAGTTCTACCTGACTCCGAGAAAATGGCGATAATATTTTTGGAGTTATTCTTCACAGTATAAGCCCACCACAACGTGTGTAGAGTTAGCGAGTATCATCCCCCAGGACGCATTTCCCACCCCTGCACCCTAAGCTGCAAGTGTGAACAGAGGGGTCTGAACAGTGGAATTCACTCCCTTCTTCTAGAAGGAATAAGAGCACTGAGCCTTTGTGCCATCAGTTCCCTTAGGAAACCACCTGTCTTAGTTACTTATTTGTTGCTGGTACATAATAACTGACACTCACAATTTAAGGGGAGGCGTTATTTTAGCTCACAGTTTCAGAAGGCAACAATCTACTGAAGGGCAAGCAATACGGTGGAGCGTAGCTGGAGAAAAGCTTCTCACAGCATGGCAGATGGACAGCCAAGTCACAGAGGAAGGGCAGAGCTACCCTTTTCAGTCCTTCCCCAGTAAGCCACCCCTTCTGACACAAACTCCAATGTTCTGCCCCTCTGACCAAGCCCCAAAAGTACACAGCACCCAAATACATGAGGCTTTTAGGGAGACACCCCAGATCCAAACCACAATACCATAATACCACCTCGAAGTTCTGCATAAGAGCTGGTCAGTAAATGGCAGCGCAAAGTTAGAGTCACAAGGAAAGAACATCTTCAAGGCCATACATGGCAGGTATAAAAGAACATACATCACTTATTCATAAGCAAAATATACTACCTTACAAAGGATACCCTTTTCTCTGATGTTTTGGTGTACAACATATCCAACCTTCAGCCTACCATTTTCCTGCCCTTGAATTAAATTTTTTTTGAGTGAAGAGGAAATGTCTCAGGCCACATACAATATATATATGATATCCTGTAGTTTATATAAGTAATAAGACCTCCCTTGTAAAATGTTTTACAACAATATGGAAAAAAAAATTAGCCAGTGGCACTGGCCTATAATCAAAGCAGTCTCAGAGGCTGAGTGAGGAAGACTGCATTTGAGCCTGGTAGGGGAAACTCAGTGAAACTTAGAAATCTTAAAATAAAAAAGTGCTGGATATGAAGCTCCGTGTGAAGGCCCTGGGCTCAATCCCTAGGACTACTAAATAAAATAAAACAAAACAAAGTTAAATAAAATAAAAACCAATAAAAATCAAGGTCAAATGAAAGGCAAACCTCTCTTAGGTAAGACATGACAACTGACATGACGTGACAACAACAGGTGAGCAGACGGAGGATCCTCGGACGCCACCCAACCACGGCAAGCCAAGTATGTAAGTGTCACCACAGCCTAGGCTCCCCCCAGGCAACACAGAGGCTTGCGAAGTGCTGGAGCACAGATTCATGGAGGCTTCCCCCAAGATTTCAGAGGAAGGCCTTGGAGGCCAGGCAGTGTGCCCCTGGGAGGGTAATATGTCAAGTTGTAAAGGAGAGGGCAAAGGTGACGCAGAGAACCCAGGAATCTGGAAAAGCCAGAAGCATGGATCATCCACTGGGAAAAGTTGCCAGCTATAAGTGGATTCAGCCCATAGCAGAGAAGATGGACATTGCACCTGCTGTGAAGTTGTAAGGGTGGGGCCACCCAAGCCTTTTGGAGTTCATATCTTGCCGCAGTTTACTCCAGGTGCTGGATCTGAAACTATAGGATTTAACCTATGCCCTGCTGGGTTTAGGAACTGTTTGGTCCTATTATCCTTTTTCCTCCTATTTCACCTTTTTGGAGTGGAAATGTTTACCCCATGCCCTTTTATGTTGGAAGTGCTCAACTCTTTCATTTTAAAAGGAGCTCACTGCTGAGAGTTTGCCTTGCGCCTTAGAGGAGACTTGGGAATTGGACTTTTTAGTAGTGCTAAGGAGCTGCTATTCTCACTAATGGAGTAAAGTGGGGAGACAGGCAAAGTTAGGGAGCAGTCTTTGGGGTAAATAAAACCAGAGATGAAAAGATGAGTGTGGGTGAATGCCTGCAGCGCTGAAGGGAAGTGGCTTTTCATTAACCAAATCTCCGGCTGGTAGCATGTCCATTATCCAGCCCTTGCTAAGAAGGTCTGCTGGCAGCCAGTGTCCACTTCTACCTAGTCCTGGAAGTACCATTTCCATCACTTACGTGTCTCTCTAGGTGATGAATTCACAGCAGAATGGAGCACAGAAGAGTCCAGGAACACCTGTGACTTGGATCTAAGACTCCCAGCTTGCTCTTCTGCCTCAACAGTTGCCCATAGGCAAGGCCAAAACAGGGTAGGCTTAAGGAAGCTGTGAAATTTAACATGTTCTCGCTCTTGACACTGAGATGCCCCTGTCCCATACTGCTGGAACTTGGGGCCACATACCAGCCCACCTTCTTGTTGTGAGGCAAGGAAGGTGAATGGTGTAAATTTTACAGTATTTCAGTGGAGGCCATGAAGACAAGGCTAGCTGATAAGGTGTTAAGAACAAAGAACAAAAGCTTGAGTTAGACCTGCAGCTGTAACCTCAGTTCTCTCATATGCACAATGGGGATATAAGGTCTGTAAAAAGAGAATCGTTCTGAAGGTTAAAGGAAATAACACACAGATGGTGCTTGGCATTGGGCCTGACAGACACAAAGTGTCTGATTAAGCTGCAGCTACTAAGATTACTATTGTTCGGACGATTGTCATGTGAGATTAACTAGATCCTAGGTTATGAGCAAAAGAGATTTCTTGCCTTCTTTCTATCTAGAGAAGAAAACATAAACACAAATAGAACTGGAAGCAAGTTGTGAAGCTATGTGATTGAACAAATCTTTGATTACAGGCCCCTCCTAACTTGCTTCTCAAGGTGGGGCCTCTCACCTGGGCTGAAGGAAAGCCAAGCACTTGTGTCCACCAGGTGCTGTGAGCAACGTGCTTTTGGTTTTTGTGTCTCAGGTAATCCTTGCCTCATGATGATGTTGTAGGTAGATTTTATTAAAATCGTTTTACAGCTAAGGAAATAGGAGTTCAGGGATGAACTGAAGTGCCTGAAGGCACATATCCGGGCACAATCCTAGGGTCAGGAATAAAATGTGCATCTGTAAACGCCACAGCCCTGGCATTTGCTGTGAATGTCAACCATACTCTCTTCCAGAACAAACTGTTGATTAAGTCCTTCTAATTCTGTCTGATCAACTTTATGTGCATGTTGACTTGAGAAGCTAGTATTTCCAAAATTTTATGAAATTGAATTGGAATTCAGGAGCAACATAACTATTCACAAATAACACCTAAGGCAAGTCCTCAGAGGATTTTATCTTGAGGGTATTACTCTGTGCCCACGTGACTGAAATTAAGAGAGGAGGGCAGGCCGTCTTTGCCAACAGAGATCGGGCACTGCCTCTCCAGGGCTGAGGAGTTGAAATCAGACCTGAACCATTGGCATCTGAGTAGCTTTATCTCTGCCAAGAAGTGACTTTGTTTCTAAGAATACAAAAGACTAAAGAAGGTATCCTGGAGACTATGGTATGGAAAACAAACAGGCTTCATTTTCCCCTTAATTCAATCTGGGGAGGTCAGGAACCTGCTGCCCCCAAATTCAAAAGACTGAAAGAGCAAATCTACCTGATACACTTGGGTTCAAGTTTTAATGAAATTAAAACTCTAGAAACCATTTGGTGAGACTGTAACTACTTCTTATCCTGGCAGTTCTTCTATGGAAAGAAGTCTAGGTGGATTTATTATTCACTTTCACTATTCCCAAATAGAGCTCATTTTTCTCTCCAACAACAGTAGTTTCTCCAAAACTATAGATGGCCCACAGAACCAAATACAACACAAACACACACACACACACACACACACACACACACACACACACACACACACACACGAGAGTGAATGAATAATAAAAAATGAAGCTGCTGAAGGGCACAGTTGAATGGTTAGAGCACTTGGTTAGCAAGTTCAATGCTCCGACCTTGACCAGGTGGTACATGCCTGCAATCCTAGCACTTGGGAGACTGAGACAGAAGGACTGCCATGAGTTTGAGGCTAGCCCAAGCTGCACAGTGAGTTCAGGACCAGTCTAGGCTACTGAGGAAGATCCTATCTCAAAAGAAAGAAAAAGAAAGAGAGGCAGGCAGGTAATTCTACTGTACAGGACAGAAAACAAATATTTTCAAAAACATTATTTGGGGCAATACATGAGCAGAAACAGAGTAAATATCATAGAGTCACACACTAATGTCCAAGACCAGGTTTTCTCAAAATCCAATGCAGAAGTTAACTTCAAATCATATAACTGGAAACAACCTTGCCTTCCCAATGATGCAGACTTGAAATTTCAGCACTTTGGAAGGCTGAGGCAGGAAGATCATGACTTCAAACTTGAGCAACTTAGTGAGACCCCACCTAATAATTTTTAAAAATGGAGTAAAGGTTCTATGACTGTAGCTCAGATATACAAGGGCCCTGGTTCAATCCCCAGTATTGCAATTAGTCAATCAATAAAGCAAACCTCACAGGCAGAGATCCCCAACCCCTGGGCCATGGACTGGTACTTCTGCAAGACCAGGCCACCTGGCCAGATGAATGGGGAGCAGGAGGTGAGCTGTTAAGTGAAGCTCCACCTCCGTCAGCATGCTCTTAGGTTCTCATGACACTGCTGATCTGACAGGAGGTGCTATTTCAAAGTTACCCTCTACCCCTACTGTATAACAAGTACCCCACCCACATATGTGCATGCACGCATGCACACATACACACAAACATGCACACACACATACCCTGGTCCCTGAGAGAATGTTCTTCAATTAAGACAGACCCTAAAAGCTGGAGATCACAACTCATAGGCACTCAACAGAGGCACGACTGATCACCAACATATCAAGGGCAACAACAGAAAGAGTATTCACTATGTACATTTCCCCCCCCCCCCCTCTCTCTCTCTCCCCCCTACCCCAGACAGGATCTTGCTCTGACTCATTATGAGGTCCAGGCTAGCCTTGGACTCAAGGCAATCCTCTTGTCTCAGCCTCCCCAGTGCTGAGATTACAGGTACGTACCACCATGCCCAACTTACGTGGTACTGGGGAATTGAACTCAGGGCCTTGCACTTGCTAGGCAAGTGTTTTAATCACTGTGCTGTTCCTCCAGTACCTATATATATTTCTTTGTTGGGATTTTTTAGAACAATAGTATGTCGACCATCTATAATATCTGAGTGCTGGGCTCTGCACAATAAACACAGAGCTAATACCAAAAGGCTTTATAAGGTGCCTATATGAACTATCTTTTTGTTTCTAGTCAGAATCATATGTTGCTCATGTATGTTCTCATATTTTTACAGAGAAAATAAGCACATTAAAGATAGTCATAAAACTTTTATCTGCTTTCACCTACTATTTTTATAAGCAAAACCTTATTCTCTGGCACGAAATATACAACGTTCCTCATTATGAAAGAGAATATATGCAAATCCACCTTGAAAATGTGATTAAGGTTCTACATGTTTAAGGTAAAATCCATGAGGACCACCAAATTATCCACCATGCAAGAGTGGAATTCACTCTCAGATACAAAAGATTTCAGAAAAATGACCTTTCTTACAACCTCTCTCAGGTAGCTACAAGAGGTTATGTTCCTAAAAAATGACAGAATACATCCGAAATGGTGGGTCTATGACAGAGGGAAGGTAAAGGAACTGGCTACATCAATAGGTGGTCAATGACCTGGCCAACAGCAAGTCCAGAGGTGACAAAGGCTAAGGGATCCTGGAGGGACGGCACCAAGGACAATGGACCTGAGAAATTCCCAGACAAGCACCTTGTCATCTGGGGAGCTCTAAACCATCATTAGAGGTCAACAGACAGCATGTAAAATTGATGGGAGGAGACACACAGTGTAAGCATGTTATTTACACACATGGAGACATGCCCTCTAAGACATGGCTGGAAGGCCATGTATTGCTGTCTCTATGGGACTGGGACTGGGCAAGGAGGAGACCTGGGGCACCAGACCACTGCTCTTCCACATAGGCCACATGGCTCAATCTGGCTACACACGATGCTCATGTATTACTTTATTAACCTGAATAAACAGTCAAAAACTATCTTGGAACATTGTAATGTTTTTGAGGAAGAGAAAGAACTATAAAAGGAAACAAAAATAGAACTTCAGGATGTTTATTCTACATTGGCTGCAAGTTCTTTGCACTGTAAAGGAACCTGGGTCAGATTACAAAGCTATCCTACAGCCCAAGTACTAAAGAAAGCTGAACAGGAGCTGGGGTGCCTATGTGCACAGAGGGCTTCACTGGAAACACAGATGGGGGCAACAGCAAAACCCCACCTGGAGCCCTGCCGCTGAGTAGCACCTGACATGATCTTACCACAGAGATTTGTACTGTGACTTGGGGAAACAATTTCTATCACTGTAATCCCTCCAGTGATACTTCAAAGCAGTCGTGAACAGTAACAAAGATGGATGTAATCCTAAAAACTCAATACATTTGCTTCTACAGGGTTATTTAGATTTGCTGAGGGTTGGAAAAAGGACTTTCCTGCTGGCCCCTGCAACACCCCTCAACAGGCCCTTTCTTCCCGCTCCCTGGCTGTCCAGTGCGCTCTTAGCTCCTCAGAGAGGCTGCAAACCTCCGGGAATGAAGAGACATGAACTCTAGCCTCAGCCAGGACTTGGGCACTGGCACTGCTTCCTAGCTGAGTCCCATGGGACAGGCAGGCTCAGCCCTTTCCATCACAGTTCCCACAGCCATCAGCACAGCAGCAACAGTTCCTACTTCACAGGAGTACTGAGAGGATTAACTGAAACGATGTATGGCGAAAGTATAACATTGTATCTCATATGTAATTTGTCATTATTATTGACCTAAGTCATCATGATATTTCTTTACTTAGGATGAGATAACTGGAACCCATGCTGGCTTTTTGATAGTTACCAAGGGGAAATACTACACTACAATTCAAAGTAGAAACAAAGGAAGGAAAGTTTTTGACACACCAAGGTGACTCCCCACTATTGTGATATTACTGAACAGCAGGGTAGCTGAGGTAGGGTGGGGGTGCAGACTGGCCCCTGGTCTCCCCTCAGGGGATACAACGCCCTCTCCAGATTCTGACATTCTACGTTTCCTCCTGGAAGCATACAACATCTGTGTTCAAAAGTGGAATGAGAGCAGCCTAAAATGAGACAAACCAGAACAGTACAACCTTCAAAAGTAATCACTGGGGTTTTTTTGTTTCTTCTTCTCTCCTTCTTAAAAATGGCTGATAATCTGATTCATTCTGGAGACCACTGGTGAGGTGGTCTCACTTCTGTGGGAAAGAAAAGCACTATAAATCTGTCCACTTGAACATGTTCTCGCACCACATTTTTGCACTGTCTGACCTAAAGATGGCGCTCTTCCCCTAAACTTGTTCCAAAAATTCCAAGTATTTGAAGAACGTAGTAAAACCTTGAAAAATGATTGCTGTCAAATAGAACCGAAAGAAAAATTATAATCCACTTAGGAATTTAAAGAAACCAGGATAAATAACTCATGTCTAGGGATGCTAATATACAAGTTGGAACAAAACACGGACAAATCACCTACACTGCCTTTCTGTCACGTTCCTACCTGGACATCTGTCCAGCCACCCCAAGGGCAGCCTGGGCAGCCTTTGATGGTTCTCAGGTCCTGCAGGGACATAAAGTGGCTGTGGAGCTAAGCCAAGTAAGTGACTTGCATATTCAGCTCAGGGTAGAGAGACAGTCAGAGGGAGCAGTATTAAGTACTTCTACCAGGGAGAAAGTGAATCAAAACGGAATGAATCCCCTTGGCTAATAACTCCTCCATCTCCCTGGGTACCCAGCCCTGCATGCTGCAGCAATCTCTGCCCTGTGCTTTTGGTAGAAGAAACATCACTGGGAGCTCTTCCAGGATCTCCACCTAGGGTGCACCCTCCCAACTCCACCACTATCTCCAGACAGGGGCTGCTGTTGCCTCAGAAGAAGAAAGGCAGCTGGAAAGGCCCACCAGCTGAGCGCAGGCCAGCCCCAGGGAAGGCAGGCGGGTGGGGAGCTGACCTGCCAAGGAAAGCAGATGGAGCCTGGCTGGGCCTCTGTGAAATGTCTATAAAACTTGGATTTCCAGATGCTTTCAATTGCTCCATCCCTAAAGGCTAATGAAGAAAGAGGGTGAGTTCCCAGAACAGCTCAGAGACACTGAGTATAAACCACCCAGCAGACAGACTGCTGCCACAGGAGGGTGTGTGCTGGGTGTGACATGCTCTCAGGACAGCTCAGCAACATGGAAGATTACAGGAGGCTGGGGCCCACACCACACTGTTGCTGCCTCCACCCTTGGAAGACACTCCTTCTCCCAAGTCCTACTGGAAGACCATGCTTGGTAGAACACATGAGAAAAATTGGGAGAGATCCAAAGCCTTGAGTGTGGCTAACTGGCAAACCAGTTATAGCCTTCTTCAGAGACTCTCAAAGGCCAAAAACACTCTCTGACCATTTAGTGTACGCATGAGATGAATATGTTAATGATACACAGGGCAGAATCTAGGTGCTGTTATTTTTGAGTTGTGGCCTGAGAAAATTTGCATAGCCTTTTTGGGCTTTGAATTTTCATCCCAACGCAGGGGTGACACCTTGGCCTGTTCAACTCCAGGGGTTAATGTGAAGGTCTGGTGAAATACATTAACAAACATGAAAGTTCTGCACAGGCCTTAGATATCTATACTTGCGCTGGTGTGCTAGCTTACTATCAGGAGATCCAGGGGCTGGGGGCATAGCTCAGCAGTTAAAGTGCTTGCCTAGCAAGTGTAAAGCCCTGAGTTTGATTCCCAAAGCATCATATAGGATGGGCATGCCTGTAACCCAGCACTCGGGAGGCTAAGGCAGAAGAACGGCAATGAGTTTGAGGCCAGCCTGGAATACATAGTGAGTTCAGGAACAGCCTGGACTACAGAGTGACACTCTGTCTCAAACAAAACAAAACAACAATCAGGAGATCCACAGGCAAGGCCTGAACTGGGGGAGAAACAGAAGCAGTTTTCCAAACAACCAGAAACTGAACTGTCCTGACAGTTAATTCCAACTCAGAGAAGCAGCAATGACATTAGCAACCTTGAGGAGTCCGTACTTTCTAGGCAACATGTGCCCTTCTCCAGCCTGCCAAGGACACAAGCAAGGGTCCCGACTTGACACCTCGCTTTGGATCTGACTTCACCAACCAAGTCACCAACTCAGCCATGCTTCCTGACTTCCTGCTCAGGCCTCATCAATGTCATATTTCCTTTGAGCTACTCCGGTCACGTTTTCCAAACCAAACTCAGGATCTATAGTCTGACAAAGAAATTTTAATGGCTCCAAAAGACCTCAGAAAGAAGCCTTATATAAAAATATGAAAATTCAATCATCTTGGGCCCACATGTGACCAAGTGCTTTATGGATAAAAATAGGGTTATCTGCAGGAGGTATGCGCAGAACTTCAGTGCTGGGCTGGACAAAGGCCTACTGCCCCATGGGAGAACTGGTTCCCCCAGCCAATGAGAACTGCTGACTGTCCCGCATTCTGCAAATCCCAAGCTCCTGGGGTGTTCTGTCTACTTAGAAATGAAAACATAAGGGGCAGGACCGTGTACTTGCATCCAGTAGGAGGTGTTGCTGTCACTCAAGCTTAGGCTACCATTAGGAAATCTTTCCTCTAATAACCCAGATCCAATGTCAACCTTCCCTCTTTCTCCAAGTGCCCCTCTATGAAATGTACAAACATCCTCATCTTCCCACATCCTCCCATGGTACAGCCAGTGTCCCTTTCCCACTCACTGTGGCATAATACTGTGGGAAGGGAGTTGTGGTAAGACCTACCTATGTGATAGTTATTGCTGTCACTTTCCCTAAAATGCTTCCAGCCACTGTCATATATATGCATGCATCTATATATATTTGGTACCATGAATCAGGGCCTTTGCGATGAGCTACATCCCCAGCCCATTTTTCAGTTTTGATTTCTGAGGCAGGCTCTGACTAAGTCACAGTTGCCAGAGGGCTCTAACTTGCAATCCTCTTGCCTCAGCCTCCCAAAGAACTAGGATGACAACATGTCTGCCTTTAGCCACTGGCTTTTGATTCAAACAGACAGGTCCAGATGGCCATCCTTGCAGTCTACTAACCGGGTCTCAGCCTGAGCTTCTTAAACTCTGAGCCCCTACGTGTCCAACATCTATTTCAATATATTGTTTATTTCAAGGATAAGAAAAAACGGCAGTACTTCCAAGGCAGTTCTAGGCCATCCTGCCTCCTGATCTGTTCCATGACTGCAGCCTGCACCGCACACTCAGCCTCCAACATGGCCATCCAACCCATTTTCTGCTTCCTGCAGGTAACTAACCCCACGGCACCTGTGGTTCTCCACCATCACCTGGACCATCAGCCTCATTCCCTGCCTTCAGCCACCCTCTAACTGCAGATCACAGCCTCTCTTTCTCTCTTTCTTTTTAAAATGGCAAAGTGGAAGGTATATCTTCATATTATAGAAATCTCTACAGTCTTAAGAAAGTAGCAACAGTGGTTACATTCTCAGCGGTGGGGTAGGAATTACAGAGAAAGTCTTCCTTTTTGACCATATGAATTTACAACTGATACAAAAAAGTTTTAAAATTCTGGCTTCCTCCCACTTGATCCGGTGATACTTCTTCTAGGTGCCTTTCTAAAAAAGAGTTAAATGTATCTAATAGAGACATACTGCATACCCATGTTTACAGCAGCACAAGTCGTAATAGCTAAATCATGGAGGATGACAAGGCGTTCAGTGATTGACCAATGGAGTTAAAGTTGTGGCATATGTACACAATGGAGTATTACACTATCATAGAGACAGACAGATATGAAACATCTGTAGATAAATGGATAAAGCTTGAGACCATTAATAATAAAGTGTATCAGACTCTGAGGATTAAATATTACATGTTTTTTCTCATATGAGAAACACAGAGTATGAAAAAATACTAGAGTAAATAAGTCAGATGTTAGGAGTCGGCGGGGAGAGGAAGGGGTGAGAGGGCGATAAAAGGGGCAGGGAAGGGAATGTGAAGTTGTTGCAATTTGTATGTGCACAAAATCCTCAAGTTTGTTATAATCATTGTGTACCACTTACACACACACACACACACACACACACACACACACACACACAAATGGAGAGGAATAAAAGGAGAAAGAAATTTGGGTAAGGACACACACACAAAGACTATTTGAACACATGGGGAGAAGATGGCCATACACAAAGCCAGGAAATGAGGTTGTAGAATACGCAAACCCTTTTGATACTTCATCTCTAATTTCTACCTTTTAGAACTGCGTGAAAATAAATTTCTGTTAGGTAAGCAATAAATAAATAAATAAGTAAAATAAAATAAAATTCTGGCTCCCTTTTGAATTTCAACAGTCTGAACTCCTTGGTGAGCACAATCTACCAAACCTAGTTACCATCCAGACTTCTGGCCCAATTTCCTACTACAATACTAAAACACAGGCTGCACAATCGTTCTGTGGAATGTTCAATATGCCCAGGGATATACACCAAATGTAGCCATCGCAGTAATACCATGAGAATGATCCCGTTTTTTCTACACCACAGACTGGCAGCAAGCACTGAGCTGACATGTTCTGCTATCATCTCACACAGCCGGCAGAGGGCACAGTCAGCTCCTCTTCCCAAGAGAAGCGGGTGCTACTAGAGCCTGATGGAGAAGGTGTGCTCTGGGGTAAAGATGACAATGTTCTTTGCTTTTCTTGCTCCTTGCCTTAAACCCTGAGAGAACAGAAGGGCCATTCAGTGGAAAAGGAATTCAGAACTACCAGAGGAATATCCCATAAAAACATTCTGAAGCTTTCTACAGGGATACCTAAGTTTACTGCAGCACAAAACACCAAAGCCAAGATACGGAGCCAGCCTGAGTGTCCACCAACACACGAATGGTAAGAAAAATGTGGTCTACATATACAGTGGAGTATTACTCAGTCACAAAAAGAACAAAATTTTGCCATCTATAAGAAATGAATCTGGAGGTCATGATGTCATATGAAAGAGCCAGACTCAAAAAGACCATCATGTGTTTTTCCTAATACACGGAATCTGAAAGAAGAGATGACAAGAAGGCCAAAGGGAGACCAACAATAGAAGAGGAAGGAAAGAAAGGAGCGGAAGAGGGGGAAAGGGTAGGGAGCAATGATCAAATCACATTATATGTTACTCTCTCCCTCTTCCTACAAAATAAAGAAGGTGAAAAGACAGGAGGTTAAAGGGAAAATGATTGCAGCATATTATATCCATGTACGTATCCATCAAAATGAAAGCCATTAATTTGTATAGGCAATATATACTAATTCAAGAAGGAATGAAAGCCCAGCCAATTCTCTACCAATGTGAAGTGCCCTGTGACACTCAGCGTTCCTCAGGAAGCTCATACTCCGAAGGCAATTGTCTTTTTTTTTTTTTTTTTGAATAATGTCTTTATTTTTCCGAAAGTGGAGCAAAATGGTTAAAGACTCACAGCAGAGCCAGGGCTCAATACAGACACGACTCTGGGTGGCAGTTCTTAAATCAAGTTAGCTAATGGCCCTGTGCTGCTGTGCCTTGCCTTACAGACTGGATACAGTAACAGCCTGTGTCATGACGTACCACAGTAAGTGCCTCTGATGATCACAGCAGGACAGCCCACCTGGCATGGAGCACAGCCTTTCCCATCAGGTGTGCTGTTTTACTATATCATGGACCTTTCTTGCTTCCACAAGTCAGTGCTTCTTCAGAATCTAGAGCACAATCTCCTCCCCTCTCCCAAAGTTTTCCCCATCCACCTGTGTAATTCCTACCTAGGTAAACCCTTCAGATGTTTCCTTCCTGCTCTCAGCTCCTGCTCATTTGGGCATCTAGACCACAGCAGCACTAAGCACATAGCACCGTGCCTGGGAAGGGGAGAACAGACAGGGGCTGCCAGCGTGGAGAGGAGGGGCCTTGCTGTGGGGAGCAAAAGAGCCTGTCATGCACCAGAGTTGTAGAGCGGGTGGGACTGAGGAGTTAGGCTTTATCAGCAGAACCACTCTCCAGGCACACAGAAGACACAGCTTACAGCTGGCCATGATGAGTTTTCATGTGTGTAAAGCAGCAGCTGCCTAACCTGGCCTCCAGAAACTGAGCCTAGATTTTTGGGGCAGGCTCATCCAACAGCCCACCCCTGGGTGAGGGATCCTGTACTTAACACTTTAAGTTCTTTCATACGCAACACTGAAATCATGTAAGAAGTGTATTTTTAAGCATTACTAACCACTTCTAAAATAGTCTTTGTTTTTTAGACTCTTCCTTCCTTTCTTCACCCTCTGCTGTTTTTCTCTTAGCTTCTAGTGCAGCCAAAGGTAACAGAGGGACTGACTTGCTGGTTCTCTACCAACACAAACAACCACCAACGTGGGGAAGTGCTGCCACATGGTATACACAGCACGCAGGGCCAGCAGGGGGCGTGCGTCCCGCCATTCTCCCACAGCTCCTTTCGGCCTAGAGCTACAGCAGGCTACTTGGATTAAAATGAACCATCCAGCCTTTTGGTCACAATCTCAGGAGGCAGAGTCAGCTGACCTGGCTTTGAATCCAATTTCCAACTGGCTGCCTCATACTGGGCAAACTCCTTCCTAAGCATTAAATAAGATAACACAAAGTGCTGGCACAAAGAAAATGTTTAGAAAGTACTGTTGCCATCACCACCAATGCTACGAATACTGGTACTATCAGTATTACGCTGGAAGTGGCAGAATTGAGAAGTCTCTAGTGACGGCAACCTTGTCATATGTGGTGAGCCTAAGAGGGAGTTCCAAGAATTGCTGCTAGCAAGAAAGGGAAACCTTGGGTTGAGTAGGAGGCAAAGGAGATCTTGGCCTCACTGCTACGTAAGTATGCAATTATCACTCCTCTTTTCTCCAGAGATGGTATAGGGCTTCAAATACTGCTCTAGCTAGAGATTGTAAGCAGTCTCTCTGAAGTCCTTCTGCAGAATGAAACAGAACCACCTACCTCACACAGCTGTGGTAGGGATTATAGAAATCACTAAGGAAAAACAGTACTGCAACTGTCCACTTAATTTTTCTGCTGTCTATACAATTCATTGTACTATTCATTGTCATATTCTTCTTTTTACTTTTCCTTTTTAATAGTACAGCGGGGTAAGCCCAGGGCCTTCACACTGAGCCACATCTCCAGCCCATTTTTATTTTTCATTGAGACAAGGACTTGCTAAATTACTAAACTTCCCAGACTGGGCTTGAACCTGCAATCCTCTTGTCTCAGAAAGCTGGGATTACAAGCCTGCGTCACTGGGCGTGGCCTTATTGTTTTATTGTACTAAAAATTATCCTGTAACCTCATGATTTCAACAAGCCTAAGTCATTTCAAAGAACCAGGGTAGAAACGTATGTACATGTTTGTACAAAAGAAAGATTTAGAAAGTTAAATGACAAATTTAATTTGTCTTGGGTCCTTTAATTATTCATCATTTTGTTGGCTTCCTTAACAAATCAATGTGCTTAACAGTTGGTGTTAAAATTCAACTGTAGTACACTGAAATGTACTCTAATGTACCACTTGAATATTTTAGGTGGCTTTAATTTTCCTATTGTTATTACAAAAATACAGTGAAAGACCATAAAGTCATACAAGTTTCAGAGCCCAAAACCCATCTACATGTTACACATTTTTCAGCAGAACTTTGGTCCTGAAGTACCACCACACCTTTATTGTGACAACACTGGGTATTTGCCCAGGTAAAAATGTTGTGTCATTTGGGAGGTAGTACTTGAGATACCATCACATGGTTTAAATGTTTTTGTTAATTCTCCCTTATTTCAGTTAGCCAATCAATATTTTCCATTCCGCAGCACAAGAATCATCCTTCAGATCTTCACGTGTTCCCTACACCAAATATAACCCTGTTCCAACCTGTCATGTACTCATTTGTACACTTTTAGCTTAACTGTGCTTAACTGAAAAATTAATGTTCATAACTCAGAACATTAAAAGTAATACCAAAAAATGAGACTGGATGGATTATAGCAACATAATTTACATCGTGATAAAGCTTTGGCTGACAACATAAGAGAGAAATATCATGAAATACCATGATACACGTCACAAAACTGGGCCTGGTGGCACAGGCCTATAATCCCAGCCATCTGGGAGGCTGAGGCAGGAAGATCACAAGTTTGAGCCTCGTTGTCATAACTTAGCAACTAGGCAAAACTTGGTCTCAAAATCAAAACCAAAAACTGGGCTAGGGATGCGGCATAATACGAAAGTCTTGGATTCTATCTCCAGGGGAAAAAAAAAAGAAGCCAGAGACACCAACATAGAGGGTGTTACTATTTTCTGAAATCATATTTTCAATCAAAAAATCAAGTAACTTTCAGTTATGAAGAAGGACTGTTACTGCACAGTAGCACTGAGCTTCTGGCATTCTGCATACACTCGGCTCTCTAAATCCACAGACTCTTTGTCCTCTATTTAACTAACCATGCATCAGCACCCACACATCTGGGTATGCTTTAGAGACACTGAAGGACACTGCATGAATACTTGTCATGTGGCTGACATTTGTCTTCCCCAACAGCATGAGTACTGTCCACAACAAAGAATTTTGTTTCCTTTGCTACTGAATCCCTAACACTTGAACAGTGGCTGGCATGCAGTAGGTTGTTCAAATGGTTCCAATTTCTTCCAGTTCCCAACTCAAAGTCCCGAAGTTGAACAGTCATTTCCTAAAGGGACTCATAGGTGTTGACTTACCTTACCACTTCCACTTAAGTATCTCTTAAGTCACAAGTTGGAATCTAATCTATATAGCCAAGCTTTTTAATGGTGGAAGGCCAAAGTCAGGTGGACCATTCAAATTATTATGTGTCACCCTGAACATATATGAAACTATCTCTGGGCTCAATTCTAAGATTTCCTAAGCCCTGGCATTGCTAACATTGCCATCAATTTCATTTACTACTTTATATACTTTATATACCTGAGGCTCAAAACCTCTGGAAGGCTTATGTGGTGCTGGGGAATCGAACTCAGGTACTTAGCGCTTGACTTAGTGCTTGCTAGGCAATCAACTTTAACCGCTGAGAAATTCCTCTAATTCTGATGTCTCTTAATTATCTCTCCTGCCAGATCTATCTATCTATCTATCTATCTATCTATCTATCTATCTATCCTTTCTTTCTTTCTTTCTTTTTCTTCCTTTTTTGTGGTACTAGGGATTTAAGCCCAGAGCTTTAACCCTGAACTACATTGCCAGCCTACTTTTATTTTTGATTTTGAGACAGGGCCTTGCTAAATTGCCGAGGGTGGGCTGGACATTGTGATCCTTCTGCTTCAGCCTCCCAGAATGCTGAAATTATGTGCTACCAGGCCTGGTTTTCTGTCACCAGAAACTCCACCAGGGCACAGCTGTGGCTACCTGCAGAGCAGTGGCCCCTCTTCTCCACAGTTCCTTGCACATATACAAGCACACACATTTATAGAAGCGATGGAACCTGCCAGTGACCGAAATAGCAGGTCCAATAAAAACCAGTAACAATGAAAAGTAGAAACAGGGGAGGAGATGCAGCTCAGTGGCAGGGCACTAGACTAGCAGGCATCCCAACGTTTTACAGCTATGTCCCTAAAAGGCGGCCACATTCAGAGGGAGAGAAAAGTTTGCTTACACAGGAAAAAATTCAGAATTAACGGGCAATTCACAATTGAAGAGACCTTTGAAAGTGGAAGGCAAGCTCTAACAGCAGTAAAAAGAATACAATACCAGAGTTGCCAAAAAAAGAATACAATAAAATACATTAGGCCAGGGAATATAGTTTAGTAGGAGAAACCTAGCCTAGCATTCCCAGCGCTACAAAACAAAGCAAAGCAAAACAATGAAGAGGAAAGCGGGAAGGAGGTGGAGGAAGAAGGAAGGGAAAGAGGAAGAGGGGAGAAAACAGGGAAGAAAGAAAGATGGAGATCACGATGATTTGGATTCCTGGCTCTGGCCTCTGTTCACTAACTAAGGACACTAAGTCACTTAATACACCTGGACCACAGTATCTTCATTTACAAAATGAGAAAAATAGAACCTAGGTCACGGGTATGAGGACATAAAGAAATAAACAATGACAAGTATTCCATGAACAGTGGGGTGTCATATAAACAGGAGTTACAGGACGCAGAAGGCTGCAGCCCAGACTCCAACCAAAGAACCCAGACCAATTCCCAGAAAGAACAGGAAGCACACCAACTTGAGGGCTCTCCCAGGGGTTATGTTAATGTCCCGTGTAAACGAATCTTAACCTACTAGCAGAGCTCTGCTTGTAAATGCCACTGGGTGCTGGAGAAGGTCGCCCCAGCTGGCCTTCTCTTTGCCTTGGTCTCAGCAGCTGCCCTTCCTTATACCAGTCCTAATGTGCCCAATGACCTACTTTTGTCTTTGTTTCCCCCTCATGCTGAAGAAGCCCTATTTTTCCACTAGCTACCGACATACACAATTCAAAACAGGGAGGTCAATGGGCCACATGTGGGCCTCCCATCTCCACTCTGGTGCTGGCTGGCTGGACCCCTCTACCCAGGTTCTTCACAGGCACCCACAGGAGGCCTGAGCTGGACACAAACTCCTCTGCAAAGGCCACTGCCAAATGCTCCATATCTAGGGTGTTTACAACAGGCTGTGAACGCTTTCATGACACCTTTCCCTGACAGCAGGATAACAGCCAAGCTGGCAACATACAGCAAGCCTGGACCTGCGCGCTTTTCACAACCCCTGACAAGGGCATGGTGGAGGGACGGAGCATGTAGAAAGGAGTTGGTGAGGATCCCAATGACAGACTCATAATTCTTCCATTTCCTCCTTGGGCTCACCCACACACAGATGCAATGCTCACGCTCAAAGCCAAGGAGTGGGAGGGAGGAAAGGGTACGGGGATGGTGGGGTGGGAAGCAAGGGAGGATTGCATATGTATGGGAAACGATGGGACAATGAGTGCAAGATGGGGCGGGGGAGAACGAACAAGAGAAAATGACAAACAGTCCAGATGCCAGGTACTGGTATTTACGATATTCCAATGCAGCGCATTCTATGGTAAGCTGTTAAAGTACCACTTTGCTACTTCTCCATAAGAAGGTAACAATTTGCTATTCTGAGAAAACAGACTTGGAAAAGCAGAACAGAGTAATAGCTGGCTGTTTAGGCTTTAGTTTTAAGAACTTGTGTTTGAATTTTTTTAATCTATCAGATATTAAGGATGTGAGCTGGGTTAAGTTACTTAATTCCTGCTTTCTCATTTATCAGACAGCACCTATAGTTACAGTGCTTTGGTGAAGATAAAATGTTATCAGATATCTGAGCTCTGTTGTAGAACAGCAGCCATAAGACAAGGCTCAACATACGTGACCTGATGTTAAATGTTCTGGACGTAAGAGCCAACCAAGGGCCTCCCCTCAGCCCATGTGTTCCCTGAAGGAGAAACAAGCACCAACTCTGAGGTTCTGTGCATTTGCCAAGAGGAATGTCACCTTCCTAGCATGAATGGCTGCTTGGCTACACCAGCCAGTTTTCACATGGGGTATCTGTCAGGCACCATAGGACAGAGAAAAAGGACGAAAAACAAAGGAGCAGTGAGGTAAACAGAAGGAGGAAGCAAATCTTGGATCAAGACAGACCTCTGGGCACACTCACCGAGTCTGGGTCTCGCTGCTGTTCGAGAAAAGCTGAGAATTCCACGAGGCGAAGCTTGGTTGTGCCAATGGAGCGACCCTGCCAGGCAGGGACAGAGGGAGCTGGGGCTGACGCAGGCTCAAACCCTGAAAAACCAATTGTCACTTTTATACCTGGCCATCATCTCCCCCAGCCTCAGGCCAGTAACAACGCAGGACTATGCAAAATGGTGGACCTTGAAAGGAAGGCTAAGAGTCGCCTCTATCAAAGTCTAGGGTGGAACGCAGTTATGCAGTGCTTCCCAGAAGCAGTGACCAACTGGACAAACAACGCATGAATGCCTTATGAAGCAAATGGCAGTCAATGTTAAAAACTATGGAAGGGGGACATCCAATCCTGACAAAGAGCCCAAGTGGGGCCCAAGGCAAGGACGGCTGAAGAGTCTGAAGGAATGCTACCAAAGACCTGTGAGACTTGGATAGCCATATACTTCTGGGGTTTGTTCACGTTTTTATGGCAGTGGTCATTAGCACTGTGGAACGTTCCCTTGGAATGCTCCAGGGCACAGGTGCCCAACCTTTCTTGGCTTGCCTGGGCTGCATTGAGTAAAGAAAAATTGTTTGGGTTGCACATAAAATATTTATTATAGTTAATACGACTGGTTACCAAAACAAAAGAACTGCAAAAAACCCTCATAATCTTGTAGAAAATTTATGAATTGGGCCACATTCAAGCAGCTGTGGAACACAAGTAGTCTATGGGCCATGGGATGGACAAGCCTGCTTCGGGGTAGGGCATGGTGGGCAAATTGTGAATGCATTTTCCATTACGGGCACCTACACTGGACAGCAATGACTTTTGTGCCACAACTTGAGTAGTCCCACTGAGTGACTCTACGGGTACCATGGCAGATGGTGATGCGTGTGTCTAACAGGGAGGGAAACAGGAGAGGAGGGCCCACCAGATTCACGTTTTCTACTCTGGGCTTCCATGTAAGCTTTCACAGAATCTATTTACCTACGAAAGCATGAGCACAACTCCATTTGTGTTCACAACTTGGATAGCCCAATTCAGCTAGTTAATGATGAGGAGGAAACCGCAACTTCCTCTTCTAAGTGTGATCCGGTCCCACAAGTGAAAGTGATCTGGCTTCCTGTTTCCTTTCCAACCCTTCTGAAAAACTCTTGGGAAATAAGTGAGGGGACTCAGGACTTGGTGACTCTTCTGAGCCCTAGCCCAGGCCCACCAGTCAGGACAGCAGGGGTGGGAAGGGAAGCCATGATTCACAAGTCAGAGGAGATACATGGCCATGGAAAAGATATCACCCTAGTTCTGGGAACAAAACAGACCTGGCCATTGGCTTTGGAGGCCACGTACCTCTCTACAGGTACAACTACGAAGACTCACCTGGAATGGGGGCTGTGACCGCAGGCTGGATAGGGTAGGCCTGCTGCACAAAGGGCTTGACGCTGAGGAAAAATTGGTGACAAAAATCAGAAATCATGGATGCTGGCACAGCTACTTCCCCGGCCTGGACTGTCCTCCCACCAGCGACCCACTTCACTGCACTGTTCCCTGCCTACGAGGGCTAGGATACCTCAGGCAGAGCTCTGCAGAGAGGCATGCTTTTTCCAACCAACAGAGGCCAGCAGGCCCTGAGAGGTTGTCTCTTCTGCTACTGGCCTCGGTGGATAACGCAGAGGAATGCTGCAGGGATCTGTGTAACCCTCCTTCCCTCTTTATACCCTATCACAGTCTGGAACAAAGCACTTCCCCCAGGTGAGCTGTGACCAGCCTCACCATCAGCACCCCTCCTCAGACTTACTCTTGCGAGGATCCTGGCTGTCCTGTTTGAATCATTCCAGGCCAGAACTGAAAGGCAAGAGGCAAAGGTTTCAGAGTTATGAGGTTACATCAAAGCACACCTTAGGACGTGTGCACACTGCAACCCCTGCTGAAGGACAGCAGGTTCTGACCACCCACCAGCAGAAGCATCACCTTCCCCACAAACAGACACGGTCAACTTTGGGCACAAGGTTACAACTTACCTTGGCCTGGCACCCCAGGCCTACCTTTAGCCCTTTCTCCTAAACATCCTGCTGAGGGCAGAAGCAGCTGCTCTTCAAAGTTCTCATCTACCGACCAGAGAACTGAGTGCAATGGGGTCCCCAGAGACACGGAGGAAGTGCTTTACTCAGGCACACACCATCTACCCGCCCTCTCTCCACTCGGAAGCACTCTTTGTATAACATTGTGTTTCCATGGTTTGCAATAAGCGAGGCCCAGTGGGGGCAGCAAAGTTCAGAACAAAATGACTCCAAAAAGCAACACAGGCCCCTATTTTGCCATTACACCCAAGAGGTTGGTTTCTGCTGTTCTCCTTCTGAGAAGAAATCATGAGCTAAAGGGGGCAATGTGGTCTTTGGAGTCACACAGCCCTGGATCTAAATCCTGACATCACTATGCACCCAGCTATAACCCAGCTTTCCAAGCTCTTGCTTTGCTACTAAGCAACCTCAGCTTTCTCATCTAAAACAGCAGCCATAGCAAGAGGCACTTAAGATGACTGTGAGGATTAAAACAGATTATAACATAATGCTTCTCAGCCCTTGGTAGGAGTTAAAATGAAAGTACTAATAGAACGTTTTCTCCTTTTAGAGGCTAATTGCCGAACAATGACCTCAGGACACAGGGACAGAGGCCAAAGGCCAGATTAAAGATAAGGAGAGCTACTGAGGCAGGTTATAACCCAAAAGGGCACCAGACAAATGACACTTAATTCCTGGTCTTCGGTGCCTAAAGATTCCCTTCTTCATCCCTTTCCTTCTTCCTCTCTAGTCCCTGCCTCTCTCGTCTTCTACACCCAACATCAGTTCACAAGGTGAACTTGGTCTTTTTGTATACTTGGCCCAACTGACAGGAAGAGGCAAGGGGCCTGATGATGATGTGCCGCCAGGCCCACAGCCCTCCCAGCCCTCATCCCTCGGTGGGGCTCCTACTTACCCCAGGCGCCCCCGGGAAGGTGGGGCGTGGGATCCCAGGCAGCCCCAGCTTGTTGTGAATGGCAGTGGCCGAGACGATCTGGGCTGAAGACATGGCCGCCATGTGCTGCAGGGCCTTATCCTTTGCAGTCTGATCCTTGAAGGTGAGTGACATACTGACTTAATACAGAAGGCACAGGTACCAGGCAGGTGAAACAGGCACAGCCACGAGCACATGGACTACGTACGAGCCACAAAAGAGGCCGGAAAAGCAAACATGCATGGATAAACAAACATGGCCGGAAGGCTGAAACACACTGAGCCTACGTAACTCTGAATAGTCACTAAGGACACCCAGTGGTAGGCTGTTTTTTTTTTTTTAATCATAATCTATTTTCCAACAGAAGGAAGCTTCTGAGGAGAGCAGACAATGTATTTACTTTTGTCAGCTTCCAAAAGGAGATTTCTTCAATTAAGTGGCACAGTAGGAAAAGTGGGCTAGGCGAGGCCCTGCTTAGTAGAGGGAAGAGATACTGTTGTGGACAGAGCCTACAGAGCCCTACGTGTGTGTGCTCTGGCTGGCTGTCCCAGGGCCATGGTCCCAGGAGCTGCTGGGGTCACGAGAGGTCAGAAGCCATGGCAAATACCTGGCGGGCAGCTCAGAAGCAGCAGGATTGGGGGGGTGGGGGGGGGTATGGGCCAAGCAGCATGCTGGCAGGGTGCATGCGTTCTCCCGTAACCCCGCCATGGGTCTAAGGCTACAAGGCTTCTTAACAAAAGCTGAAGACTTAGGGGACTGTACATGTGAATGGTTTTTCCTTTTCTTCAATGGGTCTTTTCTAGAGAAGCCAAGACTGGTAACACAAAGCTTGCCAAAAAAAGTCTGCCAAGCACAGCTAAAATACAGAATACTCAGTTTGGTGAAAATACTTACCATGCTTGTTACCTGGATACAATAATAAACAATTTGTTAAAAAGATTGCATACAAAAGTAGATTACTTTTTCTTCAGTTAAAAAAATATATATGTATAAAAATACAATATGTGGGCCTAATAAAATGTCTGAGAGGATGTCCTTATGTTTTTCCTTAATATTTTGGAAGAAACATATAATCTACATGGCTATTCACAAAGCCCACTACCAAGAACATTCAACAACCAGTCAAAACAGCTCCCATCTCCTTCCCGCTGGTCCTACAGCCGCCCTGAGACAAAGGGAGCCATCGGGAAGAACCAGGTCCATGGCCGGACCTACTGGGGCGGGCAGGAAAGCGTCTATGCTCTAGGCCCCGATACTATCAAAACAAGAACAAAACGGTGACACCAATATAAGCAAGCTCCCTCCACAGCTGCCGTTCAGAGTTCACGGCAAGGGGCAGTCAGAGGCCGCTGCAGGTGCAGACACTGCGAGCCAGCTGAGAGGCAGCTCCATGTTTACAGATCCAGGCAAAGGTGGAGAATACACACGCTGAGGTGCCAAAGGCAAGGCCCGAGAGGAGCACGAGACAATCTATGCCTATCAACCAATTCGAGGGCTTCGCAGGAAGCCTGAGTCGGTGCTTATTCCCAAGGTGTGGGTACCGCTTTGCTAAATACCTTGTCAGAAACATCATGTCAATTAAAAAAACAAAACTTTTATTAACCCTTGAGAAAAGCCACCCCACAGCCTAGCAAAAAAATTTTTTTAAAAAAGAGGAAAGAGAAGGAGGAGGAATAATTATCTAAAACTTGCATACATAATTTTGTACGTTTCCATGGCTCAAAATGGAAAAATGAGCTGCAAACACAGCTTCTGGAGAGGGTAACACAGACACAGTGGCCATCTCCAAGGGCACAAGCTGTAACAGAAAGACACTAGGGCTGCTGGTCCAGGCAGGAACGGCCCACGGCGACCCAGAGCGGGTTACCTACTGTTATCTCCTTCATGTCAGCTGGCATTTGCCCAGGTGAGAGACTTCATTTGCTGTCAAATGCTTTAACCTGAACCCACTTTCCTCAGGTAACTTTTTTTTTCCCAGTGTTGGAGACTGAGCCTAGAGCCTTCATGCTAAGCAACATTCCCAGCCCCAGCCCCCTTTTTGAGATGGTCCCATTAAGTTTCTAAATTGCCCAAACTAGGCTTGAAATTAGGATCCTCTTGCATCAGCCTTCCACAGTGCTGGGATTGCAGGACTCCACAACCAAGACTGGCGGACAGTAGTGCAGGCAGGATACTCCTGAAACTACTACATAGTCCAGGCTGGACTTGAACTCATGGCCTCAGCTTCCTGAATGTTGGGATTACAGGTGTGTGCCACCATGCACAGTTTATGTGGTGCTGGGGAATCAAACCCAGGGCCCTGCATTTACTACGAAAGTTATTTAACTACTGCGCTATATCCCCAGCTGTTTTTTTTTAAAGGTCTGAAATATTTCAGATTATGAGAATGGCACTCCAAAACCCTTAAGCACATAGAATCTGATATCAAACTTATGGGAATGTGCACATGCCCTGAAGCTGAACCGAGCCCCAAGATCAGATTAAGTGCCAGTTAGCCCTCAGTCTACTCTTAGATGAGTCCTGTGGCCCCACTGGCCCTGGGCCCCATTATTCTCAGAGAGTAAACTCTGAGCAGAAAACACGCTAGTCACACCTAGTCTGTCCCCAGCCAAGAACACCTTGACATCAACACAAACTTGTTTTCTCTTTGAACCAGTCATTTTGGACTCTAGCCCCGAAGCCACTTAACCCCTTATACATTCTCAAAGCGATTTCTGAAATGGATGCAATGGCACAGGAGGGACCACAGCACCTTCCTCTGCATGGAACAAGCTTTACAACTCTCGGTGGCCCAGCTGCCAGAGCTTGGAAAAGGGAAGCCAAGACTTATGACCTGTCTGGCACTGCAAATTCTGAAGAGTAACTACGAAAGAGCTCATAGGCTTGGCTCTGTCCCAGAGAACGCAGCGGGGCCTCTCACGACTGGCACCTTCTGTGTGGACGCAATGCTGAGAGCAGGCAGTTCGGCCTACCCAGGAACGGGATCTGTTGAACGTGCTCGGTGGGGCAACTCATGAATCCAAATGGAACTGAATCTCGGCACCTCCCAACACCCATTTTTCCACTAAGTAACGCTTGGAATGTTTCCCTTTGCCAGGCTTATCAAAAAGTTCCTCAAGGGGCTAGAGGAATAGCTCAGTGGTTAAATGCTTGTCTTGCAAGCTCAAGGCCCTAGGTTCAATTTCCCAGCACCACATAAGCTCAGTGTGATGGCACATGCCAGTAATTCCAGGACTCAGGAGGCTGAGGCAGGAAGATTGCTGTGAGTCAAGGCCAACCTGTGCTACATAGTGATCTCAGGACCAGCCTGGACTACAGAGGGAGACCCTGTCTTTAAACAAAAAATGGTCTTTAAAATGTTAACAGAAGCTTGACACTTCCTTCTGGTGCAGGGACATTCGTCAAATGTGGAAATTGAGACTAGTAACTACTTTTGCCATGTATGGCACATAACCTCAGAACATGATCTTTTCTACCTGTTGAAAGTGTGACTCTCTTTACTACCCAGCAGTCTGCCAGGCACCTAACTTAAAAAGAAAAAAGCAGTTTAGAAAAGAAACAGCAGAAGGGCAAATGAAATGGTTTTGGTTTGTCCCAAGTGTGCTCTGACAGTCAAAGGCACAGTGCTGAGGAGCTGGGAGGTCGGGTCCGAAAGCCGCCCTGCCTGGTGTGAATGTGCTGTACTGTCGGCAGTAATTTCACATCGTCTAATTTTCTTTACGTACCAAATAAGATTTATAGTGTATTCCCTAAGAAATGTACTTTTAGCTCTGAAAGCGTTTGTAGTCATTAATGTGATTTCCTTTATAAACAAAGCCACCTTAATATACAGCTTTCCCTACTCAAAACTAAAAAAGCCAAAGGACAAAAAACTATTAGCACTAGTGAAAAAGATAGCAGGATGTTAGGATTTGGGCAGCGCTTAGCTTAGCTGCCTGTCCCGACAGAGACAAAGCCAAGTGTGGAAGGACAGTTTTATCTCAAGTAATGGTTCTTTCAGCACTTGACCTACCTATCTGAGAATACGCAATTTTCTGCAAATGAACTAAAATGGCTAGGCCCAAGAGGTCCCACCTTTTGTGGTGAGCTACTCTATTCATTTAATTTTATAGCATCACCCCTAGGTCTATGATATACATGTGAACATTAAAAGGAATAATTTTTTTTTTTGTTGTTTAAAATCTAAGATAGCCTTGAAGATGGATAATGAGCACCACTGGGCCTATCTGAAAGCCAGAACTGAGAGCCGGCTGCAGACCCACTTATCCTGAAATGGGAGTTCGGGAGGATGCTGAGCTGAGAGATTTCAATGGATGGATCTCTCAATTGTCATTTTCAGCCCAGAGATACATGCCTGGGCTTGAAAAAAATTAGAACTCTAAGTGTCAGACCCAAGTAAATTGCTTCTCTGTGTCACTCTGGTCTAATATCCTAGCCTTTTACACATTCCACTCCATTCTCTCCTCTTAACCCCAGATGAAAGGGGAGGAGGCTAATCTATCCAATAAATGAAGCCTAAGTACATCTAAAAACGTGTGCTATCCTTGTGCACCAATTTAGTTTTATTCTCAGATGTAGTCACACCAACATTTCTGAGATGTGAATAAAATTTACAGAAGCATGTTGTTTAATCTTGAAAACTGCTATTAAGTCAATATTGAGTTATATGCCAAATATCTTAGATTTCAGGAAACACTGTGTGTGTGTGCATGAACAGCAAAAGAAAAATATGTTCTGGAAGAGATCTTGGACAAGTTCTCAATGCCTCCTTCCCATTGATTTTTAAGTTCCTCTATACTTAAGATTGCAAACAATAAAGCCACAAAAGCCTGAATTTTTGGAGACTCTGAGTGAAGGATGGCAAGTATTCCTTTTTCTAACTTGAACTCCTGAACTGCAATGAGGAAAAAATTTATAGAGCAGGAGTCATGGGTCTTTAGACTATTGATGAGTGAAGAGGACAGGTGTGAAGAATGAATAGCTGATGGACCTGCAGGTGCAGGTGGTCAGTGCACCCTGACTGGAGAAGCAAGTCTCATTACCTGCACTGCTTCTCTCACAATTTAAATTCTGGCACAACACAGCATCAAGATCCTCACTGCACTGGCCTCATGGTCCAGCAGGTTGTGTGGGGCATAAACTCTTCTACCCAAAGCCTTTCACACTGTTATTGTTACTAAGTAAACAGGCTTTCATATTTCATGAAGCAGGGCAAGTATACCATTAAAACCTGTTCTGCTGACTGCCTCCTCTTTAAGACCAAAATGGACGCCATGTTTGGAGCACACACGAAAACACTACCACAAAGGAGCACGGCAGAACAGGTGCTTCTGGAACACCAGGACATCTCACATTCCAGAAAGCATCAGGATCTCAGTCTCATTTCACCACTGTTTAATCAGTGATTCTTCTGTGAAATCAATTATCTATCTCATACTGGTTAGGCATTAACCAGAGGAAAAGTATAAAGGTAAGATAAAAAGGTCCTATGCTTTCCATATATAGCTGCCACATATGAAATTAGTGAATAGCATACTTGATCAACATGTTTCAAAACATTTATTCATGGGCCATCATTTCAGAAGTTAAGGACTCCAATTTATTCACATGGAAACCTATCAATACATCAGAAAGAAAATAAAAGACAACAGACTCTGAGTCTTGATAGCTGTTAGATGTTTTCCTCCAAAATATACTTTTCCCAGTAATACAAAAATACAGTGCAAGGGAGATAAGATAGCAATTTGCTTGCAAATCACTTTTTCAGAAAAAAGACAAAACACAAAATATTTCCCTAAGAAGTAATTGTGCAGATGTTGTTTCTAATCTTGCACTATGTGGATTTATATGGCCTTTGCAATTATTAGCCATAGCTCTTGAGCAGATAAACATCACCAAACTATACGATGGCTTTAGAGAAAGGATGGAAGGCACTTGAATTTTTCCTAGCCATGATCTCTCATTTGCTTATTATTAGAGAAGGCAGGAGTACACACAAAAGAGGCTACTCCGGTCAGGCAGCAGCTAATGTGGAGGACAGAAGACACACTCACATATCTCCTGACTTGCCGCCTAATGAGTAGCAATTAATTCGTCTTATTGTATTTCCAAATGCCAAAGGCTCCCTTCACATCAAAGAAAAGAATTTCAAGGCTTTTACCATTGTTCATTTTTAAATGTACTGGGCTATATTTAGTATTTCATAACTGTCGACAACGTTTCCTTTAATTCTGATGTGGGATGAAGAGCCTGGTAGGTGTGCCTCATGATACCCGCCGGCAGCCTGCCATTTAGGACAGTTTCAAGCAAGATCTGGATGTTAAGGAGAAGGCACCCTTTGATGCCAGTCCATTTTTCTCTGGGAGGTGACAGCAAGGAGCAGGAGGTGGCTATGTCCTGAGAGATGAGCTGAACACCACCTGGCTGGACTAAGCTTCAGAGTGACACCCACATTATTCATCACCTTGGTTTCATTCAGTCACAGGGACGAATGAAGCACTTGAGCGAGGGGGATAAACCCTCATTCCTCTTCAGCACTCTCTAGGGAGGCAGCAGGGCTCGGGCTTTGGCCCCAGGGAGCCCTAGGACAAGCTCAGATGCGTGATGCCATTCGGAGCCTCAGCTTCCTCCGTTAGAAAGCAGGGATAAGAGCACCTACGTTCAGGACTGCCTGAAGCACCCCACACGAGACCCCAGCCTTGCCACTTGGTGTGCTCTGCAGCACGGCCCCTGTGACTGATCGGCTACTATCCGACTTCATCCTGCTCACACGTGAGCACCCAAGCGCTCTGGTTCTTGCTACACACACTTGGAGATTAGGGTTGTTACTCTAGAAGAGTTTCTAAATCGGAGATTGATTGACAATGCAATTTCTCTCGGGATTTAAAAATGTAAAATGAAACTACTTCTGCTACCCTTAGGAAGAAAAGTCAGCACGGCCTAACTTTTACATGAAGGTAAATGCATCCAATGTTCCTGTTCATGTCATCAGGCCTACATTTATACAATGTCAGGAGAAAGTTCTAATGCCATCACACCTAAACTATGTGGCATTTTTTTTTTTCCACTGAAGACTGAAGCAGAGGCCTTCAGACCTAGCTACACTGACAACTTAAATAAGACATGGTCTCATTCTGCAGCTCCAACTGAACTCACTATGTAGCCCAGCCTGGTCTCGAACTCAAGGTATTCCTCCTACCTCAGCCTCCAAAGTATTGGGCCTACAGGCATGTTTCACCACACCCAGCTTATAGCATACTGGGAAATCAAACCCAAGGCACTGTGTTTGCTAGGCAAACCACTTAACCTGTAAGATACATCCCTACATCTTTATTTATTTATTCATTTATTTATCTATTGAGACAGGGTCTTGCTCTGTAGCCAAGACCAGTCCTGAACTCACTATGGAGCCCTCATTGGCCTTGTGCTCATGCCACTGCCTCCCGAGTGCTGCTGGGATTACAGGTGTGTACCACCAGCACATGCCCGGCTTTATATGGTGCTGGGGAATTGAACTCAGAGCCTTGTGCTTCCAAGAAGGCAAGCACTTTAACAGCTGTGCCATTCTTCCAGACCCTTATTATTCTTGAGACAGGGTTTCGCTCTATGGTCTGATCCTGAACTCACCATGTAGCCCAGGCTTGCCAATAACTCACGGGAATTCTCCTGCCTCAGCCACCCAAATACTGGGATTACAGGCATGTGCCATCACACAGTTTTATTTTGTTTTGGGGTCTTGCTAAATTTCTAGGTTGCTCTGGCTAGGCTTGAACTTGTGATCCCGCTGCCTTAGCCCCTCAGAGTGCTAGGATTACAAGTCTACATCAATAATTCAGCATAAACCAAGAAATTAATTGTTTATAGTTTCAGTTTATTTCAATTACATTAAAAACATGATAGGAGAGTATCTTTAGGAGAAAAGGATACGTGTTGACAATGCAAGAGATTCAGGGAAGACTGAGAAAGACCAGGAGATTTTTATTTGAAGCTGTGACCCAGGCTAGTGACATAGAGGCTCCTACTCAGGCTCTCTGTCTTATGTCCTGAACAAGGTAGGCCAGGGGACCACAAGGAGCTCCACAGGGGTAAGAGAGGAGCATGCCCACTGTTATCGTTTAGACAGATCTAAAATGTCACCGAAAAGTCTCATGTAATTAGAAGGGGACTGGACTACTGGGGCACTAGACTCATCAGAGGAACAGTCCACTGATGGGTTAAAGCTGAGTGGGCTCTTCAGAGGGGAGAATGGTTGAAAGACAAAGTCACTGAGCCTATGACCTGGAAGGCCAATATTCTAGCTCCTCACTCCCCCCTGCTGTTTCCCAGATTCCAGATAGTTTATGTGTTGGAATCAGGCAAACATGGTCCGAACTCACTGTGAGTCAAAACAAATTTCTTTAAGCTGCAGATGTTGAGTATCTTGTTCCAACAGTGAGAAAGTGACTAATACACGCATTTCACTGTGGCAGGCCCATTCCTGGATGGGCTTATTGGTGACACAAACAAGATATAGTAAGTGAACATCAGTAATGTCCCAGTGAAATTCTGGAACTCAGGAAAATCAAATCAACCATTCATACTTTAAGCCTTCTTCTTAGAAGAAATGGCTGATTAGAAAGGAAAGACCTGCTCAGGAATCAAATCACTAGGACAAGAAAAGAGAAAATGACTCCGGGGCGAGCACACGTAGCTCGTGAACTAGCCACTAGCGACTATGTACAGTCAAAAAGGCTCAGGTCTTTTTCTACTCTGCTAGGATAATTCAGTGTCAACAAGTACAAGTTCTTCATCAACATGTGTCCAGGGCTAGATATAAATTGGTCTTTCTGCACAGGCCAAAGCAAAGACTTCCTTTCCTCTTAGGATTGTTCCAAGTCTTGCACTCGCCCAACATACTCAAAACGTGAACTGGAAGTGGCCTGCTCCATCTTCCCATGAAGGTGAAGAGCTTGGGTGTGTCTCCACAAACCTTTGACACTGGCAAATGAAGGACTGCCTTTGTGTTATTGGGGACAGGTGCTTCTGAGCACGGAAATAAAAAGCTTCTCAGGACTAGTGAACACATGGATGGACAAAGAGACTCAGAAGCAGAAATGTTACCCAGTCACTCTGAGTAGGAAAGAAAATCTTCTCAATGCATGGAGAATATTTTCAAATTCCTTCTGCATCCTGGGGTAAATCATTCAAGCTTAAAAACCATTCCCTAATTTTTGAATGAATCAACGATGAGTTAAAATATTCAAATGCGAGAATAATTTCTAACATTATAAGCTAGTCCTCAGACTATGTTGTTATCTCTCACAACTCAGAGGTATTAACAAAAGGATGAAAACAGTGTGACTAACACTGCCATGGATGCAGCTGGTGGCACAAAAGCTGAGGGAGAGCTCTAGCTTGGCATCCTTGGAATTCTGAAATGCAGATTCCACAGGTCTTTAAGACACTTGCTTGCTGTAATTGGATGGGCATTTCTTCTGTGGAACTAGAATCAGGCTGAACTACGATACTGTGGCTTGTCTAAGATACATCTATCTACTCCCTGAGTCAAAAATGACAGTGGGCAGGGCCACACTCATGGCACTGCCACCCACATGGCACTCCCTTCACCAAGAAATTATTTCCACAGGGCTAAGCTCTCTTCTGGATCAGAAGTTAAAACTCTTGTTCCTCCTTAGCAAAAGACAACTTGTTTCTTCTTAGCAAAAGACAAAACCAAACAAAACACTGGTGTATGCATTTAATTTTCAATATTCGGGTGCACTGTCCACAAACACCTTTTATTCCCTTCTCCATCTTCACAGGCTCCTGAGTTTCAAGCGTAACCTGCTGGCACCTTCTCTTTATTTTTCTAGTTTTCTCTGCTCCTGGTACATGGTCTTTCTCAAGCCCCTTCCTGTTTGTTTTCTTTTTCACAATTGGGGATCAAACCGAGGGCCTATAATACTCAGGGCAAGACTGTGGCCAGTGAGCTACGTGTCCAGCACCATTTCACCTTTATAATCACCCCCTATATTTTTCTGCCCCTTCCACATCTCCTCTGTGGTCAAGGTCACCTCAAATTGTTATATTAAGCTTCTAAAAATTGCAGAGAAAATATCTTACACTGGTGTCAGCGGCTATAGCACAAGATTGTGACAGACAATAGGTAAATATATAGATAATTTTAACATGGGCAAAAGAAGAGGGTTTTCATTGGATTTTACTTTATTAGGGGAATAAAAGGCAACAAAAGACTCTGGGTAGGAGGAGACAGGGGAAGACTGACTATGGTTGTGGAAGGAAGGAGGGTAGGGAAAATTAGAACAAGTACAGAATAAACTTTATCTTTTGATATCTTCACTTTGAAAAACTCAAAGTATATCAAAATGATCATTTCTGGGGATCATACAAATATAAGTGCTTAATGTTCTTCTCTATGTTGCCTAACATTCATGTGTTTAAAATTCACCAACAAAACTTCATAGTTAATTTTGATGCACCCTCTCAGTTAGTTATCATTAAAAGACTCCCATTTTTAATAAGGAAAGTTTTAAATGCTACTATGGAAAATCTTCCTGAGAAGTTGTTGCACATTTTGCAACTTAATAAGGGTAAAACTCGTAAATGTAATTTATTTTTTAAAGTAGTATAAAAGAAAGAGTACAGAGCAAGGAATGGAGTGGAGTGGGAAGCCAGCCAAGGATGACAAGGACTGCTGATGGCAGAGCGGGGCGTCGGTGTTTAGGAGCTGGCCCCTGGCCCTGCCCACCACCTTTGTTATCCACACTTAGAGTAATCCAGGAATTCAGTCCCCTCCATCCAGCCTGGACTCTCTCTTATTAGCTACTCACCAAAACATTCTTGGAAAAATCTTTTCAAAGTATATATTCAAACAGCTTCCACGTGCTCCCCAGTACCTGAAGGTGAATGTTCCCTTCTCGGAGGGATGATGAAAGACTTCCCTGCTGGGCTCCTTTAGTTGCCAGCCCTTGCCCATGATGCTCCCACGCTGGCCCCAAACAGCCCCAGCTCTATGGAAATCCCCTGCCTTCCTCTGTGCTTGGTTCTAAGTGACATCTCCTCCGTCAAGTTTTATTCAATTCTCCCACTCTAAGAATTAATCATTCTTTTCTCTGGATGGCCTCTGCATGACCCTATTTAACTTCTAGTGGAGAGGCCTCAGCTATGGAGAACCTACTAGAAAATGAACAGAGCAGTTTAGTGTTCCCCAAGAACACAGACTCTGCATATTCAACTCTATAAGCCTAAACATCCATGAAGGCTGAGGATATACTGGGCTCTCAATAGAACACCAGTGGGTACAGTTAAGTATATCAACTCCATGCTTAGAAAGTTCAACTCTATGTGGAAATCTTACACATTTACCAGGGTAACTTTTTGTTTGCAAAACCTAAAATAAAACTGAAGTCTGTACACTTTGGAAGTGATATGACCATGACCACTTCTAAGGACTCTTGGAAACCACTACAGTTAGCAGAAGCAAAGAGCTGAACTTTGGAACTTAATTCTAATAGATTTTCAACAGAATGGCTCTGGTGTTGGGATGACTCATCTGTGACTGCAACATGAGTGTGACCATTATCTTTGTGAGCCTGGTTTCTTTAGAGAAATACGTGATGCAACCACAGAGTTGAGAAACATGGACTTTAGGTGGGGCACGTGAGCCCACCAAGCAGCCACCTGCTTTTCCCTTTGCCTAAAGCAGTGTGGTTTTACAAGCCTTATTCAGTGGAACAGTCCAAGTGGCCATTATTAAGAACATGAAAGAGTGAACTTCATTTACAAGTTTCTACTCTCCAAACAGTGATGGATTCAGTGAATTTTAATTTGAAACATTAAGAGTGATGCTTTTTAAAAACAATGTGTGTAGTCTGAAGAATCCTGTCACATCCTCTGACAGTAAAGAGAGATTTAGAAGTAGGGACACTCACAAGGGAGCCAAACCTGGCAGTGTCCCCAGGTGTGGACATGCTAATTTTTAAAACTCTGTAGAAAGACAGGGAAAAGCAAGCTTGGCTTCAGTCTTTATGGTTGGGTCATAGACGTCTGTCCATCACTCCAACTCTTGAGTGCAGAGAAGAGTAGTAAGCAGCTCGGTGCAGGCAGTGCCAACACAGATAGACCCTTTTAGTACCTTTTCCAGGAAGCCTCCTATGTCTCGGGAAACCAGTGTCTTGTGTAGTCTTGAACACTTCCTGCCACCCCCACTACCGTCCGGAAGCTACTCTTGTCTTCTGGGATGACTTCAACTCTTCATATTGAACTTATCTCATTAGTTAGTGCGGGTGGCTAAGACAACTATGGTCATCAGCCTGGCCCATGATGAACTCAGTGAAGGTGCTATCCCTGCCTTTTCACAAGTGCATTACTGAACATCAGAATTCAGAAAGAATGCCAGTGGGCATGAGACCCACATCTCCTGCAAGATCAACAGTGCTGAGCTCATATCCTGGTTCTGGGTGGGTGGGAGGTAAAAGATAAATGTCCATGGGAGAAGCCAAGACATCAACATCACTAGCAAGCATGTGACAGCCAGCCTACTCTCCTTGACTGCTCTGGCACTCTCAGAGTGGTGATCTGGCAGCCCTGCCGCCAGGACCACCTTACCCTCTCAACTACTGATGACTGCTGGTATCAATCTCAAACAAAGTCCACACTCAGACCAGGAGCTCAGAGGTAAAATGTGGATGGTTAGCTGAGGGCTTATAGGATGGACTGCATGCATGGGCTCAAGAGAAATGAAGGCTAATAGGATACATACATATAGTGTGGGGGAATGAAACCTCTGCTTGAAAATATCTCCCACCTCCACTAGGTGAAGCTCTATCTAAAAGAGCACTAGGTTAGAGTAAGAAACATCTGAGGCCATCTCTGTGATAGGAGGTTGGCTACTAACTGCACTATGGCCAGGGTATTCAATTGGTACTAGCTGACAGGAAAAAAAAAAAAAGAGCCTGCTTTTCCAAGCACAAGGTGGTAGGGCAGAAGGAATGGAACTACAGAAAAATAAGGTAGCTCTTGGAGCTTAAATGCAGAACCAGCCGCTATCCTGTAGCCTATGTCCACCTATTCCTCGTGTCTTCTCCACGAAGGAGCGGGCTAGGGCTGACAGCAGGAGGAAAGCCATTTTCATTGTTTCTGTTGATGTTATTTGTCAAAGAACAAATCCAATTAGATGTACATCAATTTGTATGTGTGTATATGTGTGAAGCAGGGCAACAGAGCTACTATGGAAAAGGTTTCCAAAAACACCAAGATTCCTATACTTCACAGTGGCCCCACCTAACAGAAGCAGAGCATTATTCTATCATCTATAGAGCTTTGGGATCAGGGCTGTGTGCCCCAATGAGCTGAGAGAAAATACACAAAACAACACAGAAACAGAGCAATTCATAACATCATAGATGGAAACACAAAATTGGTATTTATAAACTTCTGGGTACATCATTAATTCATTAGCTCAGAGAAACCAGGAAGAGTCAGAGTTTGAGCAAATACTAGGGTAGCTGCATCCACAAAGAAAGTACCGCCCCTCTGGTTAAAAAGCAAGATCTATGGAGTTATCTTAGTCTTCCACTGCTCAGCCAGCGCAGCTCAAAGCCAGCCACCATCAGCCACACGTGCGAGCGAGCCAGCCAGCATGCTGCCCACTGCAGCGGGCACACCAAACGCTCCTCCCTACCACTAAGCCTACTTCATAGCTTCACTTGTATTTTAAGAGTTGTAGGACCTGGACAGGGTCCCAGTGTTCAACACTCAGTGGTATAAAAAGGCATATTTGTATTTCTTTAGTGTGTGTGTGTGGGGGGGGGGAAACAGCAGGTATAATTAATGCTCGGGGTGGTGAAGGCACAGGGGGAAAGTCTGCGGTCTAAAAAATAATTTTTATTTTCAAGCAAAACATAATCTTCTTGTATTTCTAAAATAGGGCACTGCAAGGAGGAAAAGGTTAGGCACATTTAACTACAAATATTAGGGGGAAAGTAGGGAGAACTTGTATTTTAAAATTGTCAGCTGGGTGCAGTGGTCTCAAGAGGCTGAGGCAGGCACATGGCATGTTTGAGGCTGGCCTGGAAAACTTGCCCTATGAATATAGCTCACTGGCAGAATGCTTGCCCAGCATATATCAGATGTGTGTCCAATTGCCACTAACACAAAAAGTAAAAATAACGCCTTCAGTTTAGTGACAAAATGTACTTTATGAGACACCCGTGTTAAAACAAAATTTTAAATGAGCTCCAATGTATACGAAATGGCAAGCTTGAGTTTGATCAAGAGCTTTCCTGTCTCTAAAATTTATCTTTTTGCTTAAGACCAGACTCCAAATTTCTCATTTAATAAGAGAGCTACTTATAAAACTGTATTAAGCAATGTAAAAGAAAACTAGCAAAAATCCTGTTTAAGATGACATGTGAAAAAGATGTAATTTTCATTTTAAAAAGTACATCTTAAAACAATTTCTAAATTAAAAAAAGTATTTTCATGATTACTCTAGAAATGACATAATTTTTTTTTCTCCTTCAACTTTGGCTCTCAAGGTTTTAAGAAGACAGGTGAGTGTGTGGCGGGGGATGGGGAGCAGCAGCAGCAGCTCTTAGCCCTGGGCTGCTTGGGGAAATATTTAAGAGGTTTAAACAGCAAAATAAAGTTCCTGTTTCTGTGCTGAAAAGTTATGAAGACCAGCTCTCTGCTGCATTTGCATTGTTATTAGGGACACACATACAAACACACGCACACACGCACATTGAGTTTATGTGTGAGGCTAGTACAGAAACAGAGATTAGACACAAAGAAATGTAAACAGCTCACACATGCGAGGAAACTAGGTTACGAGAATCCCAGCACCAGGCATTCACCAGTCACCATGGAAAACAGGAAGTGAGATGCATAGCAACCACAAGCCAAAAAGCAGAAAAGCGCATACCTTTAGCTTGGAATGAAAATCACGAGATTTCCTTCTGGCAAGAACCTGAATGTGACTAGACACCTGCAGGGTAGGGGAAGGGAGGAAAACAAAGGAAAAGCCTGTAACCATGGAGATGAAAAGCCCCCTGCAACTGGGCAAGCCAGACGTACCTTAATGGCGGCTTGAATTTCTCGAACTTTCTTTCTTGCTAAGACCTGTATATGACTAGACACCTACATTGTTCGGGTTTATGAAGGGAAAAACAAAACAAAACAAAACAAAACAAAACAAAAAAAGGAAATCAAATATAAAATCGCTACTCTTTGGGAGGGTTAGGGAGGGGGATGTTATTTGCATCTCAACAAAGCTGTGCAGTTAGGAACACACAGTCCAGGCCAGACACCAAGCCCCCAGCACTGCTCTAAGCTTTCCAGACTGGGTCATCACTGCAGTGACTTGATTCAGGATGAAAGTTGGACTCATCTCAGCTTTCCCACATGGGAAAAATCACAGGCAGTGGCAATAGCTAACTTGAGGAGGGACAGGAGGGGAAGAACACGGCTAGTTCTTTTTTTAATAAAATTTAAAAAGTGAGGTTAGGGGTAAATGAAAATATTTATAGCTTCTCAGTATCAGGAGGGAAAATACTTTTATCTCAATTTAGAGAAGACTATACATAAATTAGCACATTCTGCAGAATCAAAAAGCTGAAGCTGTCGGTTGTATTCTGATCTCATTAAGAGCTCTGGATTATGTAGCAAATGTTAAAATAATAGTGACATGTAAATTAGATCTCAAAGAGAAATGGAAAGACCCAGCTAGCAGAGCATTTTTGTTTTTTGCCCTTATAAATATCTTTAATCCTTCCCCTCCTTTTGGGTATTGACTGGGTGCCAAGTAGATTTGCATATTATTACAAAGCAGAATGTGTGAATACAGCCAGCCAGCCGCCCTGTTAGAAATCTGGGTTGAAAATCACACGAATCTGCTAAACAACAAATTCATACTGGAGAGGTATCACCAACTCCTGGCTAAAAACATCCCCAGGATGCAGGGATGTGGAAATGCATCCAAGTCCGGCTTCTGAGATGCAGTAATTCCACTGGATAAACAAATCTGCATCTCTTGCAGTAGGACTTGGTTAAATTTAGAAGACTACCCCAGTGAAGGGGTCCCCAGGCAAGTGACCCAAGCTCACAGGCCAGCAGAAGCCCAGGTCTAGTACTTGGAGGAGGCAGGGATTTAGCTCATTTACGAGTTAGCGATTCAGGCTTTGTGGGGATTCTCTCATTTCAAACTCTCCAGAGACCATAAAAACAGGATTTGTAATAATAAAAGATTCCTTGATCTTCAAGTTTGTCAGTGGGTTTCAAATACTCATTTTTTTTTTCAATTTGCTTTTGTACTTTCTTAAAGTACAGACAAACAGGGACTCTCCCATCATCTTCACCCCTCCATCTGGCTCCCGCTGTTACTTATTTTCCCCAAATTTTGTTCATCTGTGATTCCCTGGCTGAATGAGGCTACTGTGAGGGGCGCATCTCCCCAGCAGACAAAGCCCTGCCTCTGTGCTGGCAGGAGGCCGCCCCTTCCTGCTGACTCAGCACCTGCCCCCCCAGGCCCAGGCCCAGGCCCAGGCAGCATTCCTGGAGAAGCCTGGGCCCCAGTCAAAACTCACAAAAGCAGCTCCTCATGAGAGGTAAGCCCAGTATTGCTCATCTTAAAGAGACCACGAATGAGTTTTTGTTTTTAGACTAAGTTGTCCAGACTGACTTGGAAGTCATGATTCTCCAGCCTTTCCGGTAGAGTAGCTGGGATTGCAGGCATGCACCACCATGCTTGGCAGATTATGGTTCTTAAGGTCTGTGCCGCATCATTCAGCATAGGTCAATATTTAAAACAGTAAAAGACATTGTTTTCTGTTAACAACTCACCTAGGATGAGTTTTCCTTTTTCTTTCTCTTTTTCTATATTTACTTATTTACTCTATGGTATTGAGGACCCAGCCCAGAGCCTTCCCACTGAGCTACACCAGCCATTTTCTTTTTTGGGGGCTGGATGAGAGGGAGTGGGAGGTTTGAGACAACGTTTTGCTATTAAATAGCCTAAGCAGGGCACGAACTTGGGATCCTCTTGCCTTAGCCTCCCGGAATCCTAGAATTGTAGGCCTGCACCCTGGAACCCAGTTCTTCTAATGTTTTCAAACATTAATTTTTCATCCTTTCCAGTCCTGAACTGGGTCACACAGAGAATTCCGTTGCTTTACATCTTAGCAAAGCAGGTAGGCAGAGACCTGGAGGAGGGCACAGGAGAATTCCTGCCCCTGCGCTACACACAGGTCATTCAAATTGTGACTTCATGTCAGTCACAGCACCTATCAGCAAAATGCCATCACGTAAGAAGTGGCAGTGTGCTGGACAGACATCACTCTGTTTATATTCAGCCCAATCCTCAAGGTTGTTAGCATTACCTTTTTGTTGAAATGATGACTGATATGTAATTGTTCCAGGATGTTACAATGCTCAAAATCTCAAAACCTGATAGCTTGCAAGTACACCTGCTGCCTTTGCAATGTTGTCAGATGTACGCTCTGGGAAAGAACTGGCAGCTTGCAAATAAAGCTCAGGGACAGTTTGGACACTGTCCTTAGCAGTGAAATTTTCCCATACTGCTTAAAAGTAACTTTACAGACTCAAGGGTCACTGAAATGATGAACAGTGAAAACTGAGCCAATCTGTAACACCTACAATGCTGACATCCTTATGGGGGGCTGGAACTGGGGGCTCCTCGGAGCCAAAGCACAGCAGCCACAGCAGCCAAATGCCTCCTGGGGCCATTCGCTGACATGCATATCTCCCAGGCGGGTGACTGTACCTGCTTTCTGGTCCTCGTCTTCCCTGTCCTGAGTTTGATGTATCTGGCTATCAATTCGTTCCTACCTGAAAGAAAAAATTTACAATAAGGTAGGCTGCAAAACCAAATCAACCGAAACCAAACACATCTCCTGAAAGCTTGGAATGGAATTCTGAATTAAGAATTTTTAAATTTCAGCTATTAGTTTATTGATGACAGAAAAATAAACAGTAAAATTATTGAATAAAATACTGGAGAGATGAAGAGTAAGAACACTTAATTTTAAATCTGTGTCATAAGGGCTAAAGGGGAATGAGCCGCTGTGGGCACAAAGGCCTTACAATGAAGGGAAGATGGAAAGTGCAGCAGGGATCTTTGCACCAGCGACAGCCAGCACTCAAGACTGAGCAAGTGGGAAAAGAAACAACTCAATCTCCTTCAAGCTTTGATTTTGGAGAAAGAAAATGGACTACCTCACCAAGAGACTGATTAGTCTCAAATAGGTAACTTGACCTCCAAGAACCGTTAACAGGAAATACATCCCCAGAAGATACATAGGGAAATCTATTACTAAGATACCATCTGAAATACACACTCCTTTAAAAAGACCCGTATCCTTCCAAGAAAGTCAGATTTATGATTTTAATTTGTTCCAACACCAGAAACTAAAAAATATTTTTCCATGCTCTATACAGTAAATGGAACACTACTGTTTCCTAATACTGCTTTTGGCTGGCTGGAATCAGTTGCACCCTCCAGAGAACTGCTCTAGGTTCTAGAAGAGGCCTGGAGTTCACTGCCATGGAATTAGCTCCCTGCACGGCTACTCTGAGATTGAGAGGAGGCTTGGCCTTTACCTCTCCTTCACAACCACTTCAGAGTCATCCCTTGGGAAGTCGTCTTGTACCACCCAATGGATTTGCCTCCTGGCTCTACATACCATGGAGCTCAGTCTCTGTGTCGCCCTCACGACATATGACCAATTGTTCAAACTGCAGAATTAGCTGTGTCTGTTTGCTGCCTGACTCCCAGACACAGTACACACCCAAAGCCTCATCACCAGCAGACAAAGGAAATCACAGAATCTTAGAATTACCTAGTACCTCTGAGTTGTTCATTCCCACCCTTGAAATCCAACATCGTCATGAGTCTACAACAGCACTTTGGGACTGAGGAAGCACCCCTCAGGTATAGTGAAACATCCTCAAGAATAAAGAGTCTGCTTCTATAAGGCTTCCTGTAGCCTTCGTCCTCAGCTCCTTCTAGCTCCCCTTAAGAAGAGCAAGGCTGCTGCGTATGCACGTGGCTGATTCCCTTTTAGCTCCTAACAACAGCTTCCAGGTCCTCCTGGAGTCATTCACAGCTAAACCTCTCCTGTCCTCTTGTTATCTGTGACAGAGTTTGGAACAGTCTCAAACAACATCCTGTGACAACCCTTTGTCTGCTTTCCTTTCAGAGCTTAGAGTCTAGAACAGCAGCAATAATCCTGCGTTGACAGCAAAATACGTTTATTACCTTCTCACTCCAAACACTCTACCTTTATTAATATAGCCTAGATTAGATTTTAGTAAGGACCAGAATTAACTGTCAACCTGCACCAATCTGAACTCCTAAGTTTTGCTCACAGGGGCTTTTTCTTCACACTCATTCCCACCCTTGTTTCCAGTCTTTCCATGTATAGTTGGGGTTTTCAGGACGAAATACAGAACCTGACATTTATTTCTACTCCATTTCATCCATTAAATTCTGCCTATCACCTCCAGTCTGTCAAAAATCTCACATCCTGGTTCTGTAACTGAATGTACCCTTTTAAAAGGACCTCTAAATTCAGTTTTGAAGACTGCTTCCCAAAGCATTCTCTTTCGAACTTCTGAGAACTACCAATATCCCCTGTAGTGTCATCGGGTCTACTTGTGCCCCTCTCAGATGGCTGTACAGATTTTGCAATTTGTCTCCAAGATTCGCGGACAGCAGAGCCCAGCTAGGGGCGCCTAATTACGAGAAGCCAAATGTGAAAGGCAGCGCCTGCACACAAGCCAATCATCCTCCAGCGCTGGGCCTCACTGGTATCTTGCTCCATGCCTTCTACGACGAAGTAAGTCCAAGGCTCTGTGAGACACACAATTTCACCTGAGCCTTGTCCAGTACGCAAGAGTGAAGCTGTCTGCCCCAAACTTATTTTCTTTGAATACACAAAGAACAGTTTGATAGGTGTGACATGGAATCTGTATTAATTATATTCAATTTCTGATGGCATTTGGCTGAATCCAGGAGAGACACACTGGACAGTAGACATTACTTTGCAAACTGAGGTCCGTGGAATTAAACATCCTACTTTAATGCTTCCATTAAAACACTTCTGAAAATCGCTACCTCTACCACAGGTGCTTACAGAGACCATGTGTATCAAAACCTTATCATAAATCTCATGCTTTTTTTTTTTTTAAAGAAAGGGTCTCGCTCTACAGTCTGGGCTGGTTCTGAGTTCACTCTGCAGTCTAGGCTGGCCTTGAACTCATAGCAATCCTTCTGCCTCAGCCTTCCAAGGGTTGGAATGACAGAAGTATGCCACCATGCCCAGCTTCTGTGTTTGGTGCTAGAGAATCAAACCAAGGACCTTGAGCTTGCTAGGCAAGTGCTCTAACTTCTGTGCTGTTCCTTCTCACTCCCGTGGTTTTTTTAGATAAGCAAGTAGCACCACCTTTTAAAAGCCTGTGTTCTTTCTTTTGTACTATGTTTTGAATCATGAATATTAACTCTTTAGGTTTGAAATTGTCTGCCTTAACTTTGTTTGGGGTGTATGTGTGATACTGGGGGTTGAGTCCAGGGCCTTCACACTATATCCCCAGCCCACATATTTCAGTTTTGATGTTGAGACAGAGTCTCACTAAGTTGCCCAGGCTGGGTTTGAATTTGAAACCTTCATGCTTAACCTTCCAGAGTACTGAAATTATAGGCCTGTCCTTGGCTGTCTAATTTAACCTAAAAGAACTCAAGAGAACTTAATAAACTCTCTTTAAGTTCTCTAATACTGCTTATAAACCTAGTAAAATTTCAACCCTCCCCATCTAAATCAATTATTTCATTGTATATTTTAATTTGGAAACATAGGCTAACCTATTTGCTAGACCAAATTATTGTGAATTATTATTTGAAACATCAAATATTCAGAAGCCCTTTAAATCAAAAATATAAATATGGCTTTGGTTCAATTAAAATTTTCTACATTTAATTCTACATATTTCCAGAATTAAAACATGCTTACCCATTAAGGAAACAAGTACACAGCTCCAATCAATTCTGAAATATCCTTTTGATGCTAAGGGTTGTATTAATATATACATTGAAGACATCAACCAGGTTCTGCTTGGAGTCATGTCTGTGACTCTGATAGGACATTTTGAGTTCTATTTATTTATATAACTGTAGCCTGGCTCTACAAATGAGGTGAGCCTTTGAGTTTTTAGCCCTGGGTTGGAATCATGCTTCTATGGTGCAGAATTCCCTAACCAGCAGCCACGGACATAGTAACACCAACCATAGCTGATGTAACTGGGAGTGGGTCTCTAGTCTACACGGCGCAGCTGTTCTGCAGTCACAATCAGAATGTTGGATATTAGAAACATGAACTTTTGAGTAGCTAAGTCTTCTGGTGCATCTAAACATGAATTTGTGTATATCTCACATACAATTTATATACTGAGTGTGCAAGTAATTTTAAACAATATTCTTAGTGCACCTGTATTTTAACTATGATTTCTCACATGAGGGCAAGCACAAAGTTTTCCATCTGTAGTGTAATGTTAGGACTCAAAATACTTTGGATATTGGAACATTACAAATTTTTGGATTAGAGCTGTTCAAACTGTACCACCTTTTTATGCTCTATCACCGTTCATTCCATCTGACCATTCTCTATCCATGCACCAAGCCATCTTAGCTGCTACTAAATAAGTCATGCTTTTCTCAAGTGCTTCAGTGTGGTGTCCTACCTGGAATGGTAAGACTGATCTGACAGGCAGAATGCAGCAGAGGAGAATGCAGACCACTTCAGACAGAGGAAGCAGCAACCCTTACATAAATAGGTAGGGAACCATGCCTCCTAGGTGCAGGGCTCCCTAGCAAGTTACTCAGGCTTTCTGTCTGATGTCAGGAGTCACCAGGGCACATTCCAGGCTCATCTTCTTCACCTTCTGAAAACATTTAAATTGCTGACAGATCTGGGAGGCTACGTCTCTCTTCACCACTAAGTATCACCATACTCCAGGTTCCCTTGAGCACAAAAGTTCCTACAGAAACGCACCCAGTATCCCTTCTTCAAGTCTGAGCTACTGCAGGTGCCCTGGCTGGCCCTACTGCATGCAGCAGGCAGATGCAAAGGCCAGAGTCCCTGGACTGCCATTTCTAACACAACCCTCCCCCAGGCACTCTAGTATCAAGTGACATGATTCGTCTTTCTCCTAAATAGCACGTCACAGCTAATGAGCCCATCAACAGTGTCCTGAACTTCATGTGATTTCCTGCTAACGCGACAATACAGAGAGAGGCTGTGGCAGAAAGGCATGGGGTTTGCGCTGCACTAGCCTTACTCAGACAGAAGACTGGTTAAAGTTGTTGTGGGCTGTGTGTGTAATGAGATGTGGCCTCAAGGTCATGTTTGAGGCACTGCAAATGCTGGGTCTGTGGCTAAAAATTGTAGCCCAGGGACACTCTGCTTTAACAGTGTCAGAGCTACTTTGTAATTGAATGGAGTCAGAGAGCCACAAAGAAAGAAGCAACAAATGGAATGTTTCTCTTCCTTGAATGCAGCCAGTCCAAAAGCAAACTCATGTCTCTGCAGACAGAGCTCGGAACTGGCCTCCAGAAAAGGCTGTATCTCCCTTAGGTGGAGGAGACTTCTGGATTTTTCACTCTTCCTTTCCTGTTAAAATACTGAAAATCTAACAAATACAAGATTGTCCTGATTGTTATTCTGTCTCCCTGCAATCCTATCTAATGTAGCCCAAACCAGTATTAAGACTACTAGAATGTTCTCTGAACACCTTCAGCAGGCAAAGGTCTAGACCTGTGTAAACTATGGTACTCATGGCCCACCAGGTTCTTGCCCAACTCTGCACTTCTGGTTTCTATCTGCCTTTGAAAAGTCTTGCCTGCCATGAACCTTTGAGCTAGAAAGATCCCCCTTCCTCTTTCCCTAAGCACTATCGGCTCTTGACATGATGACGTGCCTTTTCTTGGCATCCTCCTTCCGGCCATCTCAATGTTTGTGGACACTCTTCATTTGGGGCACAAGAGGCTTCCACATCCCTTTGGTGTCTTAGTTACTTTTTTTTTTTTTTATCACTGTGTTAATACTCAACACCCACAACAGTAGGGAAGAAAGATTTATTTTAGTTTACAGTTTCAGAGAGTTACAGTCCATTGGCAGGAGGATGGCTAGAAAATGGTGGAATCACATGGTGGGGCTTCCAATGCTCCAGGAAAAGAAATCCTCAAGGCAGCAGAGCAGAATTAAGAGAAGTCCGGGAGGAAGAGCGGAAACAACACACAGCCCTCAATTTAATCCCCAAGCATCCGCCCCTTCCAGCCAGGCCCCACCTCCCAGCACTACACAGTATCCACAGGTACATGAGGCTTTTGGGAGACACTCCGGATCCAAACTTCCATACCCAGGCTGCAATTTAACACTGTATCAGCACCATAAAGTAAAAAGCACACAGAACAATGACCCAGTAGGAAGAATCTAAGAAAGAAACTTCCTCAAGGTAATACTACCACAGGATATGGCTACCAGGAGGCAGAGAACCTTGTGCTCAGGTCTCTAGTGTCAGCAGCTGCAGCACAAAGCACAGAGGTAGCAGTTCACGAAGTATTTTTTTCAGGAAATGTACAAGATGGTGTGAAAATAGTTTTTAGCCACAGGACCCATTTTCATCAGCTGGAGTACATCTAAGGGGAAAAAAGTATCCTCGGATATTGAAAGCCAACAATGAAAAAGCACAGGTGTGGAGGACTCTGCAGGAACCAAGTGTCACCAGCTCAGAAGGGGTGTGCAGAAGCGGGGGTTTAATCACATCACCTGCCCTCCTGGAAGTCTGCAGGTACACTGTGGACTCAGCCAAAGGGGGCTGCTCTTTACCAGCTGGTGTGGGGGTGGGGGTGGGGGGATTAACCATGAGCCATTCCCTGCCTGCTGCTACCACTGTCAACTTGCCCCAGCAGTACTTGGAAGGAAAGGAGGTCTGCCAAAGCCCCAGCCAGACACCCACTATTCAGGTATGAGGTTCAAGTGACATGGTAAGATGATGGCAGTGAAAGGGTGCCACTGCTGGGAACTTACACTGCCTGGGGAAATCGCTCATGAGGCCAGGGTCAGGCGGCCCCACTCGGGCTCTCTCAGTACCCACCCCACGTCCCCACACAGCTACGTGTTCCCTTCATCTAAATGATGAAGCAATGCACCCCGCTTCTCCCACTACCACTAGATTAGAGTTCCCATGGGCACATGGGACATAGCTAGTGCTTCATTTATCATTGTACCCCTAGTGTTAGGAAGATAGCAGGTCCTCAGTCGAGAAAGACTGAAGGAATGAAAAATTGAACAAGAGGGTTACAGAATCAGAAAGGGACAGGGGCCACGAGGAAAGGAGTAAGGAGGACTCCTCAGAAGCAACATCTGAGTCAGGTGCTGGGCACAGTCAACTTGTGAGAAAGTTCTCAGGCCAGTGTCTCTGCTAATCTCCAACATAAATCATTGACCAAAAACCAGTGCCAGCATGGAAAATCACCAGAAGAACCAGTCAACCCCATTCTGGATGTCTGGGCTGGCACTACACATTCTAGAATTGCAGGTTTATGAAAAGCACTGAAGGCCCTCAGGAAGCCAACAGTGGTGGCTGTTCACCCAGGGAAGAGTAAGGGGCAGCCCTGAAGACAGAACAGACTGAGGAAGGTCCCATTACCTGTGGTTAATCCCAATTTTTACTGTAAATTCCTGTAAAAATACCAGGTAACGACCGAAGGAGTTCCTATCAGTCCATAGCAACTGATAACAATAGCAAGATAGCCCCATGAAGGAAATTTCCCTCTTCCCAGTAACAGGATTTCTAGCCCTCCCAATAACAGGGCCTTTGCACTGAGCTACCTCTTCGACACTTTATTTTATTTTGAGACAGGGTCTTGCTAAGTTGTCCAGGCTAGACTTGAATTTGGATCCTCCTACCTCTACCTACCTCCCAGAGTGGGAGAATTACAGGCCTGAGCCACCTCTTTCATTTCAGCAGGCCAGTTTACAAACTACAAATCTGTAATGGATTACAAGGGTTAAAAAACAGAAAGCAAACGCAAATGTCAAAGGCTAAGCACTGAAAATTACTCCTATAATGCTGTGTAGCTCTTTTGGTGTAATTGTTTCTAGAAGAAAATAAATTTGAACGAAGTTTTCTAGTGGTTCATTCTCTATGAAGCAAAAGATATGCCAAACAGCCAGCTTTTTAACCCTATAATGAATAGTTTGACTAGCCTTAATACTTTAACTATGCTTCTGGCCATTCTCCTTTCCACCTAATACGATTATGCAAAACATAGCTCTGGGTTGACCACTCTGCGACTCTAAGGCTTCCAGAAACTACCTATCTCCTACAGTCTACAAGAACAAGCAGAATGACTGTGATGTTCCAGGTTGCCTTACCTATCTGCTTCTCAGGATCACTATCACACTCAGCTCCTAGTTCCTTGAACCCACCCTGCCATTCTAAAGTGTTACTCAGAGCTACAATATTCCCTAATACTAATCATCACAATACTTCCAGGTGCAGCTCATATGGTGTCTCCTCTATGAAACCTTACCTAAAATGTGCCTGAAGAATACACTTGACATGGTAGATGTGAGAACGTATGAGCTGGGGAGTCAGAGTCCTGGAGCTTAGGACAGTGACTAAGAAAGACCACAATGTAAGTGAAATAAAAGATGCTGTGAGTTAAAAACAGAACATTTAGTATGAGAGGAGTGGTGGTCTGACTCTGGCTGAGAAAGCAGCTTGAGAGTCACTGTTCTACCCTCTGCCCTGGTTCCATAGTTCTTTACTCCCTCATGAGTTGGAGCATTCAATTTATCAACTTAGGGAGACCTTGTCTCGAAACCAAACAGTAGCTCAATGTGAAGGTCCTGGGCTTGATCCACCGTAACTAACATGCGCGTATACACACACACACATGCACGCTTCTTCAGCCTATTTTAAGTGTATGGAATTTAACAGAAACTGAACTTTTGCAGGCATAAGTTGTGACCTTTAAGAAACACATACTCCCGGACTCACAGGACAGCCTATAGTCCTGATTGGTTTCTATTACTCATCTCTTTCATGCCTGCATATGATTACACCTTCCTACATCAAATGCACAAACTTAGTGCCCTCGTAGAGAGGAATACTCTATATCAGTACAAAGCATTTCACAGGAATTCTCCAAACCACCAACGTGCTTTTCCACATCTGTATGTCTTTGTGTGGCCATCTGTCTTAATGTTTTTTTCCCTTTCCCTGCAAATTCCTATTCATCCCTGTAAGCCCCAGGTGAAATATTTCCTCCATGAAGTCTTCTGGGAGCCACCTAAACTGTGTTACATTTTCTCCTTTGTACCTTCAAATATGCAGCACATACTCTTGGTGTTGTGCTCACACTAGGGTCTTGTTAACTTACCCAGCAAACTATTTACTTGTGGAAAGCATCAATCTGATTCTCTCTGACCCTAGATCTAGTGCCTACAAGACATGTGCTCACTATATGTTTTTAATAAATAAGCTCTCCTATATGAAGGAAATTGAAAGAAATGATCTAAATGAACATTGTCTGGCACTGCTAGTGTCACCTGAATTATGTTAGCCCTTTCATTACAACTATTTTTGTGAGAGGCAGCACAACATCCTGGGCCTCCATATGGTCATATTGTGGCACTGTGGTATTCTTCATGCCCGCATCCTAGCCTGCCACCCACCTTCCATGTGACATTAAGACAGAAGTGGTCCAAAAAACACTACTCTCAACACTCACCCAGGAAAGTCATGTTAATGAAAAACTTTACTAAGAACATTCTGTTTACTTATTAATTATATGGCCTCAGAGAAGTGTAAAATCCACACAGTGGAAATGCTAAAAACTGCTGGTCTTTAACAGAGAATCTTTAATGATGGTAATGCTGCAGACTTCTGGGAATTTGTGTGCTTTTTCAATTGTTTATAAAATGGTGCTAGAAGCCAGGCATGGTGGCACACATCTGTAAACCCAGCTCTCTGGGAGGCTGAGACAGGAGAATTGCAAGTCTGAGCCCAGCCTGGGCAACTTAACAACTGAGTCTCTCTCAAAAATTAAAAAAAAAAAAAAAAAGGGGTGGGGGGCAGGGAAATAGGTCAGTGTGAAAGCCCTGGGTTTAAACTTTGGTATAATGAATCAATCAGTCAATCAAAATACAGCAAAACAAAATAGCACTGCTAAAGAGAACCCAGAATTCCATGTGTGCTAGGCAAGCACTTAACTACTGAACAAGACCGCAGCCTTTGACTCAGACGTGCATGTTTTGGGAAACTGGACTCACAAGCTTAGTAAAATGAGCAGCAGGACTTTGCTGACCTCTACGTCAAACCTGTTCAATGGGAATAAGAGGATCTGCTCTGAAGAAGTATTGTACGCCTCAGCAACAGCACATGCCAGGGTTCTGGTACCTCAGAGCTTTAGAGTGGTCCTGTAACTATTATGTAATGCCCTCACTGTGTTTAAGTTTTCGTGCCTGAGCTGATGTGCAGAGACCTAGGCAGGGCTTAAAAGGTTTTGATCAAGCACACCATACATGTGGCATCCAGCACAAACTCACAAGGCTATCACTTTCAATTGCTGTTGAAAGTGAACATCTCTTCTGTGTCACAGTGAAGTCTTTCCAAAAGCGTTGTTACCTCCCTCAATTTTCAAAATGATGTAACTATGAAACTTGTTTCAAAGTCAAAGAAACACTTTACTGTGATATTTTAACTCTAAGAGGGCACTGCACAAGTTACTTCCTTAGTACAATAATCTTTTGAATGGAGATAAATTCTTCAATAAATGAAATAGCATTTATTTGATTTTAACAGGACGTAAGTAGTGCCAAATTTTGCATTTTTTGCAACAAACATAAAATCATTTCTGTGGATAGATTGGAGGCACTGCATTAAACACCATATCCCTCACCAGATTTCTGGAATTTCATTTTTAGTATAAAAACGTAACTCCTACCAGAAGAATTAACAATTTCTATAACTGCTGGAGAAAAGCTACACAAAGGTGAGTTGTGCAAGCTTTAAATCAAAATGCACCTCACACAGGATTACCCGATACTTCGAAAGCATGCTAAGGAAAAAGGACTAAGAGCTTAGTGACTCTTTTAAAGACACTACGGAAATTACGGTCAGAAGGACGAAAAATTTCAAGTCACTCAAACAGAAGAAAGAGAAATCTGGAGGCTAAGCTACATGAGATGCTGTTGTGTGGACATGGCGAGGACATGAAGCAGAGACTGCAGGGCCGCACGCACACGTCAGCACTATCACTGCTCGAGGTGCTGTGCTGGTGCACATGCATGTTGAACCTTCACACACACACACACACACACACACACACACACTCACTCACACAAACACACACACAATTTTTATTTTTAAAACGCTCAAATTGAGGTTCAAAACTTAAGAAATCTGCTCAAGTGCCCAAATTAGTGGCAGAGTTGACGTGTGAACTGAGTTGTTTTCCAACTTTTTTATTCTTTAACCTTAGACTAACTGCTCCGAAAATAGCCTCTATAATATGTTGCCTTTTCCCCAGATCATTAGTAGGTGTTCAAGGAGAACAAAAAGTCTTACAAGACGATAGACTCTAACCATGAAACAGACTGACTGACCTATTTATGCACCATTTGAAGAGTTCTCTATTTGCCCAGCCTGGTGAAAGCCTCAACTGCTTTCACTGTTTCTGTTTTTTCACTCTGTAGCCCAGGTTGGTTCGGAACTTACTGTGTAGCCCAGGCTAGCCTTGGACTCATGGCAATCCTCCTGCCTCAGCCTCCCAAGTGCTGGATATACAAGCATGAGCCATCACACCTGACTTACGTGGTACTAGGGAATTCAGCTCAAGGCCATAGGCTTACTAGGCAAGTGCTTTAACTGCTCTTATTCCTCCAGACCCTATGTTTATTGTTGTTTTGTTTTGCAGGCCTGGGAATTGAACACAGGGCCTTTGCACTGAGCTACATCCCTAAAGGTCTCTATAATTCACTATGTTGCCCAGGTTGGGTTCAAACTTTCAGTCCTCCTGCTTCAGCCTTCTGAATGCTGGGATATATGTGTGTGCCACCTCTCCTAACCTCCCAACTGCTGTTCACACACCCAAGGCCTTCACAGTTCAGCCCTCCACATTCGCCTCTGCCAGGCAGACAATCTGTATCACTACAGAAAAGGGATCGTGTTTGGTGCTGTAGGAGACGCACTAGAATAAAAGATCCTTGCCTGCCCTCATGAAGCTCACGGTCTAGGAGACGTGAGGCGAGAGGCCAAAGAATGGTAGGAAACGAGCGCTAGGGGGCAGAAGAAAATGTACTGAAGAACTGCCCGAGACAAAAGTCCAGAGATGTCCCCCCATGGTTGCTGTGCTCGGACTCATTTGACCAACCCAAGTACCCTGGCCTTTCCAACTGGTCTGAGACCAAGAAGCGGCCCAAGGATGCACAGTGCAGACTGAGTGCCAGCCAAAAGCTGCGGCCCATGAAACGCCTTCCAGTATATGTTATACGACGACTGCTTTAACCAAACCAACAGCCCCTGTCTATGGAGCTCTGATTCAAGAGGCATTTTTAATTTCCTCTAGATTTCTAATTACTGACATTTTCCTTGTAAAACCTGTAGAATGTCATGTGTCTTCTACTTTTTGTCTTCTCTCTCTCCAAACACTGCTCAGTTCCCCTAGAACATCCTTACTCCTCATGTCACTGTTTCCTCTGGGTGAAATGGCCTGTCCATACCTCTCCCCGCCCCCACAGTCCTGCTCAAATCTGCTGATCAAGTATTTCTGAGTTGCTAAGACCCCGGGGCCGGCACATCCCCACCACCCTGGCAGGGAGCGTGCTCTGCTCTTGGGCTCAAGATTCTTGCTGTGCAGCTTCAGCACAGTGCTCGGTGTGCTGAACTCTGCCTGTGGGTGTTTTGCCCATTTTCCTTGACAAATTATGAGCTCTGTGAAGACAAGACACACATTCTACTCATGTAGTGCTCTGTCCTCCCAACCTCTGGCACTGTTACTTACAGACAGTGTTACTGGTGACATCAGCTTTTTCTTGGGGAAGCGGGGAGAGAAGGCAGGCGGGAGAGAGCGAGACAGAGAAAACATATTTGAAGAGATGACACCAAACCATATAGAAGGCGGCGACTGAATATTCTTGAAAAAGCTGAAAGAGAGGGAGGGACATATAGAGGAGGAATTGGGGGAGAAGTGTTGGCAGGCACAGAGGAAATAAAGAGGCAGAACCCAAGCTGCCCGCCTTCCAGGAACTCCAGGATGAACGCCTGTGGAATGCCAAAATGCCCACGAACTTTTCCTCTCCTTAAGCTCCCAGAAAAGGAAGAAGTACTCACACTGCAGCTGAGATAGGGCAAAAAGCAGAAGGACTGGTTGTTCATTCCAAATAAGGTGGGAAAACTTCCTGCTTCAAAATTCCCTAGTCTTCCCTCTCTTTTTGTTTGTTTTTGACATCTTGCTGTGTTGCCTAGATTGATCTTGAATTTGTGGGCATAAGTGATCCTTCTGGCTCAGCCTCTGGAACTAAACTACTAAGCTCCATCAACATGCCTGGCTTCTCTGTTTTTAATTTTAGAATTAGCATCCTACCTTAGACTATCAGTGACACAGAGGATAAACTGAACAATTAATTAATTTTTTTTCCAAGAAACATCTCTACTTGGTCTTAGTTAAGAATAAGCTGAACAAAAAGCAGATACACAGGCCAGCCCAGGTCCCTACCTCTGGTAGTCTTTTCTGAAGAGGAAAGAACTACACAAACTTAATGTGGCTTCATCTGCAAGTTCATTCACCACAGAGAAGTTTGCTTTTTTTTCCCTGAAGGCAGAGCCCAAATTCTTTATCTTTTTGTGGCTCCATCCACAATGCTGTCTTGTAAAGATATCTCGGAGTGAAATTATCCAGCAAACCCTTTTGTGGATGGAAGGTTCCACAAGTCAACAACAGCTTAAGCAGTTTAAATCAACAAGCAAGATGCCCTCTATTTAAATGCTATGAGTGAATCTATTTTAAGCCTTTAAAAATCCTTTGGGCAGGTGTTTAAGCTGTGTACAGACTGAGCCTGTGGAGGCTCTAGGGGTGGGGAGGGCGGGCTCCACTCTCTATGCAGGCAGCACTTTGTTCAGACAATCTTCCTGCAGCAGGTCATGTGACAAAGGCCAAACAAACAGCATCTGGGGATTTTCAATTACAGACCTTCGCCCAGCATGCCTGCACTGTAATCTCTACCAGATGAGGCTCAGGCCTCCCTATTTTCAATAATTCACACACTGTGTACACATAACATGACAATAAGGGCATTCATGGTGCGGCCTGATTCGCAGATCAAAGCTAGCAAAGGGCCAGCTGTAAGCATGCTCGGCTGCCGGATGATTCGTGCTTTTCACAGGCTTGGAAACCTGGCAAGCCAGCCTTTTCCCCGTGCAGTATGCTGAGCAAACTCTGAACGTGAACGGGGGTGTCCCTAGGGACAAGCAGAGTGCCATCAATTCCATGTGCATCTGAGAGTACTGGGAAGGCTTCAAACTCCAAACTATTCAACAAGCTGCTTCTTGGCTGGTATGACATCCATGTAAAACCCCAGAGCTCTCAGGGACAGGTGGTTCATACAAACAAACCTGTCCTAAAGGGACTGGATTGTTCTTCTACATAACACTCAGCCAAGGGTCCAAGTTCACAAGTGCACTGACTGTGCAGTTGTATTTAGCTGGCACGACCAGATGCAGACACGGAAGGGCTCGGAGGTATGTTTTTAATGCATGTCTCAGCACTTCAGGTCTGGGAAATGAAAGAGGACACTCTGTTGTTACTGCTGAAATCCCTACACGCTAACTCAATTAACTCAGGTGCTCAGCCTAATGCAGTCAGCCACTATGTGTGTGTGCACACGCACGCACTTAAAGCGCAAGCCCACAACATTCCTGATGCTCCTCGCCCTGCTGCAGAGAATGTTGCAAGTGGGAGGAAGTAAGGACATGGCTTCCTCCTATGAAGATTTCACACCCGTCAATCAGAGCAGGAAACGGAGAGAGCCATAATAGTGACTTCCTCAGAGCAAACACATGCTGCTCACCAGCTGTGGCTGTGTGTCCTTACCCCCTTTTCTCTCTCATTCAGAATGGTTTCCTCTTAATCACAATAATCCCAAAAGTACTAAAACATATCAATCGTTGGGTAAGCCCTGCCTACAAAGGGCCAGCCGGCTGGCTTTTATGGCCTTGTCCACAGCAGCTGATACTTCATTCAGTGACAAATCCAATTTAGCAGTTACAAGAGGTTTAGCATCCCTGAAAAAATATTGGGGTTGACTTGGCACTCTGAAGTCAGCAAATGCTCCTCTGCCATACTGCTTCTGAGCTGACTCTGCTGTCATATTTGTACATCTATAACCAACTGAATCACTTTTACCCATCCTTCCATGGGCCCCGTGGACTGGTGGCAACAGTGGTTTTAGTAGAAGCAATAATTTAATCTCTGGTTTAAAAATATAAATCAATAATCATGCACAGAAACTGAATAATGTGATTCTACCATCACTCCCACAAACACAAAAAACTTTCTACTTATCAAACAGGAATTTATAAGACACCAAAGGGAAAAAAAAAGCAAAGAGGCAAAAGTGATTTTATTCTTGAACTTTTGGGTCAGCTCTGAAAAGTAAAAGGAGACAATCAAATGGCAAGATTTTATCCCTGTATTAAAATGTCTCTTACTAAAAAGTTCTAACACTAATGTAATGACCCAGTAATTAAGTTACTCACATTCATTTTAAACATCAATATGCTAAAGCAATTAAAATCTTTAAGTCATGAAAAGGGGGAAAAAGGGAATTGACATAAAGAAAAAATAGTTTTTGAATGTTCAGTATGTACGCTTTACTAATGGTTATATAAGTTCAAACTAAAAAATTTTCTGAGGAAAACAACTTGGATAAGTTAGTCATAAAAGGAATTCACAAAAAACTGACATTTTTTAAGCCACAAAGTAATTTATAAGGTAAAATAAAAAGGAAATGACCTCATAGGTGCATAGGATGATTACTCTTTTAATATTAGGCCTTGGAGTCAATAGCTGGTTATTTACCCCAGCTACAGTTTTAAGAATACTAAAGGAGTAACCACAGAGACATCTGGTTTAAAAAAAAAAAAGTTTCAGTGCATTAAATGAGGCACACACAATCATGGTTGGCAATATGTCAAGATGGAATATTTCATATGTGGAGTTTTTTCTGTTTCATGTGGTTTTAAACTTTATTCTTCTCTGTGAATTTTAAAAAGCATCAGCTGAAAAATAAATCAAAGCAAAATAAACATCCAAATCCTGCATCCTGGAGAAGATATTTCCCCCCCCCCCCCCCGTGAATAACAAGCCATCAGATTAATATTTTGTCAGCGTCACTTGTCACACCAGAAGCAGCAGCATTTATAATTTACTCTAAGACTAGTTTAATTAAAATTCAAAAAGCCACGACAAAGCAATATTGAATTTCATTTGTTGCATTGTAATTACTTACTTTGTAGCTGACTATAAACAGTATTTTATTACATCCACAAAAATGCATTTAAAAGCGAACAGTAATTCGCAGACACTGGAAAGACTGGGGGGATGAGTCCATCCTTTCTACTTTGGATAAAGACCTATTTCCTACTTCAATGTGATCTAAGAAAGTGAAGACCCATGGTATCTCGATTTGAGGCAATCCATGCACTCCCTTTGCTCAAAGCAAGGCTCCCCAACAGCACAGACTTGCCAGAGACAGATCTGTGTATTCCTTCCCAAGACCAATAGAAAGAGTCAAGCTTGGCTGGAACCCAACACGGAGACAAAAGAGGCTGCCAGGCATGATGGATGACTTAAAGGATTTAAAACCACCATTTGCATCCTACCAGATAAACAATTAGCTGGGGTGGGAAGGGTGCAGGGCATGGAGGGGGAATATTTTGGGGGGAGAGGCAACTTCCAATGCTGTTAATCTGCTTGGCAGGGCACAGTGAGTTTAGTGAAATTAGACTTACTTTGAGAACCTTTGTTGGAGACGTAACCTGTCATTTTAAATAAAAAACAAAGTTCAGAATTTTAATAGTTGGGAAAGGCTTAGAAACTCATACCTCCCTTTAAAGCTTTTTAAGGTGTTTAATGTTATTTGTTAGGTTTATTTTTCCATCCCTTCATTTTCAACGCATACAATTCAGCATGATTTTTAAAAATTCACTTACGTAACAAAGCAAGCAGGCTCAAGCGTGATTTAAGCATGAAAGAAAGGAGATGGCCTTCAGACATGCTTGCCTGATAAAAAACCAGTGGTTCTCAAACTGCATGAGCTCATGAACAACCAGGAGGGAATACTTAAAGGCCAGAGAAATATCTTTAAAGTCAACCTACATTTCTCTGGAATGATTTACAGAACTGGGTAAGAGTACCTCCGGAAGTTCACCAAGCCTCCATTAATACACAGAGCAGTGTGGTTTCCCTAGCAACAGAGACTCTCACTCTCCAGCAGCTTAGGGCATAACTGCCAAAGGTTTCTATTCGAATCTCAACTTCCTGTTTGCAGGTGCTGACAAAACTAAACGTTCTTTTAAGCCCAAAAAACTGCAGGGATTTTCAGAAGGGATTCTCATAACCTTAGTTTGGCCAAAAGTGGCCTGGAAGTACAAAGTTCTGCAGCCCAACATTACTGCAGAGGCTTGGAGAATGATTTTAAAAGGAGTTAAGAGCCCCCTGAGAATGTTCAGTTAGTTAAATGTATTTGCTGTAATATTATAATGTGTTATGACAAGCTATATGCCACTATAATAGGCTCTCATGATTAACATTCGTCTGTTTCCTCCCCCGCCACCCAGATTTGGGGGTTAGAATCTGCCTGATTACTAGACAGAACCTGACACCTAAGGAAATTTGACTATATTTATTTAACATACATAACCCTGGTGTTGATACTTTATGAGGTTGTGATACACTTTCAAAGAGAACTTTCCAGACTTCTCCATGAAAACAGGGAAGTAGGAAAAAACAGACTAGAACTTGGCCATTAGCAGCCACTGATGGTAGGGAAAGTTACTAACCCTGTGAGCCTCACTTTCCCAAAGATCTAATAACCCACAATACTATGATACTGCAACAACTCTACTTTTATATTCCTTCCAAATACATGGGACTAACACCAGAAAGCACTGGCGTCCTTCAATCCTCCATATGCTATTTTCTTTGTAGCACTGAGACTGAGTTTCAAGGGTGAGTACCCAAGAATGGCCTATTCCCCCATAAATGCAAGCAGCTACCCGAAAGCAGCCCAAAGGTGGCATATAGAGGGATTCATTCGTGGAAAGGTTTAAGATAGTTCTAAACTAGCCCCACCAAGAACAGCATGAAAATCAACATTTACCACAGAGCTGCCCTCAAGACTTCAAAAGCCATCGATGAGAGACAGTACCCCCTTCTTGCTAAGGCAGCAGCCCTGGTTCTTACCCAGCATCCATCCCCATCACCACTGCGGGTGGTCTCAGAGCACGGGTAATGGGAAGGACTTGGGGGAAACAGCTAGAGGACTAAAAGAGGAAAAAGGGCAGCACTTCGGTAATAACTGAGCTCACTACCAAAACACATGCATGCAGAAAACAAGACAGAACTACAGGGGCTAAATATTTCTCAGGATTTTCCTTTGTGGTTCTGTTCATTCCTCCTCCCCCTTTTCACCTCTGAATAACCAAGTTTTAGGTCCCTACTCTGCAATCACATGATGAACTCACAAAACAATGCACTATCTCACAAGACAATTTTCACATACGCACTGCCTTTTGCTTGTTTTTTAGCTACAAGACTTCAGCAGACAGTTAACAAATTCCTGACAGTTATAGCTGATAACTTGAGAGAAGAAAAAGTATTCCATTTCAAATTTCAGAGAAGTCTGGCTCAGGAACAACCCAGCTGAAGGACCAGGAGGATAAAATTCCAACACAAATCTCTCCCTTGAAAACCATAAGGTTACTCGGAGGTTAGGGAACAATCAAGTATCTACCAGGACTCTGAAAGCCACCGCATATACAATTCTGTTCTACTCATGAGGTCACTATTTACCTACCAATTTCCTTAATATGAAGTCTATGCCTCATTTTTTACCTCAGAGAAAAATGTGAGGTCAGCGATGTGAATTGGATCCTGAGAAGTCCTGCAGAGAACTGGATAGACTTATTACCATAAACAGCATGTCCCAGTTCATGAAGAACATATGGCCAACCCTAAACCTAGGCAACAAGGGCCAATAGATGGTCATTTATTTTATGAAAATTAAACTTGGTAGAAGCTACATGAGGAAGACTTATGCAGAAACCATCATCCCAGCGTAAGAATGCCAAGAGGGCTTCCTCTATAATTTCACTATAAACTCATAAGAGTGCGTACAGCTAGGGGTATTGATTTCACTTGGCTTCTGAAGCTAGCTAAGAGTATTCCAAGGGTCATGCTGCTTGTGGGGCATCTAAGCAAAATGCTTCAGAAATCGAAGATGAGCCAAGAAAATTCCCCTACAGTAGGACAATCAGATCAAGAAATTAGGTTACATCCTGCAAACAGTGGAAAGTACAATGAGATACACTCAAGAAAGGCAATGTTTAAAAACTGTTATGGTTTAGATCTAGCACGTCCTGCAGAAGCTACATGTATGGGGATGCTGTGGAATCCCTATGGAGCTATTTAGAGGTGGGGCCTGGTCAAGAGGGAAGGACTACACAGGATTATGGGTGTGTAGCACATTACAGGCTATGTGACCTGGAAGGGGAAGAACACTGGGGCTTGACCCAGCAGGTGCAGATTACTGGCACAGGATCTGGAAGGGTATATACTAACTTCACTCCTCTTCACTCACTTGGCTTCCTGTTCGGCATGCCATAAACAGCTCTCTTCCATCATGTGCTTCTACCATGCCAGCCACCCATGAATGGACTGAGAATGGACTTTCTGAAATTGTGAGCTAAAATAAATCTTTCCTCCTTTAAATTGTGGGTACCAGATATTCTGCCCCAGCAACAGGAAAGTAACTAAAACAGAAATCATTCCTGGATGTTAGAAGGAGGAAGTCTAGTTATGGACTGATGAGTAAGCTAACTAGAGGCAGAGAGATTGTTAAAAAGAGCAGAACAACAGCACAGGTGAGAGGTGGTGAAAGCCTGAATTTGAGAGTAAGCCTTGGAGAAAATAACAGAGGGAACTGCAGCAAGGGGCAAAATTTCTAGGTCTTTTTGACATAGTTGGTGTCTGATGGACAGAAACAACATCCATGGCAGCTGGAATTTTAAGCTGCTAGACGGTAGTAATATTTTTAAAATAAGAATGCTGCAAGTAAAATAAGAGACAAGGGCAAGAGAGGCACTGAGCTTGGTTCTGGTCATGTGGTGTTGAGGGAACAACGGAAGTCTAAGCGCAGCCAGCCCTCTGGTAGACAGAGGGATGTACAGAGGTGGAAATCAGAGCAGGAGACAGAGGCTGAGCTGTCAAGAGCACACTCTTGACAACCGAACCCTACAGAGCAACAAGTCATACCCAGGCTGCGTGTAGAAGAAAAAAGAGCTGAGGGGAGAAGTTTGAAAAAGAAGAAGGCATCAGCAGGGCAGGCTGAGAAACAGCAAAGAGAAACACACTTGATTAACACAAGGAAAGTGGAAGTAAGTAAGAGTTTTTAAACAGAGTGCTCAAAGTCAACAGATTTAAGTGCTGAAGAAAAGTCAAGTCAGTTAAGACAGGAGGCTATGCTATGAGACACATCACATCACATCTCTCTAAAACGCTCTCGTAAACACCCTGACACACAAAAGGAGTTACAGTTGTATGTGTGGCACGCACATCAGCTTCAACAAAAGTAAATCTTGTTCTGAGACAAAAGTCCTTTAGTGGGGTTCCAAGAATGAAGAACACCTGTGAGCTTTACATGGGTCACACGGTCTCAAATGCAGGGCCTGTGCTCACTGACTGAGGGCACGGAGGAATGACCGGAAACAAAGGGCCAGGGCGGAGGAGGAGTGGATGTGGTCAGGGAGAGAGTGCTGGGGGAGAGCCCGCAGCAGGTAGAGGCGGGGATGTAGAAGACCCCTCTTTCCCAGAGCTGTGCAAAGGCTGGGGCAGAGGAGACCTCACTCACTTGCCACTCACCAGCTCTGGAGGGCCATGGAGACCAGACAGAGGAGGACCAGCTGATGAAAATACTGTAAGAATCGATAGGCCCATTACACGCTTTACAGCAAAAATCACTGCATATTTTACTAATTGTAAACTCTGCCATAAACGTTTCATATTAGTAAAATTTAAAAAAATATATAGTACATATGTATTAATAAAGATAACAGACACATACACTCAAACGCATGGCTGTAAAATACTTCTTAGCACAGCAATGGCTACAGCCTTTTATTGTAGTCATTACTTCTAGAAGTTTCACTGAAGGATACACGGGTTACTAAACTGGCAAATCAAGATCGCCCCCTTGCTGGTGAGGCCCTGGAAGACACGCTGTCCCACTTCCACGAATAGTGTCTCTCCCCACTCCCCAGTCATCTTGGTTTCTTCTGGGTCCCCATCATTTCCTTCTCCTCTTCCCAAGCAACCTCAGCAGTACTTTCCTTTTTTAATCTCCAACCTCCTCTCACTCTTATCCTTCCCTTAAGGTTACAAAATTCAGTCTTACCACATCACTTCCCGTGCTTCCTTCCTAATCCTTTAGCTTCCATTACATAGCCCCTTACATCTAAACGCCAACTCTTATCTCTGTATTCCCAACATGACAAACTTCGATTCATATGTCAATACCTAGCTAAAAAATAAAGCCTCTCACCACATTAAGGAGTTAGTGATTGCCTGACGACACTCTCATAACCTCACCATATTGTACTCGCATTTGTTTCTATATTCACTTTTTTTTTTGGTGGGGCAGCACTGGGGGGAGGGGAAAGGGGGAGAGGAACACTGAGGATCACACCCAGGACCTTCATACTGAGCTATGACCCCAACCCATATTTATTTGGATTTAGAGACCAGGTCTTTCTAAGTTATCCAGGCTAGGTTCAAACTTGAGGTCCTACCTCAGCATCTCTACACCACTGAGCCCAGCTCCAGCCACCTTTTCTATTGGTCTTTGAGGTTCTACACGGCAAGGACGGTCTCCTGTAATTTCTGCATTCCCAACCTGACAGGACACTGACTACCATATATAACATAATCAGACACTGTTGACAGAATGAACAGACCAAAATTTGTACAGAGTGTATAAAGCACTTCTTTCTGAAACTTGAGATCTTTATAAATAAATTAACCAGGTTGGAATGAAAATATTATTTTGAAAAAATATTAATTGGGAACTTTCCCAAATCTCTGCAAAATAATGTTGAGCTCTTTTATAAGTTGCTGTGTGGTGACATGTTTTCTGTCAAAAAAAATTTACAAGCTCATTTTCCCAGTTTGAGTCTCACATACTTTTTGTTAAGAAACCTTGCAATTCCATGTATGTGGTTTCTTGTCTCTCAAAGCCTCCTAATTACAAAATATTATCACTTTAAAATCAACAAGCAAACAGTGAAAATATTTGCATCTGTAGTGTCCAGACTGAGGAATTCATTGGTGACTGTAACATGAGAGAATGAGGAATATTTGGCTCTAGACAGCACTTTTGGGATCATTTCATCCAACAATTTCAATTTTGCAGATGAGAAAATTAAAAGCCAAAAGACAGGTCCAAGGTCAAACACTGTGATACGTACAGGTGGGAAAGAACTGAGGGTCTGAGGTGAGGCCGTGCTCACTTTAGATCTCATCTATAATAAACCTTTTTTTCACAGGGACTTTTTACTTAAGATGATACAATTTATCTCTACAGGATATTTTAACATTTAGTTAATGGATAAAACATGCTAACTTTCCTTTCAGTGAAACTGAAATTCTTAGAGAAAACTAACGTGAATATATTTGGAATTGTGTTTCAGAATCCACTCAGTTCACAATTACATAACCAAAAAGGTAAAGCTTGGGTTTCCCCTGCGAGAATGAGGGACCAAGGATATTACTGAAGCCCCCCAGAGTGTCAACAGCAATGAATATAATAAAAAGACAATACAGTGCTCAAAAATGCCCCTAAGTAGAGGAATCTTGTTTGTCACGCATTTTCCCCAAAGGTTTCACAAAAGGGAATACACACTAAACAGAACCCAGAATTTCTCTCACTAGGATCCATAGGAATATGTGGTATGTCATAAAGTGACAAGAGTTTTAAAATCCTACAAATTCAAATATTCCCCTGCAGAGAGATGGTAAAGCATCTCTGTATAACAGCTTAATGATGTAACAGAGGCAAAGAAGGTGAAAGACTAGTTGGAGCAAATCTCAGGAAATTCTCAAACATGAAACGTGACAGACACTGCTGTTTTGAGTCCCTGCTTCACCGGGGTACTAGTAGAAGGTCATCTGCCAAGGAAGCGACAGCACACACTCCCCACATACCTAGAGGCCCATTTTCCCCCAAGGGGGTGCTTCAAAGTCTTACCAGGCAGGCATTCTGGTCCTCTGTCCATAATTTCAACCTTATAATCATGGAGTCCTCTCTCCCGCCTCACTGCTCCCCTAAACTCCTTATGAATCACTGTTCCATCAACACTGTGTCTGATCCATTTAAATTTTGCAGAATAGCAAAACACATTCTGTAATCCTCTGGTTGCACTACAACTCCTTAAATATAATTTCTAGTCAAATCTACTTGAAGCCTTCAGAAAATGCTGAACAAACACATCTACATTTATCCTTCAAGATTTTAAACTTTCCCTCCGTGTCCCCCACTCCCAGATAGATGGAGTACAAGGCTCTCAGTCCACACCCTCCCCAGAAGCACTGGTCCTGCTGGACAGTGTGCTCATTCCACCTGCCTCTTCTTCAGGAACCCTATAAAAATGCATGCAGGAATTGAAGGGCCAACACAAGGAGATGAGTCAGACCCTTCTATAAAGGTACATTCAGAGAACCTCACATAAAGGGCGGTTTTGAAGGTTTAGGAGAGGCTTGGCCTGGTTGTCAGAGGACTAGTTCAGAGTCCATTCTGAATTTTTTAAAAAGGAAGATAATCTCTAACAAGTGTTGATTAAAATTCCCTTATGGAACTACAAAGAGGAACAGTAAAGAACACTTCTGGAGAATCTGCTGACAAAGGAGCTGGCACATCCCAATCAAATTCCAAATTAGGTATGAATAAACTCATTTCTCACAACCATTATAATTTCTCAATCACAGTTTTAATAGTAACTTTTTTGAGGTAAGGTCTCACTCTATAGTCCAGGCTGGACCTGAACTCATTATATACCCAAGACTGGCCTCAAACATAAGGCAATTCTTCTGCCTCAACCTCCTGAGTGCTAGGATTATAGCCGTGTACCAGTATGCCCAATTTATGTGGTGCTGAGGGGTCAAACAGAGGGCCTTGTACTTGCTAGGCGAGTACTTTAACTTCTGAACTGGGCCACCAGCCCTTTAACTGTGACCTTAATGCACGTATTCCCTCAGTTAAAAGAGAAACAGGCTCACGCTTCAACACTGATTACTGCTGGCTAACTGAAGAATAACGTCTCATTCCCCTGAAGCCTGTTTCTATCAAGACACTCTCACACCAAGGGATGGACTGGTCAAAAGACATCAAGGGCCAATTCACAAAAGAAGAAATACAAATGGTTGGATAAACAAGAAATAGTTCATAGAGTCAAGCAATTCAGTGTAAAATAAATACTTGTTGCTGACTACATTAATCATCAGTGTTCCCAAGACCATAGATTACCATTTGATTATACTGTCAAAAGATTTAAAATTACATTTGCTCCTAATATAATTTAGAAATATAATTTGAAATTTGATGGGGAAACTGCTAAGAGAAGTGTACCACATTTATCTCAGTGGAAAGAGACAGAGAAACCCATAAGCAGGCACTCATTTAACCACAAAGACTTAAATTGAGAAAGAAAGTTGAATGATCGGTATAGAATGACCCAAGACATGGTAAATAAAGTCACATAAAGGAAATATATCAAAAGGCCAGCAGTGCTTTTTTCTGGGTGATCATTATGTGGGTTTTCCTTGTATTCCTTCTGCTTCTGTATTAACTTTTTAAAAAAATTTTTATTTAATTTTCTGACACTCTGTAACCCAGAATGGCCTCAAACACACAATCCTCCAGCTTCTGCATCTCAAATGCTAGTACTCCAATGACAGTAAGCTAGTGTCACTATGCCTGGCTACTTTCTTACTTTTTGTTTAGGTAAATCTACCTTATCTCTGCACTGCCCTACTGAACACAGTGCCACAGCACAGCACCCACTGGGCAAGATGGAAACAGACCAACTCAAACAGTTGGTCTTCTCCTGGGTGCAGGGCACAAGACAACCCTATCAGATTCCGTTCTGTAACTTGGAGTCTCTACAGGTAAAAGCGGACTTCATTTTACTCCATTTTCACATCCAACACTTCTCACAAATCAAAGGAAAAAGTACCACTGAATTCTACTGAAATGATACAGTTTATGCCTTCAATTCATATCATATATTTAAGATCTTTAGAAAAAAGGGAAATTATTTCTAAATCCAGTCACAGTAAACTATCTACCACACTGTCTCATGACAAACAGATAGCCCAGGATCCTTTCCACTTTCTTTTCGCTTGGCCAACTGCCACTGCAGACAGCCCTTGTTTCTGTTCCAATGGGATGTGAGGAGTGGGCAGGGATCACAGATGCATAAGGGACCAACTGCCCCTTGTATTAAGGGCTATTAATATGTGTTATGGCCTGACTTCACACACTGAAGCCCTAATCTCCAATATAAGTATATTTGGAGACAGGGCTTCAATGAAGATACTAAGGTTACATGAGCCTATAAGGGGAGGACCTTGATCTGAAAGGGCTAGTGTACCTAAGATGAAGAGACAGCAGAGACACATGTGCACAGACCATGCTAGGACACAGTCGTACATAGCAAGTATCTACAAGCCAAAGAGGAGAGACCTCAAAAAGAAATCATGGCTTCAGAGGCCTTCATTTGGGACTTCCAGCCTCTGCAATTGTGAGAAAATAAGGGAGTGTGGCTTGGTTACCCAGTCTATGGTCTTCCATTGAGGCAGAATAATACTGTCCACTACAGTAGACTCAGTGCCTGGCACAGCACAGGGGCTTGGTGGGGGTAAGAGGGAACCTACATGCAACTGTTGAAATTAATAATCTTGGGGGCAGGTACACAGCTCAGTAGTTAGTGCTTGCCTAGCAAGCACAAGGCACTGGATTTGACTTCCCAGTACCACATAAACTGGGCATGGTGGCACATACCTGTAACCCCACCACTCAGGAGGCAGAGGTAGAAGGATTGCTGGGCTTTCTAGGCCAATCTTAACTACACAGGACCAGTCTAGACTACAGAGTGAGACTGTCAGGAAGAATCTTAAGCACCAGCCCAAAATTACAACAGGAATGACTACTTTACCAATTAATAACAAAGCAGGCTGAGGGAGGAGCAAGGAGAGAACCAATCACGCTGTTTCCTTCTACTCTAAACAGGTCTTAAAATATACTTGTAAACTCCTGAACATTATAAATAATTTCAAGTTAATTATGAATGGAAAGTGAGCTAATTAAGTTGTCTGCCTTTATGCACCAGGGTATATAAGATTCAGGCTACCTCAAGAAAAAGTCACTATGGGATGCACAGTGTTAATTAACTTGAATCTAGTTACTGACTATAAAAAAATACACACCGAGGCTGAGTGAGCTGTGCTGAAGGGAATATACGTTTCATAATACGATGTTTTCAAGGGCAGTCTTACGGCAAATGAGCCATTATGCTCCACTTTTCACTTTGGTATATCCACACTGTGAAAGTTTACTAAGATGACATTTATGTCAGACAATCTCGTTGAGAGACAACTAACCTATTAAGAATGGATGGTTTTCTATGGCTTGAGGTAAAAATTGAAAGGTGGCATCAAGATGACTAAATTCTGGTGATCTAATGTAGCATGGTGGATATTACTAGTAATACTACACCACACACTTGAAATTGGCAGAGGGTAAACCTTATGTACTCTCACTACCCTCACCATCAAAACAAAGGTAACTACGTAAGGTAATGAATCTGTTAACCAGCTTGACTGCTATGAATGGTTCACAATGCACACACACAACAAAACATCTTAGGAACGTAGTACTTTTGTCAATATGTTCTGATAAAGCTGGGGAGGGGGAGGGAACCAAAAGGGAAGGAGAAAGGAAATAAAGGGAAAAGGAGGGTGTAGAAGAGAAGGGAAAGGAAAAAGGATAAAGATGAGAGTAAGAACAAGGACCAAGGAGAGAGAAAGGAAAGGGGGCATCACAAACTTTCCCTGGAAAGACAATGTGCTATTCGACTTCCAGCTAGTTCACAAAATCCTGATGAGCTCCCAAGAGCAGCATCAGTCCATGAAAATCCATATAGCTGGTAAGAACAAGATTATTTACAGGCACAAGCTGAGCTTCAAGGCACCACAAGGGAGGCAGGAAACTTCACCCACTTTCTCTCTAACCAGTAAAAGGTAACAATTCCATTCTCCTCCTCCTGGTTTTATTTCTTTCCTAAGTCCTAGTACTTCTTTTTCCTGGGACCTGACTTAGGTCCCAGATGTCCTATCTGAAAGTCAGCGAGGTTTCAAAATCACTAAACCCCCCCAGTTCCTAGCTCAACTTGAACTCTTTCGACCTAATTACCTCAGTTACACTCAGTAACCCCTTTATTCTTCACTGATGGAAGAAGTTGGAGAAAAATGTCATTTTCTCTTTTTTTTTTTTTTGAAGAGTTTTATTTTTAATCAACAAGTTTTACACTTTGTGGGCCACAACATGATGACATATGTACACTGTAGAATGATTGTATCAGGCTAACATACCCATAACTTCACATACTTATCCTTTCTTCATGGGTAGCATGTTTAAAATCTACTCTTTTAACAATTTTGAATCGAACAGTATTATATATAGTCACCAAGCTGTGCAATAAATCTTTAGAACTTGTAACTCCTGACACTTTTATATAACCTCTGACCAACATCTCCCCTTCACCATGCATCCCCTGAAAAATGACTGACTTAAGCAAACAAACAAACAAAAACCGAATAACAGCACTCAGAGCTCTCAAGTCTGCCTCTTACAACAGATTTTCTCTTTCATTTCTCAACCTTCAGGTTACAAAAAAGAACTATTCTCTAGGTCAGTGTAACTCAGAAGTCACATTTTGCTTGCTTAATTTCACCATTTGAAATCTCACTGCCAACATATTTATTGTTCTAAAAGTATAAAATTGCTAAGTATAAAGTCTAGACATACATTAGGTAATGAACTATAGGCAGCAGCAGTAGAATCTACCCTAAGCCAATGGCAATCAAATTAATCTATCACAATGGCAGGCCTATTGCTTACTAGTTAGAAAAAAAAACCCACAATGCTTATCATTACATATATGCACCAGTGGTGTTGATACATTAGCAGCTGCCCCTCTGCAACTCTGAGCCTTAACAGGAGAACGGATTTTCTGGCAGGATCTGAGTCCTGTGGAAGCGGTGCACAATTGCTGAGACAGTGGCAGTTTCATGCAACCAGAGGCAAAATAAAAATCACCGAACTCTGAAGCATCCTTTACATGCAGTTGTTTTTACTTTCTGCCTTTCAAAAACTTCAGAAGGGTCAAAATGTATCTTTAGTCAGTATCAGGTACAATTTATCGAGTACCTGTTGTACACCAGAGACAGCGCACAACACACTTTCACAAAAATCTAAGAAAGGGACTTGTATTATTCCTGCTTTACACAGATGAAAAGGCCTAAAATCAGAGAAGGAGTTCACTCAAAGCACACACTGAAGCCGGGGCAGAGCTGGGATGTCAGCCAGGTCTGCCAGACTGCACTGCCCTTAAAAGGAGGTTGTGTCAGATGTTCACAGATCCGAAGTGCCCATGGATGTATCTGTCCCAGCCACTGCTGAGCCTGTGTAACATATAACTAAATAAGGATGCACAGTCTAAGTGAATCAAATCCTGCCACAGAATCGCTTCTGCCCAAGTCACACCTCACCCTCCCTTCTCCAAATGTGAGCTGAGTAATACATCTTCCATACCTCAAATGGTTTGTTTTACACAAAATTATAATTACCCCCCAGGGCTAGTTGCCAGCCACTTATTCACACTGGCACATGATACACCGTGCACAACATCCCAATTCCAATTTGATCCAAGTCATCTTTCTTCGACTCAAACTCTAAATTCTTATTCCTGAAAGCGTAGCTATTGTAATTCAATTCAATAAACATTTATTAAGTCCTTACATAATTCCAAATGTCAAGCATTCAGACACAGCCCTGGCCCATAGCAAGCTCTAGGTCAGTTTGGGGGAAGAAACCAACCAAATAGTAGACATAAGGAGGGGGCAGCTAATTTGGTTAGAAAAATCCAGGGGCAGCACCTAAGGGGGTTTCTGGTGTTCCAACTACAAAAACAGGACTCATAAGTCTTAAAAAATTATTTGGGAATAATGAATATGTCTGTTTGACTAAAAGAAATAAACAACAGACATAAGTTTTATATATAAAAAGCTTCAACCTTTAAAAAAAGAGAGAGAGAGATCAAAGTTTTTCCCAGTAGCATGGTGACAAGAGCACATTTAAGTTTCAGGAGAGCCAAACATTCTGACGCTCAAGACAAATTTCATGGTTTCAGATTTTACTTGCCCAGTTTGTTTGGTGCCTAAGAACAAATGTCAAGAAGAGTTGTGTGCTAACAGCACTCTGTTTCCATTATCTTAGTTTTGGGCATAGCACTGTCCTGCTCTGTGTCTACCAGATCCAAGTTGTCCCATTTTAAAACATTTCAGCACATAAAGGCCAGGGAGAAGCTGGACCTGCATTGTAGCACATTTCTACGGGCTGAAATGTAATGCTCATAATTAGGCTGATTTGAATTCTCCTCCAAATCTTCAATTCATTGATAAAGCTTTGACTAAATATACAGACATTTTGTCATCCTTACCACATTTACCTCATCTCCAAACTCTCCTGACTGTGTGAAAGCTAATGCTGCCTCCTGTGTCTGGTCAATTATTGCATGGACACAAGGGACCAATTAATGCCATCCATAAAAGCCTGAATCATTCTGTCAATTAACGAGAACTAACTATGTCATCAGATATATTACTTGTGAGCGAGTCTATTTGGTTGCAATATGTCTTGAAGGAGAGCAGTATCAAATGAATCACAATTGACTTGGACAACTGCTAGCATAATTTCGGAAGATGAAAAGACAGATGTGGTAGTTATTAGTGGTCCCCCGAGGAATGACAGCCAAGCAATTGTAATGTGCTAAGACTGCACTAGCAGGTGCCCGCAGTACAAATCAGACAGAGGGTTAAATCAATATTTTCAATTTCTTAGGATCAATCTAGTGTTTGAACGAGATGGAAACTTGTTAGCAATTGGCAGGATGTGTAAATGAAAAGTCAAACTTCTTATTATTTGTTAAAAAGGAATGAGTGTACTGCATCATGCCCTTGGCACTTGGTAATGCTTTCATGATCCAGTAGCTGGGGTATTCACTGAGAATCAAGCAGTTCTTAAATTTTAATAGAGTGCAAAAGGTTAGCTTGATAAAGGTTGAACATTCAAGATCTTTAAGAAATGACTGAAGTGTCAACAGGAAAGTTTTGAGCTGTGACAACACTATCGTTATTAATGATTAGTGCAAGAAGCAAAAAGAAATGCTGAACTCAGTGGAAAGGGGGAAAATAAGTCTCACCAAGAACGTGTGGATGAAGCACAGCTGTGGGAAGATCACTACTTCTTCTGTCTTGCCTTGGTTACCAAAAACTTGGGTTTTTTTCCCATCCTGGCCTCTGCATTGTATTAGTAACCCTTGCTAAACATCTGAATTAATTAAAGAAATACTTCTAGCCATGTTACATTATTTTTTTTTTTTTTTGTTACTTGGCTTATTTTTATTCTGCTGATGAGCAACACTCAGTAAAACCAAACATTATGATCCTGTGCACACAAAAAAATGTGGATTGTAAACAAACTGAACTTACAAGCTAATGCATTTGTGTGCACACAGCCACCAGCTCCATCACTGGGGGTGGCCCAGTGCCCACAAGAAGGAGCACAGACTTACAGTATAAACCTGAGATTGGCTGCTCACTTGATACTGCATTAGGATCAGTTATTGCCCAGTGCTAAAACTGAAGCAGGTGTCCTACCTGTCACACCTGTTGGAAGCAGTAAATCTCTTGCCAGGCGTATCAATTAGAAGTGCAAAGGTTTCCATTTTACACCCTATTTAAAACAAAGTGGCATATTTCAATAAGTAAAACAGTAAGCAAATACTCAAATGTGCAATGTGAAACAAAAGGCCAATACAAGTATTTAAGAGTAAAGTTGAGATTCAAGCTTTTTTCCTTCTACCAAAAAAATTCAAATAAAGACTATGAAAGGGCACAATTTTTGAGACATAGACCTGGATAATGAGGCAGAGAATCTGCCCTTGAGGAGCCTGAGGAAAATGTGTGCCCAATTAATGGTAAACAAGACAGATTTATGATAAGCTGAGCGCACTGGGGAATTCAGAAAAAGAAGAAATTTTGGAAGACACAAGAACTGAAATGAGCTCTGAAGGAGGATAAGATTCAGATGGGTCTGGGAAAGGGCAGGAAGACAAAAAACAGGTAAGGTAGGCTTCCAGGAGGCGAAACCACAAAGTGGTTGTCTAGGAACCAAAGAAGAAAGGACAGGCAATTCCAGGCAGAAGTGACCTCTGCCAGAGACTACTCATGGCCCTGAGTGGTAGAATGAGACTTCTCAGCAGCGAAGGAGAAGGGAAGCCACTGGCTCGGGAGCAGGGTGCTGGACGCTGAGAGACTGATGGAAGCAAGCACACGCGTGGCCTTCTGCTCGGCAATACAGGACAGATGCATGGGGAGTGGGCACCACCAGCTCCTTCCACACCTGCTGTGTGTTTTTCTTTCTGAAATGGCCACAAATAGAAATGAAAGCATGTGTTGAGTGTATATGCTGCAATTATACCCAGTACAAAATTAATATCCTTATAACCTACATGGAACTAACGTGTGCAGATGTATCTACATCTGCATCTATCTATCCATAATTATACATGCTAACAGAGTTCCAAAAGAAGGAACAGATTCCATGTTTTGTTTATTAAGACCATACAAGTAGCAGGCATCCAAGAACAAAAAGGGTCGGGCTATGTAATAAGGCAGCACTGTCGCACTGTCCCTAAGGAGACATGGCACAAAGATGTAGGGTACTCAACCTCCTGGCCTCAGAACACGAGGAGGAAAAGCCAAATCCTAGGCGGTCTAAGAGATGGCCACGTTTGGCTTGAGTCCTCTTGGAGTCCAGGACTCAGGGCTTGTGACATTGGTCCTGACAGCAGCAGCAAATCATCCTGGATCCCAGTGAATAAGGTGTGTGTGTTGGGAGGGTACAAGGACGGAACACTTTCTGTCAAAATAAATGTAATGTAAATCAAGAAATAACAAGGAGAGCAGTGCTGACTTCATCAAGGGGATCAGAAATTCACCAGAAGAGTGAAGCCTGTTGGAATTTGCAGAGAAATTCGAAAGTGATCTGACTTCCCTCTCTCAAAGGCACTAGGATCCTCCCATTCCCCTGGCCCCTCTTCATCCCACATGACTCACTGGGATGCCCCACCACCAGCCTTTTGTGAAAATTTGCAGGGAAAATTGTCCTCACCTCATCTGCTCAGGGAGGGGAAGGACGGTTCAGTTTCCAGGATGCTCTCAATCTTTCTAAATTTGGTCTTTGTCACCTTGAACCACCTCATATGTCTTTGGAATCCCCTTCGATTTTGAGAATGCTAAAGTATTGTGCTCCCCCATGGCACAGGGGTCATTTCCAAACCCTCCCCAATCCTAGGGTCTTTCTCAACGGCCCTCCAGCCTTTATATCCCCCTGCCTGGTTTCCAAAGGCCCAGCTCAGCAGAATCATTTCATCAAACCTGTGACTTCCTTGGTTAGAAATGTCCTCTTCTACAAATAGCTACAATGCTCACTCGCCCAACTCGCTCATTAAAGCACCCTCAAATGTTTTGTGCTGGTGTTATAGGGAAATCAAGACGCCCTAGGCAACTTAATGATGCCAATACACTTCCTGTCTTAAAAGTATTTAAAAGCAAATCACGAGGCACAGTGTTCAGGTGGAAGCAAATGCTCAGTACACCCACCCTCTTAGGACTTTATGGTGACTTCAATGAAAAAGCCCTGGAGTTCACTGAGTCTGAACTCTACAAATGGATGATATGGAACTAGCAGAAGCACAGTACATGTTCATGTTTAACCACCTTTCATGGTTTAACAGTGGAGCTTAGTAAGCGTATGGGAAAAAAAAGATCACTGTTCAGTCAGAGGATTCGTATGAGCATTTTTAATCACTGTTCAAAAATCAGCAAAAATAAAAACAAATTTAAGATCCTTTCCTTGGTTTAGATTTCATTTCTAAAGAGAAGCACAAGAATATGCTTACACTTTGATCATAGTTGACAGTAACTGCTCACACTGTGCTCACCAAGGCATGGGTGTGGTCCCTGCATGACCACTGCACAAGGCAGAGCATAATGTGTGCAGAAGAGTCTCTGGTAAAGGATGAGACAATAGGTGGGTAGGCTAATTCATACTTTTTCTGAAGAACTGCCTTAGCCAGGCACCATGGAAGTCTCAGAGAAGTCCATGGTAAACCTAAAACTATGTCATGTAGAACATTAAGGCCTATGCAGTGAAAGCATATGAGACAGAAAATCTGCCTGCTGTGATCTCCCTGATGCACATATCTCTGTTTGCACCAGGATGACCTTAATTAGTAGTAAGAAACCAAGAGCTCAAAGGCATATTGGGCCAGGACACAGAAAAAGGAGATGGAAAGAGGAAGCAGGAGGTCTTTCCAGCATTTAAAAACTGACAAACTTAAAAGCAGTAAATCTGTATATGCTCTTTTAATATTATCATCTGTGGAAACAGTTTGCAGATATAAGTAACAAAATTTGACTAATTTATTTCCATTCCAATTTGTTCCCACAAGGTCAGGAGTATGGTTACAGAGAAAACTGCAAATCTAGAACAATCTAAGCAGAAACAATCTAAATTCTCTTTAACAGTTGAGCTTGGCAGAGGATTTGTAGCTACCTGTACAAGAGGGGGATATTTCTTGTGTGTTTGTGTGTGTGTGTGTGTGTGTGTGTGTGTGTGTGTGTGTGTGTGTGTGTGTGTTTTGATACAGGGTCTTGCTCTGTAGCCTAGGCTAGTCCTGAACTCACTATGTAGCCCAGGCTGGCCTTGGACTCAGAACAAACCACCTGCCTCAGCCTCCCAAGTGCTGTGATTAGAGTGCTGGAATTACAGGCATGCGCCACCATGCCCAGAACTCCGGGCACCGCTGTGCCATTCCTCCAGCCCAAGAGGACATTTCTAAATAATCTAAATAAGAAACCCTTTGCTGACACTAGTATAGGAAAAGTTAGTTGAAAAACTATTCACTTGGTTTTTGGTTAGAATGTACTACAAGTACACAACACAAATAAACACATACTTTCACTCAAAAAAAAAAAAAACCCACACTGCTGAGGGAAAGTTTTATCACAATTTTGTACAAAGAATAAGAGAAAGAAAGAAAGAAAGAAAGAAAGAAAGAAAGAAAGAAAGAAAGAAAGAAAAAAGAAAGAAAGAAAGAGAGAGAGAGGAAGAAAGGAAGGAAAAGAGTCAGGCAAGCCGACAGGAAGGAAGGGACGAAAGGAGGGAGGAAGGGAAGAAGGGACGGAAAGGAAAAAGTTGTATCTTTAAGAACTTCAACTCACAAACATCAGCTTTTGAAAGCAAGGTTCAGCAAAAATGGCCAATAAAAATGCTGTAACTTGAAACCAGCCCACACAGCACACAAAAAGAAAGGAGATCAGCACTGCCCAGCTTGCAGGACAAGAAGCTAATTGACTCAAATGTCTGCTGCATAAGCTATAAAATAAGTGCATAAAGAACAATATGAACATAAAGCACCATCAGTTACATAAAAAGGCCTGACTGTCTGATGCCATATTGCACACCAAACAAGTGGGGCGATTGTTTCAGTGGCTCCATGGATGAAGAATGAATAATTGGTATCCTTGTGAATCAAGTGTCCACCAGGAAGAGGTCCTCATGCGGTAGCAGTGGTATGAGGCACCCTTAGCCCTGGAGAGTCAAACTAGGCTTCTGAAGATCATTATTGACAATGAGGATGCAAGTGCATCTATTCTTCAGTGATCAGAATAGACAATTTGCTCCACTGTGGCCACCGCTCCTTTGCTGGGTCACATCCTTCCAAGCCTCACCAACTGCTACTTCCCATTACAAGGAAATGTCTTTTTTTCCTCAGTCATTTATTTTTTCACTGAGTAGGGTTACAACCATCCCTGCCAAATGGGAAGAGAGGTGCCAAAAACACACATCTGAGATGCTGAGACACAAAGAGGGGACAGGAGTTCATCTACAGCGTTTGGAGAAAAGTTGGAAGACTATGGTCCCACTCAATCTCCAACTTAGCATAAAAAACTTTTTCCTCTGTTCTATGAATCTGAATGAAAATAAGAGAGCAGGATGTGGGGACTACCACAGTCTGCAACATAAGAAGCAAACACAGAAGAGAATGCCCACAGGATCCAGAAGTAACAGATCTGAGTTCAAAACTCTAATTCTCCCTTAAGAGCTATTTCAACTCACCTAATCCTCAAGCTATCTGTTTGTAAAATAAGGATAATAAGTGTTCTCGTCTCACAAACACACACCCTCTCCCTAGAGTTGTAAGAGAACAAAATGAGATTATGCACATAAACTTCATTTAACGAGAATGTAACTCTGTAACTTCATCTACTAGGATGTTTGGAAAGTGTCAATCCAAGCATATCACAAATGTTTCCTATTTGTATAGCACCAAAAAGCTGCTTGGAAGATGCTGAGAATTAAAAGATATAGTTCCTGGTTATGAAGAATGCATAAGCTAATCAGAATCAGAATATATAAATTCAAGGCTAAAGCAACATCAGGTACAGTTCACCAGAGATAATAAGTCTAAATGCTTTTCCATCACCTCACTTAATTCTTTTGCACTCAAGAAAATCCACTGGGTTCTAGCCAGAAGGCTTACAGCCCTAAAAACAATAACAACAGAATCGATGAGTGGCATCTCAGCAACACTCAGAGGTATTCCTGGAGACAGAGAGTTGAGAGGAATTCCCTCTTGCCCTTTAGTTACTCCATGAATTCAAACCACAGGCAGTGCAGCAGCCCCAAAGGAAATCATGTCTGCAATGACAAAAAGAACTTGCTTCCAACCCTTCGAGTGAATTGCATTTAAAAAAAAAAAAAAAAAAAAAGACTGCACACATGCTTGGAAGAAATTAGGTCAGGAAGGAACTTCCGGAACCTGAGCCCCAAACCTCCAAACCTGAAAATCCAAACTGTAACAATAACAGTAACTGTAACAATATTCATTAGTACTGTGTTTCTATATGTCAGATGTAATGCTATACCTTTAAATGTACTCTTCCCTGTGCTAATCAAAGCAAAGCATTTGATGACAGTAAGTTACTAGCTTACTGATTTTTGATGCTAGTAAGTGGTAAACCATGTTTTGAATCCAAGCAGGTTCATTTCAAATTTCTTACTAACTCTCATTACACCCTGAGTGTTACATTTATCTGTCCTATGTCCCACTCTGCTGTTCATTTCATGAAAACCATTTCCTCACACAACATTCTTTGCAGAAGGTCCAAAGCCACTATGGTTCCCTCTCTGGAGGCCCCTTGAGTTCACAGTTTGCAAGGAAAAATTTAACCTGAGATACAACTCCTTCTTACAATTTCATGGACTTCTCAAATGAACTGTTTTCTCTAGGAGTTCGGAGATGTGACAGAGACCTAAAACAGCCCAGAAAGTTTTAATAATCAGGAGAGACTAATGAAAAAATCTCAACCTTACCAGGAACAAGAACAGAGAATACAGTCAAATAATACGATCATTCTTCACTTACTGAATAAGAAATAACAAATATTACTTTGTTTTAAAGACAATCTCCAATACCAGTAAGCCTTCCAGAAAGTAATTTGGCATGCTATGTTTATAGGCTTGTATCTAAAAACTCTACAGCTAACTCAAGATTGTGAAGATTTTTTTTTTTTTTACTGTGTCTTCGAGAGTATTTAGTTGTAGCCTTTTCACTTAAATCTGATCAATTTTGGGTTATACTGTGTATACAGTATCAGGTAAGGGTTTTAAATTATATTTTTGTTGAATGCTACAGACCTAGAATGAACTTCCTTATATCTCTGAAAAAAATCAATCAGCAGTAATTTTAACAGTTTACTTCTAGTCTCAACCCTGTTCTAGTGTCTAAACTTGGACCAGTAACACTGTCTTAACCACTGCACCTTTCTATCAAATTTGGTAACCAAAATGTGTAAGTCTTCCAGTATTTTTCTTTTTTTCAGAATTGTTTTATCCTCAGTGCTCTGCACTGCTGCGTAAGTATTACAAAACAATAGTCAATTTCTATCTACCGCTATTACCTCCTCACGCCCACCCCCCTCAAAAAAGACAGGAAGTTACTGGCTTAAGCTTCTCACAGCTAGTAAGAGGTAAACCCTGACTTGAATTCAAGCAGGTTCATTTCAAATTTCATGTTCCTTCTTATTAAAAAGATTGCACTAAGTCTTTAAATCAATTTAGGGAGGAAAAATGATATCGAGTCCTGCAATCCATGAAGATATTTTATTTCTCCATTTACTTAGATCTTTATTTTGTTTATTCCTAATTCTTTGATGCTATTATGATTGGAACTGCTTTTTTCAGATTATTCATTCCTGGTATATAAAAACACCACTGATTTTTATAAATTTATCTTGTGTCCCATAACCTTGCTGAACCTAGCAGGTTTGTACTTATGGTGTGTGTGTGTGTGCGCTCCTCAGGATTTTCTAATACAGGCGCAACTTGCCACACATGAAGGCAGTTTTACTTCTTTTACAATCTAGATACTTTTATTGTGAGGTTACAGCATAATTCTGAATAGAATGAACTGTCAAGAGTAAATACTCTTCCTTGCCTTCCTGGATCTTAGGAAGCAGTCAGTCTCCTAATTCACATATAAAAGTAGTCGACCCAAATGATTATCTTTCCCTAGGATTTTACATGCCTAGTAATACAGACATGCGTTCACACACATACACACATACAGAGATTATAAAACAGAGCTGGATAGTTATTTACACTGATGATCCATGAGCACACACAAATGAAAAACATAGTTAAAAATCCTTTTATTTAATAACAACATGTTTTAAATTCAGAAAAAAGATGTCACCTAATAGATTAAAAAAATGAAAGTTACTAAGAAATAAGTATATGAGAAGGCAGCATATCTCCATATTAGGAATGCTTAAAATAAAGAAAAGGCAACATAAGGGAGGTTAAGGAAGGGCAGGTGCAGCCTGAGAGGTGCAGCCTCTACCACCAGCTGCTGAACAGACTTCGGCTGGTATGGCTCAGGAAGGCCCAGCATCCAACTCTATCCTCCATTCAGCCAAGTGCCCAGGACTGGGAGGCACTGAGGGGAAGGGGGCTCCAGTTGTTAGGCGCACAGCCTCTTGCCATCACCCTGACAGCCAGCTAAGAGCAAAACTGCAGGGGCTGAAGACAAGAACCCTCCTCTGGGAGCCTTCCCTCAGCTGTTTCCAAACAACAATTTCTTCTCTTAAAGCGGCTGGACTTCTTTTTAAAAAACTTGATTCTTGGATGGAAACAATCAGACAGCATCCAGCACTGTTTGAAAGAGCAAACTAGTTCCAAAGACCTTGTTTTCTCTGAAAGGTCAAAGTTCAGATGCCCCAGCAGAGGCACAACAGGGTATTCAGAATCAGTGTGCTGGATGAAACTGCGTTTCCAACACACTTTCACACTCTACCCTATACACAAGTCCCAGCCCACAGCACAGTACATGCATGGAATGACTGCTCTTTATACATGAAGGCAGAGCTGGGCAACCACATAGAGAATCCAGTCTCCACAGCATATATTTGGCTATATTTAATTTCGTATGTTTTATATAAAGAGCAATAAATCTGATAGAGAAGGAGAAAGGGATGAATAAACAAGATGGACCTTCTGAGTAGGGTTTTCAACAGAAAATGAATACAAATATAAGACTCCCTCAAGGGACAAAAAATCCAGCCAGAAAGAGAGAAAGAACTGAAATTGGTGGAAATGTGTCTGAACTGGAGAACACCCCCTAATTACATAGAAGTTCACATTTCCCAGTGTCTCAGGGAAGTGAGGACCCCCATCAGGTAGTCTGTGAAAGACACAAGGTAAATATTCCTCTGGAGTAGTGCAGGCAGGCTTAATATCTGCCGAAGGGAAAACTGGCAACACGCAGGTCTTCCTCAAGAGCCCTCTGCTTCCCTCTATTAGCAAATTGACCATATTTATGGACAGTAATTCCATAGTTCCCTTCCCAACCTCATCCCCTTCATACTCCCCAGTAACTTTCACTTTTGCCTCCATACCCTGTGTTTGGGATATAACATGGATCAAGAAAATATAGCATTTCTACTTTTCCTAATCTGACCCTGGATGTCCCCCCATCGAAACTCAAGCTCTTATCATCTAATACTAGTGTCTGACCCCGTTTTGTACCTCTTCCTGCCCACAGCTTGGTTCTATCAGAAGGGTCTGGAGGAAGTTACGAATGTCAAGGAAGCACATGTTTTCCTTTCTTCTTGCATGTCTCCACTAGGTACACGTCTAGATGGAAAAGTGAAGAGGCCGGGACCTATGTGAAGGTCCTCAGCAGCCATACCTCTGGGGCAGTCTGGGAGTTTCCATGTCTGACCTGCCCTGGGGAAAGACTTCCCAGTGTATTCTGCAAGGGCTGGCCACTACTCCTGCAAGGACCTCGCGGAGGCCTGTGAATCGGCTTTGCTGATAACGTGGAACAGTTCATAGGAAAGGAAAGCAGAGCTCAAGAAAAATAACTTGCTCAAGATCACAAAGCTAGCAAGTAAGTGCTCACTACCTTGGCTTGTCATTTAGAAAAGATACCATGGTATCATACAAAACTCCTACAAGGTCTTACTCACTCGTAGACATTTCTTAAGGAGCTCAGAAACACGGTCTAATTAGCAAAGCAAGGAAGAACCAAGACAGCTGTGTGCTTTCCTTCACTCCTACTATCAAACATGAGATGAGCTGGGTAAACGGAACTACATGACTATAAAAAAACTGATACATATTTTTAAAAAAACACAACAATTACCTAAAAAAGTTGTCTTAAAGTATAAAAACTACATTGAACTGGAGCTAGGTTTTGGACTGCTTTTTTAGTTCACTTCTCTGTAAAAGATGTATTCAAGACATAGTATGAAGATTACCTCAATAAGCTGCAAAAAAGAGCAGTGATTAGATAAAATCACAATATAATTGCATGGTTCCCGAGGCTGGGAGTTACTTATATGGAAGGTAATTTTTTTGTGCAAACACACTGGTATCAAGATGAAGGAGCATCTGAAACTGAACTTTCTTTAACAGAGTTCCACCACATATGGTTCTCCAAGGCACACGGCCGGGAAAGAAAGCTCTCCATCCTCTACTGAGTCTGCAGCAGGCCTGTGCATAAGGACCCTGCCTAGCCTCAATACCTGAAAAGAGCACCACCCTTTACAGCTACCCTTCTTTGTCCTTCTCCCAGTTAGAACTTCAGAGGTAAGGCTTCAATTCCCCAACCAAGGGCTGGACTCTCATGCATAAGCTGAAGATGGGAAGCTTAGGAGAGTTGGTCTGAGCCCTCCTCCAGAGAACAGTGCCAGGGTGAGCACAACACACACCCCATCTGTCCCAAGCCATTACTGTCGATGAGCAGGCATACCATGTACATAATGGTTCCTTCAAAATAGTATGTCAATTACTGTATTCACACTTACAAAGAGATGTACCATATTTCAACTGACAGAGGACCAGTAAGTGTGAAGTTCACCTTCTTAGTTCTCTATAATTGAAGCACAGCAGTTCAAGAGAATGTGAAAAGGGAGAGGAAGTATAAAAAACAGCAAAGGAAAAGGGGTGAAGAAATAAGGGAGAAGGGGACAGATGTGTTCCATGAAATAAATGGCTCACCAACTCCAACCCATCAGTGCCAGTATCTAGCTACAGGTTCCACCCGAGCTGCTCAGTAGTCTACAACATACATAAAAACTGTTCTGAGAATTTCTATTAAGCCATTTTCACTTTTATATAATCTTTCCTTAATTTCCCCCACAATCTGATAATGAGCCTCCATGATATACCTAGTACAATGGAATAAAAATAAAGTTAGTCATAATCTCTGAGAAGAGCTCATAGTTCAGGGTACTACAAATTTGCTTTATGTAATCAGCAAGAAAGGAGAGAAGGAATTAGAGATAAATGAGAAAGACACACACACACACACACACACACACACACACACACACACACACACACACTAGATAGAGTCAAGTCAAAGCAGTGTGATTCACAGTTTGTGAAATTTCCTGTTTAGAAAGGTACAGAACCACAAGACCCAGAAAGCATGAGGTCTCCAAGAACTTACCAGAATGGCCAGTCTGAACAGGGTTAACAAGCAGCTTAGAAAGAGGTCACCTGGAGTCTCCAGAACACCGAGAGACTGTATTACCACAGAACACTTTCTTTTTTAAACTTTACACTTATGTCTTCCTTTACTAGATTCCTCCCTAAAATGAGTTCATCTACATAAAGTGAGTTAGGATTGGTTCTAAGAGCCCCTTCAACATCAAAACTGGCAGACATCCACGTCTCTAAAAGTGGTCTATCTAGTATTTGCATATAACCTATAGCCAGCCTCACTTGCCTTAAATCATCTCTAGATTACTTATAATACCTAATACATTGTAAATGCTATGTAAATAGTTGTCTTTCTGTATTTGCTTAGAAAATTATGACAAGAAAAAAGCTCAGTATACCTTTGGACAAGAGTAATTTTTGTTTCCTTGAATATTTTCTACCTCTGGTTGGTAGAATCCACATATGTGAAAAGCCCACTATATGTATTTTTCCCCATGTACACATAAAGAAAACACTAAGATCCTCAGGCTTGTAAATATTTTCTTCCTCTCAGAAGTAACTGCTTACATTTCAACTTTCTCCCAACCCTCCTACATAGTAATTAAACTTACTAGAGGAAGCTGCGAGCAGCAGCACATGCTGGTAATCCTAGCAGAGCCTGAGGCAGGAGAACTACAACTTAGCAAAATCCTACCCTGTCTCCAAATTACAAAGTAAAAAAAGGCTGGTGATATAGCTCAGTGTGAAAGCCCTGGGTTCAATCCCTAGTGTCACTAGAAAGAAAAGGAAAAGGTAAAGAAAAAGGGGGTGTGGGGAGTAAAGCAAAGCAAATCAAATTTTATTGGATTAAAAATAATCCAGCTGTAAGTAGTAGACATACTGGAATCAACACCACACGGCTAGTATATTGATGCCCAGAGGTCTCCTGGCACTGTCACCTCTGCTCCCAGGTGAACAGGGATTTCCTGTTATGAGAGTCTAGCCTGGCCTACGCTAAAGCTTATGGTGTCAGTACTCCCAGTTACCTGTTAGCGTTCCTATGCAGCTAACCAACTTTTTGTCTTTGGTGACACAGCTCTAGCATCCCACAAAACAATAACAGAAGTGTCAGGTGCGTACTCTTCATAACTACAATTCCCAGGCCCATGTGACCAACTTCAATCCCGAGACAGGAGCTATGAAATGAGATGCAACCAGCAAGCCATGCTGAGGCTCCCCACCGTAGAGGACAATGCCTGCTGTAAGCCCATACCGATCACATGCCTTTTCTACCCATACTCCTCCAAGCAGACTGGAGGCAACCTACTTCCATCCCCGAAAATATTCTAACTTCCCCAAAGCCACACAGCACAGATCCTAATTGTGCATCTGCACACTGAGGAAATCCCCGATGGAGGTCTCAGTTATGGTCCCATTCAACAAAGACATGAGAAATGAACTCTGTCTGAGATCTATGTCCACATTTAATGCAGTTAGAGAAAAAAATCTCTTACAGGTGGAGACAACTTTGACAATTTCTAAATACTTTCATATGTATCAAATCATATGACTAATTACGTATTTGTAAATGTTAAGATTTAAATGGGTTTTAATACTAGACCAGAGTCACAGAGCAATAAAACGTGAGAACTGAAGCCAGAATTCCAAACTCTGGTCTCCTGGATTCAAATAAGGAATAGACAAAGCCACTGATCCGAAAGAACCAATTTCTGCTGAAGCATCAGCTACACACCCCTGCTTGGTGGCTCATCCTGCCAGGCCCTGCTCACAAGGGGACTCATAAAGCATCTGACAGTGGACAGCAACAGAGAAGTAGACAAACTGATGACAGAGAAGATTCCAGAAGGTTGAACCGGCAGCCGGATTCACCTTCCCCAGTGTGAGGGCAGAAAAGACCACTGCACAAACCAAGACAAAGACTGTTCTAAGCCTGTGAAAAAGAAGACAATGCTCAAAGAGCTGCAAACATTTCTCTTGCCCTTAAGCCCTTTCTCTGCCAGAAGCTTCTGGAAATTAGGAAAGTCTGGGACTCATAGCACACCTGAGAATTTCACACAATTTTTATAGATTTTTGAAGGAAGTCATAGCAGGGCCACAAAGAAACCAGGGCCTTCACACTAAGCTACATCCTCAATCCACTTCACTAAATTGTTGAATTGCCTAGGCTGGGTTAGAACTTGAAATTATTCTGCCTCAGCCTCCCAGAGTATTGGGATTACCTGGCACTACTAGACTGATTCTTACCTTTCTTTTTTCTTTTCTTTCTTTTCTTTTTCTTTTTTCTCTTTTGTTTTGAGACAGGATCTCTCTCTGTATCCCCAAGTGGCCTTGAACTCAGGACAATCCACCTGCCTAAGCCTTGGCAGTGCTGAGATTACAGACAGGTGCCACCACACCCAGCTTTTATGAGATGCTGGGGAATCAAATTAGGGTACTTAGCATTTGCTAGACAAGCTAAGCTATTCCTCCAGCCCCCTTTTTCTTCTTTCTTTATTTTTACTTACAGTTATCATCTTGAAGCCACTAATACTTGGTGGCACAACAAACAAATAGTTCCAGGGCTACACAATGACTTCAGGTGCCACCTGGACTACAGAGCGAGACCCTGTCTCAAAAAAAAACAAACAAAAAAACAAAAAAACAAAACAAAACAAAAAACCCACAGTACTCATCATCCCATATCTCACACAAACCAAGGGTCTTCATTTATCTAGGTCCTCTCTGGCCCTTACCCCCAAAACAGTAGCCATGACAGAGGAACAGGTACTACTTTGTATTCTACTTTTCTCATATAATTGCATTTCCTTTCTCAACTCAAGCATGTCTAATAACCCTGGCAACTTCCTACTCCACAGCTTCTTTTAGGGTGTTTTGATTTCATCGCTAATGGAGGCGAGTGAAATCAAACAGGCTCCGTGACATGCTGACATGCCTCGCTTGTAACTCTCTGAGATCATGGTTTGGCTGATGAGATGAGAACACTTTAGGGGTGGGAGAAGAAGGAAGAGGATTACAGACAAATAAGAAATAAGGAAAAACAACTGTGCCTTTCTTCTCTGAAGACAAAGTGCTATTACAGGCTTAAGCTGTGGACAGCCCTGTGGGAGAGGGGGTTGGGGCAACACATAGCCAGGATGCTGTAGTGAGGATGAAGCCACATTGCCCCCGGAAATGGCAGAGTCCTGGAAAAAGAAATGACTATATAGTTCTGAGCATATTTTGTTCAGACTGGATCATGTCATGTGAGCTTTCCTACCAAAAACATTTGCGGTGTGCCTCCGCAAGATGGGGATTTCATACTCCATGGCTTGGGACACAGTGCTCTCTGTGACCTGCCACTGTGGCCCTGTGCATTTGGTCTTCCTCTCTCAGCTGCACAGAGCCCAGCTACAGCCGTCAGAAGTATGGGAAGCTGGCCCCATTCTTAAAGAGTTCGCAGTCAGGGTGCGAAGAATAAAGGCTTGGAAGGTACATTTTATCATTTGAAAAATCATTAAGCCATTTTGTTAACTGTGGGATAACAATATATTCTTAACTCATTATTTCAAAAGGTCTAAAACTGGGCCAACATATTATAAAAATAAGGCTTTTTATATCTTATTTTATATGGAGTACAAAAATACACACAAAAGTACCTAAAACATAAATGCACTGTGAAAATGAAGGGATTATGGGGTAAGTACGCAAACTAATTTTTAAAGAATTATTAGTTTTCTCCCAACTTATTCTTTTATTAGTCTGTCTGTGTTACCTAATAATTATATACAACTTGAGAATTGGTATATTTACATACTGCATTTTAATCTTTATAAAACATCTCCTCTACACAAGCAATAGGAACATTGGCACCATGTGGCCTGGCCACCCAGTCCCCAGGACAGGAGAAGAGTCCTAAAATCAAACCTCTCTCTTAGCTAGCTCACCATGTACATTGCTCTCACTGTCCTACTGTCTGTATTTTAGCCAACTGTCCAGAATAATCCCAACTCCAAAATTTAGGTTCTCTGTCTCCATAAAGATCAAAGATGCCCCAGATTCCCATAAATTTCTCAGGCTTCCTGTGAACCAGAAAACATAAAAAACCTTAAACATACCATGAGCCCTAATCTGAGGTTCAAAATATATTCACTGCTACTAGCTTACGTTCTGGGTCTTTTCCTATTTGTAGTTCTGTTACAAAACCTGAGAGGATTCAGTGGCTTCATATTGGTCCCAAGCCCATACTAGGTTGATTCACACGGCTTTTCTCATTTCCACCACCAGGCATGATAAAGGTTACAAGTATTTCCGGTGCAATTACCAACTGCATCTGCACATCCTAGTTTGTGAGTGCCTCCGGACAATTTCACACTGCTCTGATTCAATGTCTCCCTGTTGCCCTGTAAGCTTGAGAAACTCACTCATACTGAATCGCCTTCGACAGCAGAACAATTACGGGAGCTCCATGTGAGGGAGGAGCAGACAGCACCCAAGGAAAGCACACAAGAAGGGCCGCCCCGTGGAGCTGGACTTGACTCACTCTATTATTCACAGAGGTTTTCAGTTTTCAAAGGGCTTTAGCATCCCAAGAACCTGGACACTAACAGTATCATCAGTGCCAGCAAGCTAATAACTCCAGAAACCAGACAGGTCCTCATCTTCCGGTAGACCCCTGAGCCTTATCACTGCAACTTTATTTTTGATCCCAGTGTCCTTTGAATGAGTTTAACTAGAGGTGGCCACATGAGAACTCTCCGAAAACACGTCCACATTTTATTTTATTTTTTAAAAAAATAACACTGGTTCTACAGGTAGGACACAAGCTCATGCCAGTTTCTCTCCATAACCAAAAAAAGAAAAAAGAAAAAATTAGAGTTTTAGGAGACATTAGAAAGATTTACGTCTAGATACACTTTGAACATACCAGCTATATAATATATAGATGAAAAGTAAGCATGTGATTTCAACCTAACCAGATTTTTAGACAAAGGTTAAAAATAAAAGGTGTTTAGTGGTTATTGGATGCAACCACCCACATATACAAAAGGCGGTGAGAGCATGTCTCCTGATTTCCTAGAGGTCGCCTGCCAAATTCCTGCCTCCTTCATGAGAAGAGAGAATCTGCAGTGTTTTCTTTGCCATACAGATATACCCCATGTCACTATAAACAAACGCCGCTTTCTTTGCAGCTAATAACCACAATGTGTGGGTAAGAAACCTCTCCAGTATAAATCCACGGGGACAAGGCTGCATTGTGGGCATTAAATAATTATAACAATCTGACATGAGTCAGAGGATTGTTTCTCAATGGCCCTGTTGCACTTCCCAACTTTAAAGTCAACCCCAAACTCTCTTTCCTGGCACTGTGTCCATGTGCTAGGCTACTGGGAAACAATTCTCATTCTTCACAGTTTAGTCCCACTGCAAGGAGTTGGCAACGTGGGCACTCATGAAATATTAACACGATACATTGATTTTTTTATAAGTGTGGCCAACAGTGGATCGATTATATTACTATGAAAAGCTTTTCATAATTCATTTGGGGGGCACCAAGATCTCATTTCTGAACGACCCATGGATGATGAAGCCGACAGTTTTGAAGAGGTCGGCACTCACAAGCACAGAATAAATTAAGTGTGATAGATGGAGTAAATACACTGTTCATAAAATGAGGAAAAATGTTTACATCTGGCAAAATAATTAAAATCTGGCACAACAAATCAGCAAAGTTCATGCCCATTTCTCTCTATAACCAAGAATAGAAAAAAAAACTAAATACCAGCAATTTATTTATTCCCCTTCTGTCCATGTATGCTTATTTGCACCGCCCTCAAAAATAGATAACACTAATTTCTACAGGACAGAAAAAATATCTCAAGCTCTACTTCCTAGGCAGCACCTTCATTCCAAGAACATCAAGAGATTACAGGTTGTGGCAGCCGTGGTGTCCTGGTGGCCAGAAAAGGCATTTTAGAAAATAGGAGTCAGTAGTTTCAGGTTCTTCTTTCTCTTGTTCTAACACCACGGTCATCTATGTCCAGTTTTCTCCTCCAGTAAACTGTGGGCATCTCAAAAGCAGGAAAGAGGTCTCATTCATCATGAGGTAGACTCCTTCCCTGGCGCTGGAGAGTTACAGAGATGTGGTATACGAGTTGTTCTTCCTCCCACTCTGGAAGTCTTGCACCATCCTGTGTATAAAAACTAAACTCACACAGGCCCATAACATCATCAAGAGAAAAAAGGTCATCAATATGATGTTGTTCTGAGTACCAGAATCAGAGACACAACAAGAAAATGTCTTCAAGCAGACAAACTTTTTCAGTTATTCTGGACATTACGAATACAAAAAAAAAAAAAAAAAAGCTAAAAACAAAAACGTACACAAGACAACAACAACAACAAAAACAATCAAAAAGAGATAGACAATGAAACAATGAAACGACCTTGAAATCTTCCAGACAATAAATCTACAGAAGAAAAGAGGATCCCAGAGCAAAAGACCAATGATCCTGACTCATGTATCCTGAGAACTTGACCACGTGTAAGAGAATCATTCTTAGAATGCTCTTCCAAGAGGAATTTTTCTAGAAGAATTTTCAGGGTTATGGGGCTGTGCTAGTGGAAACCTAGTCACAGAGATACTAGAAAGAAAGTGGGTGGCAGTAAGGCAGGTAGCTCAACCTCCATATAGCCCCAAGCAGGACACAGATACACTTGTAGGTGGATTAAAAAAATACCCCAGGGTAAATGTTGAGCCAAGGGAGGTGGCTCATGAGACACTTGGCATAAATCCCTCAGTGGCTGCCCAACCAAGAAGACAGGGTGTTTCATAGCCTGGTATAACTCAACAGAGGGCCTGCCTGGTTTCACAAGAACCTATCAGACACAAATCAAAATCTGAAGTGCTAAATAAGTAATTTAATAGGATCGTATTTATGATCTTAGCTTGCTGCCTTCCTTCTTTCCCAGGCCAGTAAAGTAACAGGAACTCATCAACCTTTATGTAAGGTAGGCAATGATGTCTATGTGTTTGTGTGGCAAACATCTACATGCTCAACAATAAAAACACATAAGAAGCTTCTCCACTGGCCTCATCTATCCATCTTTTTTTTTTTTTTTTTTTTTGAGACAGGGTCTTGCTCTGTAGCCCAGGCCGGTCCTGAACTCACTATGGAGCCCTGGCTGGCCTCGGACTCACAGCAATCCTCCTGCCTCAGCCTCCCAAGTGCTGTAATTACAGACATGTCCAGCTTATGTGGTACTGGGGAAACAGAACTCAGGGCTGTGAGCTTGCTGGGCAAGCACTTCAACTGCTGTACCATTCCTCCAGCCTTCCCATCTATGTTATTAAAAATATGTAACAAAGATGTATATGCGTGAGCATATACACACTTATGAAAAACTGCCCAATCCCTATGAGGCTATTGAGAGTACAATTTAACCTGATCATCACTATCGGTCCCTTTCCCAGAACTGGACAAAATACCAGGTACTTGCAACTTAATGGCGTTCCTGTGGCTTGGATTCAGTGGGTTAGGTCCATGGCCAGCGGGCTCCAAGTCAGAAATGGCATGGCGGAACGGCCTTGTGGAGGAGAGCTGCTCCCCTCATGGAAGCCAGAAAGAGGAGAGAAGAGGAAGAACTGGAGACAATAATATACCTTCTAGGTTGGGCCCCTGGTGACTCGCCACTTCCAACCAGGCCCCTGAACACAATTTTTAGGAGACGTTTTAAATCTAAACCATGACAACCACCAATCTTTGAGACTACTTATTACTTGATCACATTTAGATAAAATTTTCACTTGAAACACTAGTTACAGGGACATAACTTTATGTCTATGGCCAGTACTAGTTAAGGAGAAAGGCCAAATACACATAGTCTGTTTTATTTTATCTCCAGGATCTCTTTTCTTTTCTTTTCTCTTCTTTTGAGACAGGGTCTTGCTCACAGTCCTGACTGGTTCTGAACTCACTGTGTAGCCCAGGCTGGCCTTGGACTTACGGCAATCCTCCTGCCTCAGCACCTACCTCCCTGGGTGCTGGGATTCCAAGTTATGTTTCACCATGCCCGGCTATATGTGGTGTTGGGAACTGAACTTGGGGCCTTAGGCTTGCTAGGCAAAAGCTTTAACCACTGTGCCACTCCTCCAGTCCTAGGATCTCTTTTCTTCCCAGACTCCTCTATTTAATATCCATATTCAAGTTTTTAAAATGTCCCTTAATGAATTAAGAATGAAAAGCTCTTGAAGAAGAAAAAAACAAATGGAAAGCACTGAGGCGTGGACAGTGTTGATTCCAGAGGCAGTTGGGAGCCCTTCCTCTTTCTCTAAGGGGCTCTACTACATATGATGGCAGTGGCCTCACCACAAGCTGTCTGGGAAGGAAAAAAAAAGGTGAAGAAAGAAACAGAGGGAGGGAAAAGGAAGAGAAAGAAAGGCTCCCTCAGCTATGACAACCTTGCCTCTCAGGCACCTACGAAGGAAAAACACAGCCTCCATTTTAAATTCATCCTCTCTAAGATTTGGGGAAAAGGGCTCTGAAGCCACAGAATAAAATCTACCCTTATCTATAAACAAAACTGGCTTTGATGTTGGCCAGCTTGCCTGCATCTCTCTCTTTTCAACTGTGGTTTATCAGCAGCAACATCTCCATTAAGCATTTAGTCAGCAACCATTAGGGAACTCAGTTCTGTGCTATGTGCCACTCCTGAGAGGAATGGGGTGGGGGTGGGGGGGACAAAACAACAACAACAAAAAACCCCACGATGTTTTGCAGGGAGGTAGCATTCCCTAATGGGCAGGCACGTGCGCGCATGCACACACACACACACACACACAC